>CM035114.1:14925550-15525550 GCA_020205505.1 Panax japonicus
AAATGGTTCCACGGACATGTTTAACATGTTTTAAACAACTTTTGCAACAAAAATACTCCTCATACTCATATACTCATATATCCCACATTCATTGTAAAAATATCCCCATTATTATATTATAATAATATAATAAAATATTATTTTATCAGAAAAGATAAAATATCAATTGTTAACAATTGTCACTTTAAAAATTTTCTCCATCTATAACCACATAAAATTAATATTTTCCTCATCATATAAATCAATTGTTAATTATTCACAATAATATTACAGAATCACAGTACTGGCAACCAGGCCGTTCCCAGGAAGGAGGGGGCTTCCAATAAGATTTCTCCTTACTGGCGCGCAATTAGTTGACCAAACCTCTCCTTAGACAGAACTTTCTAGAAATTGTCAATAATGTTTTCTAATAATATTATTCAGATATATGAATTATGGCTTCGATAATAAAAAATACTGTGTAGTGACAATTATTGAAATAACAGTAATATAAAAAAAATCAACGCAACAATTATTGAATCAATAAAATAAAATACTGAATAATATTACTGAAACAATTACTGAGTAGTGCCTTCTTACGTAAGAATCAATAATTGGTGCAATATCGTGTGCTACTGTGCAACAACGCGTATTACTGTGTTTTAAACCACCGGGTATTCCAATAGTATTAACGGTAACAACTACGCCGTTATTTATAAACAACTCATACTTATCGTTTTCTTCTTCATCCAATCGCTTTCCGTTATGGGCCCACACAAGGCTGCGCCGTCATAACGAATATTCTCCGACGACAAGAATATTCCACGACCAAACGAATATTTCCCGACAACAATGAATATTTTATAACCACCCTGCTTATTTAAAATATTTGCGTATTTTACCCATAACTAACCACATTAATCAAATCAACCCTTACTATTTTAAAATAATAAATAGAAGAAATTAAATTTAATTTATTAATAATTTGGGGTCTTACATCTACTCCTCACCATCTTTCGACGTAGAACAAATAAATCTTTGTGATTGAAAATTTCAAGACACTAGAAATCAGCCCTCCTTCTAGCGCCAATGTTAACGCCAAGATCTTCTGCCACGTCCCAATCACTTAAGACGTCCTGATCCTGCACAGTAAACACGATCAACACCAAAAGTTTGACGGCTTAGACCGTCGGGGGATAGCTCAGGCGTGAGAGTCAGTACCGATGTTCACAAGGGTTAAAAACGAGGATAATAATATCTAGTGTATTGAGAGAGAGACTTCTTGGTTGAATGTGTGTACCTTTTCTTGAAGACTTCCTTGCTAGGTTATACTCTCTTGCCCGATTTACCGTGCCACCCACTACTGTCTGACACAGCCCCCCACTCCTCAGTGATTTTCTGCCGACTGCATGCAGGCTGTCACCTTTTTTCATGCACTGTTTATGCCGCCGGCCGGTTATAATCTCATCCACATTAATGCGTTGCAGTTACAACAGTCAACAACCTTCCTTTTTCATCATTACAAGTCAAAGATAGAGATATTAAAATATCTAATGGGTCTATCCACTGATCTGACCCGATCTTAAAAGAGCCCAACAAGAATAATATAATGACCAGGCCCAGTAACTTTAAAATTCAATAATGAGAATTCAATAGACTAATCAAATAAGTAGGCCCAATTAACTAGGTTCAATATAAAAAATATCATGACCAACAAAGGCTAATATATATACATCATCGTCCATCATTTAATTATTTTGGGATCAATTATACTACTGCTATCCTATATGGAATATGGAGTAGTTAATTATATTGTGCATTTCATTTTCCTAATTAATTGCTTTCAAGCAAATGAAAATGATAGTGCGATTGCGCGTGGTATTAACTGCTATAATCTATTCCAACAGCCGTGCGTCGGTCTGATTGGCGGCTAGTCTACCCATCCATCATAATTTAAGTTATCAAACCAACTCCCAACTAATCACGACGGTGACTGGTTTTATCTAACTCACTCTCGCCAATCATTTATATCCACAACATCCCTAGCTTACCGACAGGATCAAGAGTAGACCTTTTAAGTAGTAGAACTCTCTTAAATAATAGAATTTTATCAAAACGACGTAGTTTTGATAAGACGCGGTAACATTTTTGTAAATACCATGCCACCGCGTATTTACAAAAATGACACCGCGTCTTATCAAAACTACGTCGTTTTGATAAAATTCTATTATTTAAGGCATTCTACTACTTAAGAATTCTACTCTTGATCCTTTCTGTCCAAGCTTAATTAAGTGCTCTTTTATGCCGAGTGTTTTTTAATTTTATTTATTTTTATTTTTATTTTTTATTAGTTAAAATACAAATAAATAAAATTATAAAATATTGATATTCAATTTTCATGTTGACAGAATTTTTTTTGAAGGTTAATTAACTTCATTAAATTTGAAAATGTTAACATTTACTAGTAGTAGTAATTCACTATTATATGGTCTTAGTGCATTGAATAAAATCATAATTCAAAGTCTTTTTATGAATTTTAAATCCGTGACCCGAACATACTTAGATGCAGTAATCATGATTCTCACTATCACTTGAATAATCTTTAGAGTTTCGTATACAAACTTCTTTAATAATATAATAATAATAATAATAATAATAATAAAATCAAAGATTGGCAATATATGGAATCCAATTTCCCAAGACGTACGGATTTTAATATATATATATATATATATATATATATAATATATATATATATATATATATATATATATATGTTAACGCCAGGATCTTCTGCCACGTCCCAATCACGTAAGACGTTCTGATCCTGCACAGTAAACACGATAAACACCACAAGCTTGACGGCTGTTCCGTCGGGGATAGCTCAGGCGTGAGAATTAATATGTGTTCACAAGGTTAACAATGGAGGAATGTAATGTCTAGTGTCTAGAGAGATAATAATTCTTTTTTGTGTGTATGTGAGGGAATATGAATCTATCAAAAAGTATGAGAACGTACCTGGTGGTGAAGGCTTCCTTGCTAGGTTATACTATTCCTGCCTGAATTACTGTGCCACCCACTACTACCTGACACCCCCTCTGATCTGATGGGTTCTGCCGACTGCATGTAGTCTATCTACTACTTTTGATCACTGTTTCTATTGCCGTCCGTCTATGATCTCATCCACATTAATGCATGGCAGGTGCCTTAGTCAACTGTTATACTTTTTCATCATTACAAGTCAAAGATAGAGATATTAAAATATCTAACGGGTCGATCCACTGATTTGGTCCGATACTATAAGGACTTAACAAATATAATAAAGGGTCCTTTACATAAGTATACAACAAATAGAAAATAATTACAAGAAAAGTGCATCAACTAAATAATTATAAAAAGAGTGTAATTAAGACTCATATTACAAAAATAGTACAATTCACATTAATAAAGAAACCTAAAATCAAGGATAACTAATAATTCAAATTCAAATTCAAATCTTGTCTCTAACAACAATTTCAAATCCATATTTCAAAATTCAAATCAAAATGAGAAAATTAAAAATAAAAAATTATGAAGGAGCTAATGTTCATCATCCTCCTCTCTCGCCGCCACCGCTGCCGCCGCCACATCGCCGCCGCCGCCGCCACAAAAATTGACTAGTAACTACATCACATTTAAAATAAAATTGGTAATCAAATACAACTGAATTGGTTATCTTGGTCTAAAAGTTTGACAACCAATTTCATGTTGGTAAATAAAAAATAGAACACTGTATATTTATACCAAGGTAACCAAAACTTTATACCAAGGTAACCAAACTTTTATACCAAGGTAATCAATCTATCTTCACACCTGCAGTATGAATTAGTTACCTTGTTCTGAAAGTTTGGCAACCAACTGCACGAAGGTTTGGCTACCAACTGTATTACATGCAAAATAAATTGGAAACTTAATAAAACAGAATTAGTTACCTTGATATAAAGGTTTGGCTACCAACTGCATTATAAAAACTGCAGAAACAGAGCTGTGATGGCAGAGGGAGGGGGTGGGGGCGTGGGCAGTGGGAGGAGGAGGAGGAGGGGGTGGCGGAGGGAGGGGGGAGGGGGAGGAGGAGGAGGAGGGAGGAGGGAGGAGGGAGGAGGGAGGAGGAGGGAGGTGGAGGAGGGAGAGAGGGAGGGAGGGAGGGAGGGAGGGGAGGGGAGGAAGGAGGGGGTGGCGGAGGAAGGGAGGGGGAGGAAGGAGGGGGGAGAGGAGGGGGGTGGCGGAGGGAGGGGGTGGCGGTAGCGGGGGGCAGAGGCGGGAGGAGGGGAGGAGGGGAGGCGGGAGGAGGGGGTGGCGGAGGGGAGGAGGAGGGGGTGGCGGGGGGCAGAGGAGGGGGTGGCGGGGGGCAGAGGCGGGAGGAGGGGAGGAGGTGGTGGGGCGTGGGCGGGGGAGGAGAAGGGAGGCGGATGAAGGGGAAGAAGAGGGGCTGGGGCGGGGGCAGGGGCGGGAGGCGAGGGCGGGAGAAGGGAGGCGGAGGAAGGGGAAGAAGTTGCCATTTTTTAAAGATTATCAGAAGAGAGAGAAAAGATAATTTATGGCAACGTCAGAAACAGAATGGGATTGCATGTTGCAGTTTATATAGATAAGGAGAGAGAAGAAGCCCTAAATTAAAGAATCCTAATTGAATATTAATTCCTTAAATTAAGGAATCCTAAATGCACTAGAATATGTAAATATATATGAAAGAGTATTAGTTGCATAAATATTTTATGAGTGCACTTTTTTTGTAATTATTTTTAAAAAAGTACTATAAAATGTAATTGTTCCTATAATAAAGTGACTAGGCCCAATAATGTCAACACCTAATAGTGAGGACCCAGTGGACTAACTGAATAAATAGGCCCAATCCATTCGGCCCAATATAAAAAATATCACGACCCAACAATATATATATATATATATATATATATATATATATATATATATATATATATATATATATATATGTTTCTCAAGTTTTAACTATAGTTCGGATTGTATTATCTCGACTCTACTGATTTTTTAATTTGGTTCATTTTATCAATGAAAATTAATTTTTTATAGGGATTTATAAAAAAATAGTTGCTAAAACAAAAAACAAAATCAAAACAAAAAATTTGACAAGTGATTATTAATGTTGATTATGAAATTTATTTTTATTTATAATGGTATCCGGTTGAACATTCAAAAAAAATTAATAACAAAAGCATAATACAAAAAAATAATTTACCACAAAAAATATATATCAATTTTATATATATATACCATTCGTTCAAAAATATAAGTAAGATTAGTATGAGTTTTTTAAGTTTAGATAATATAATTTTGAAAATTGTAATGTAAAATGTACTAATAATTACAAAATTTAATTGTTTTAAAAAAATGACATCCAAATTTTAATTAGAAAAGTTCTCATATTGGCTTTAAAGTTCAAATTTGGGTTGAGGTACGGCGCAATAGAAAAGTCACACATCAAAATATAATAAGAAAATTAATGACATATATATTTTAATGGATCATAGATTTAATAGGTTAACTTTTTAGGTCCGAATAATTCGAACAATTAGTATTAGAGCCATGATTATGGGCTTGGGTCATGAATATGGTATGAACTACGCACGATGGATAAAAAATAATTTATTTGCAGAAGTTCAAGGGGGAGCTTGGTGTCAATGTGGATAAAGAGATCACGCGTTATGCGTGATAGTAAAGTCTCACATCAAAACACAAGGAAAAAAAATTAAAAACATATATATTCTAATGAATTATATATAGACATAATAGGTTAATTTTTTGAGTCAAAATATAATTTCAAATGAGTATAAATAGACTGAATATTCCCAATAATTTGATCCTATATTTTAAAAAGGATACGAGAAGTTGGACAAATGAAAGATACCTCGCTTTAATCTTAAGCGCGTGCCAAATTAATAATGAGTGGGATGATGTAAAGTATTGGTTCTTAAATTAAGATAATGAGTAGTAATTAATGATTTAATTAAAGCAGAGAAATATTTCGTATCATTTTGGAATTGAGTACTCCTTCCGTCTCATGATAAAAGTCTTTATTACTATTTTGGGTAGTCCTATGTTAAATGTCTATTTTCTTTTAATAACCAAACTTTTACACATATTTTCCTATTATACCCGTAACATTAAATATCTCATATTTTTCTTATTCTAATTCTCTCTCCATATTTAATGACATTATCATGAACAATTTTGTCATTTCATTCATCTTCTTAATATGCGTGAAAAATTCACTAAAACTTTTATCCTGGGACGGAGGGAGTATAAATTAATCTAGGGTGACCGGTATATAATGACTGGTCTAGTGATCGGATAAATATTTTCTTTTAATTATTTTAAAAAAAATAAAATTATCGGACCACTAGACCGGTACTTATATAAGGATTGATCAAGTATAGTACATATCCAGTGTCCTTGCTCCTTGGCGTGTACGTCGGGGTTGGTGGTGGTGGAATTAATATGACGAGTGTGGGAAGTATTTTCTTAATTAATTCCTCAGCCTAAAACTTTACTACATATTTGAGAGCTATAAAAAAAAAATTTCTTTTTTGCCCGGTCGCCAACCATGTCGGCAAAGGGCGGTCGCCGTGGCTCTTAAAATAATTTATAAGATTTATTGGAACTGAAATTTTTATAAAATTCAGTGATTTTAGATGTCATTTAGATACATGTAAAAAATAGAGCTACACAGTCTGTACAGCTCTATTTTTTACATGTATTCAAATGACATCCAAATCATTGAATTCTGTAAAAATTCTAGTTCCAATAAATCTTATAAATTATTTAAAAATTATAAAAAATAAAAATAAAAAATTTGCCCGGTCGGCAAAGGGCGGTCGCCCCAAAAGTACTCATGCATTTATTATCACTATCTCTTTACTCTGGTTCTGCAAAGTGCAGCTTTTATATAGGAAACAAATCTTACATAGTTAATTTAAAGATCTAACGGTTCATTTAGGAAATATTTTATTTACTAGTCATTATTAAGAGTAGAAATTAAGAGAAATGTTTTAAACACTCTCACCTTAATTAATTAGATTTGAATAATTTCAATATATAACATATTTATAAGGTAATTAATTCCAAATTATATTACAATATAGAGTTTAAATTTTAAAAATAATCAAACTGTCATAATAATTGACAATATTAAATTATATTACATAAAAAATTATTTATACAAATATTTTACAAGATTAAATATAGTAGACAACGTTAAATTTTATTACTTAAGAAATACAAATAAATACATAGAATATATTTGACAATTTTAAATTTTATTGCTTAAAAATTATTTATACAAATATTTTATACATTGATACTATTTAAATCTAACTAAGATGGGGGTATTTTAGATATTTCTTATAATCGTTACTCTTAGTAGTGGCCAGCAAAAAAAAATCTTTAGTCGCTACTAAGAGTTTCAGCCAGTTCCTTTTGGTCGTTGGATATCTGGATTAACGGTATAATATCTATTTGCTGAAATAGTGTACATAGCCAAGACTGTAAAATGAGCAAACAGTTCGGACTCGATTCGTATTTGTTCGACTAAAAATTCGATTCGAGCTCGACTCGAAATATAAATGAGTCAAATATGAGCAAATTTTAAAATTCGATAAATTATTTGAACTTCCTCAAATTATAATTTTCTATTGATACTCGGATCATATTCGTTCAAAAAATTTAAATTGCTCGGGCTCGATTCGGAATCGTGACCGCGCGACTCGATAGCTAAATGAGCTTCAATTAAACCTTATTTTATACTCGATAAATATTGTAAATCAAATATGAGCAACTCAATACTCGGCTCGATTCGGTTCGTTTACACCCTTATCCATAGTAATCGTTTGTTATGGATCACTACCTATATATATTACATATCTACTAGTTACATGTATTTTTATTTTTTTTTAAAAATTGATTTTTTTAACATTATATGCTTCCTAGTCCAAATATGTGCCTCGATGATTATAAATATCAAATATTAATTAAATATACTTTTTAGTTTAATTAATATTCACATTATGTATTAAATGAAAATTATATTAAATTAATCAGTTCAAAAAGACAAATTAATTAGAAGAATATTATTTTCTAAATTTTTTTCTTTTTCTTGAAAATAAGATTTCTTCTAAAAATGAAGCGTAATGAATTTCATTTTGATTTTATTGAGAATCTAAGGGATTGTTTGATAAAACTGAATAAAAAATTTTAAATGTATAAAAAAATCTGAATGGGCTAAATGAAGTAAAAGATCTGAATACAAAATGAAATGATGTGTCTAATATCCTATAACCTTCTGGGATATTAAGAACAAATTATTATATAATTATAAATAAATAATGTTATCTTATATCGAAGAAAAATTAAATATAAATTTTGAACAGTCATTAATGAAGTATATTATTAAAAATATAATTTTAAGAATAAAACGCTAAAAAATATTAATAACATTTATAGTACATAAATTCAAAACAAAAGATTACAACAACATTAATTAAATTAGTTATCCTGTTAAACAAAAATAAAAAATAATTTGTACATAACAAATTATTTTTACAATAATAAACAAGATGAATATTGAATTTAAATTTTAATTGTCTACGAGAGAATGTAAATAAAAATATCATTCAACATACCACTATTTCTTACTCATTATACTACAAAATTTTGGATAATCGTTCAAACACATTCATATTTTAAAAATCATTAAACAAACGGTCTGGATTATTTATTCGATTAGATTCAGACTTATTCATACCCATACATAAATAAACAAACAATTCCTAAGCAGTTAAACTTGAAGAGAACTAAAACTCATTTAATTCATGAAAATTCCCTCGCATTTTAAAAAGTAATTAATTTAAAATATTTTTAAATGTGAAAATTGATGCGATTCATTTAGATGTAATTAATATAATTATGAATACCGAAAGTTACTGTATTTAAAAAATATTACTCGGTGCAATCAAAATTTATAGTTCACAAAACTTGATCATTCACGCAGAAGTGCTTCATGTATAATCCAAATGAAATGAAGGGTGACAGCACTGAAACAAGAATGCATGATGACAAAGTAATCCAGTTACTTCAATAATTAAACCTTCACTGAACTTTTTTTTAAAAAAAATTTAGATTAGTATATAAGTAGTTTTCAAAGAAAATCAATTTCCTCTAGAAATTAAATTAAAATTGCGCAACAAATGCATATATATATATATATATATATAGAGAGAGAGAGAGAGAGAGAGAGAGAGAGAGGATGGGATAGCCGTAATGTATGTATATACTGGAGAAAAAGGAAACACGAAGGTTTTAAATGTTGGTGGACTATTATAGTTTTTAAAAATAGGAAAGCCTTTTTAGTGAAAATTAAAATTCCTTATAAAAATGATTCTATTTTACTCTATATAGACACATTTATTTGTAGACAAATTTCTTACAGTAATTGTAATAGTTGAAATATATTTTAAGCATTAACTAAATGTTGATATTAATTACTATATGAGTCTTACTAATTAATTAATATTAAATATTAGATTTTTACAAAATTGTATAATTATGAAAAGTTCTTCAAATAAAATAGATGTATAATTAATCTTGTATAACTTTTACAAGTTCCCATGATACTTCATAAAGTAAAAATGTTCTTTAACAACTTCCTATATATATTAACAACATTTCTCAAAATTCTAAGACAAATTAATCATTAGCTAATGCCCTTTTTAAATAAAGCATTTGCCTTGCTACATTGTAAATTAATCAGTCAATGCCTAATTTATATTCCTTGTCTCTCCAAAAGATAACTAAAAAATGATAAAAGATTTTGTCCTAAAAAAAACGAGTAAAGTCATGAATAAAGCAACTACGTAAATTTTTATGTATGAACTAATTTACCCTTGATTAAATGAGTAGTTCGCATTAATTATCTCTCTAAATCCAAACTTATTCCTCTCTTACTGTTTTGACTATTTTAATTGGTGTGAATTATCATTTTTGTCATCTTTTGACGACGAGGGAGCTAGCTAGTAGACGGACTTACGGAGTACTTATTTATGTCAAATAATCTCTGGCAGCAACTTCATTGTTAAGTTGACTCCATTTGGACAAATGGTTGTCTAAATTCAACAAAAAATTGTTCTAATTTCCTGTACACACGCGTACCCTACCCTTTCAAATTGGTTACTCATATATGTATATCAGGGCCCTGGTTTTCTGCATCTACTTCATAGATAAGTACAGTGTGCATCAATAATAATCCTACGTACGCCTCTTGATGTATGACACCCTAGCTAGCTAGTTCCTCTAAAAACTAGCGTTTAACGACTCAAATCATCATCATAATTCATATGTGTGCGTATATTTATATATATACTAGCTATAACCCGTGCCTGAAGGCACAGCGAAACGAAAAATTAAATTAAAATTCGAAAAGTAATACATTACCTCAAGACTCTTTGCAACTTAAAATAACTTACAACCACAATATAATTAATACATATCCAACCACCAAAACATCATGTTAGTCGCTACTATTTTCAATAAATTTCGACAGAGTTTCCTTTAAAAATAGATATCTAGACAAATCTAAACCTGTCTACAAACTTACAATCATCTATAAATATTCAAACCATCAAAACAACCATCATTTCATACCCAAAATCATCATAACCATGTATAATTAATTAACTTTACAATGACGAAACACAAAAAGTATACACATGCAAAAAATAGAGAAACAACTTCGTATTCACAAGTGTTAAGAGTGTTAAGAGTTAGATGTGACGTTTGTCTTTTTTTCTCTCTCTGCTCTCCTTTATATTATAGATGTTTATTTTATAAAATGCTTAGTACGCTGTTTACACTGGAAAAAAACTGTCAGAATCTAAGTGTTATTGCAATCAATATAATATGAAATCTAAGTGTAACATATTTTGAAAACTTTGTTGTTTTTGAGCATCAGAATCTCATAGTTCTGTACTTTTTTTTTTTTTGAGAATTATTAGGTGTCATAGTTCTGTACTTTTTTTTAGCAACTGTACTTTTATTCTTAAACCTAAATAAATATGTAAACATTGTAAATAATGTTCTAATATCAGATTCCACCATTCTAATTTACCATATTCATACTAAGCCATGATGGTATCTGCCCTTTGAACAAACTTAATTAGTCTCTTATTTCTCCACTGCAGGAATTGATGCATCATATAGGTCTGTACATGGAAAATGGTAAGGGAGCCAAGGTGGTGTCTTTAGTGTCATTTGGTTCATTGGAGGAGCATGGATCTTAGCCCTCCTGATGGTTCCTAACTTTTGAATTTGCAGAAAATGTTGTTACTGTTGGTACACTAATGCTTTTAATTTCCTTTATGGAAACTGATATTTCTACATGACTTTTTAATATTTTCACATGAAAACAGATCCGTTGTCGACGGTTTTTATCGATTTTAACCGTGACTATACATCTATAGCGACACTTTTCACGTGAAAATATCAAAAAGTCACGTGAAAATATCAGTTTCCTTTATGCAGACTCATGGAGCGATGGTAATTGTACAAATCTGTTGTTGTTATTGGTATGCTATAACAACCACCACAACAGATTCCTGTATATCCCAAAAAAGAAACAAATTATGTAGGTTTTTGTAAACTTATGAAAAGATTTGCTTTGAATGGGTCAGATTTTTCTTCCAATTTATTCTATGTATTATTACTGTAGTTTTCAAGTCTATGCCGAACTATATGCACATTAGTTGTTAAAATGTCTTCTTGGAACTTGCCAACCATCGTCATCGACTTCATGCCCAGGTCCTCATGTGGATCCAGACCTTAACCTCTCAGTGGATGTAGTTCTTTTATTAAGTAAAAATAAAATATATTTGATGCATAAATGCTCAACAATCTCGTGTTACGTGCCGGAACATATTTGACAAATGTTATTGTTCCACACAAAGTCCTCTTTTAACGAAAATTAAGGATGAACATGGAACAAAAATAGATCCTTAATATTCACAAATAAATCCTTGTGTGAGAAGGAGTAATATACAGTAGTTATACGCTACTATTCTATAATTTTTACTACATAAATGCATATCTTTCATATGGTTTGTGTCATGTTTAGCCTATGAACAATACTAAAGCTATATATGGTTAGGGTGCGACATTAGGAATGTCACTTATATTAGTTGATCTCTTGTTTTTTATTGGTTTGGGTCCTTGGGAGTAGGCACTCGGTATGACTTTGGCCGTTTTACAATTATATATTACTCCGTGCTTCTAGTTTTTGAAGATAGCACTTAGTTTAAAGGAATACCTTGAAATGAATACCTTGCCATTTAAGTTTTTTTGCGATCATTACTGTATCATTATTATATCGCTTGTAATGCTTAGTGATTTTATATATTGAAATACAGTGTCGTCATAGTGGTATCTGCTTTCGCAAAATTCGAGCCTTTGGGCGGGTGTGAATGAAAAGTGATTAAAGGAAACACCACAATTTCAGCAAACCCTATTCACAATACCATTATTAAAAACTCACCCGTCAAAAAATGAAAGTCTTAGTTGACTTTTTTTAACTTTATTTTATGCTTACCAAGATTTGCCTATAACACACTTTGAGACATAATTTATTTTATTTTTTGAACTCAATTTTTGTTTTTGGAAAAAAATTTACAGAAAATACTCAAGTCGTAAGCTAATATACAACACTCTGTTTATGAGCCTTTTGGGTAAGGAAATTTAACCCGTACTATCGATAATTTTTTAAAGTATATTAGCCTTTTCGGGTAAGGAAATTTAAAAATGTCTGAGAAAGGAAATGAAAGGAATATAACCTTCTCTAGAATTTTTTTGTGAATTTGGTAAGAAAAAGATAGACAATGAGGGATGTGTCTGTCAAAATTTGTCAATGTTTTATTAAGAAGAGAACAAAGTAAAGTTTCACAGTCTTACTATATAAAAGTGGAGTAACATATTTTTAGGAACTTATTTTTCAATGAAAAATCAAGTTCCAACAGAATTTCATAATTAAATTTTTAAAGATAAGAACTTTAAAATCATGTAACATCCAACACATTCAAACGAAATAGTAATTTAAAGAAAAGGTCTTTACAAAACATGACACCATAAAGATAGGGGTAGAACACATTAAATATAGACTTGATATTTGAGCATTACAATATTAAGTTAGAATTCGTATATTTGTGTAATTAGAGGTAGAACACTAATAAATATCTGAGTTGATAAATATAAATTTTTGGGAGCTAAGAGTATGATGTTTAAATTTAAATATGATGTTTTGGAAGAAAATAACAAATACCAAAACACCGATACCAAAAACAGTTAGCTAGGTAAATAGTAAATACGATAAAAGCAACAACATTATGACACAATTCAGATTTAAATTTACTAAACACCTATAAATCTTTGTCAATTAAATCTATCAAAAGGGTGAGCAATATCACATGACTTAGGCTAAAAAATTCTAGCTAGTGTACTTGGCCAGACAAAGCATGAGTGAATAACATACCAGTATTTTCATTACTTGCTTGTCCATTCCTTTGAGTAAATCAAGATACTGGAACTTTTCATCTTTCTTGTTGATAACTGCTAAGCACCAATGTGTTTCTTTGTGGGTAGGGACAAATATCTGAAAATAAGAATGACGATTTTACAAATAATCATTCATTTCAATGAAACAAACGGGGAACTAAGAAATATAGTGAAAACAAAAAATTTTACCTTGTCACACTCAATAAGGCAATATCCCAACTTCCTTTGGGTAGTCCATCTTTTAACTGATTTGAAATCATAACCATTTGTCCCACCTTTTAGCTAGACACTGACAATCAGCAAAAAAGGGTTATCTTTGTGAACACCAGTTAACCTCAGTATTAAAAATGATGACCCAACAGAAACGATTAATTTGGAGCAGACAATTAGTAAAATTAATATATTGAACAATAAGAAAATAAATGTATGTGTGTATATATATTGAATTGCAAGAATATATGCCAATGCTTTCCATCATAAACTCTCAAAAATTGTGAAGGAAAACTCCCTCCTCTTCTTTTTTGTTCACTCAAATACTTAAAATTTGTTTCTATCACAACTTCAAATGAAATAAATTTTAAAACCAGGCACTTTGTACACAACAGTAAATATATGACAATAGTAACTAACCATATAATTCTTTTAGTTATGTAGCGTTACAATGACAACAATAAATATATCAAGGTTTGTGATTTTGAAAATCTAATATATCAATTGTCCGTAAGTAGTATTAACTTACTTATTTTGTTTGCACTCCTATCCCACTTTAAAATTCCTTATTTACTTTTTGGGACGTCAAAAAAAAATCTTTGTAACCTACTATGCTTAAGTGATATTCAAAAGTTACCATTCAATTTCCCTTTCTTACAAAGCACATTCATTTAGACATGAGAAACTAATTAATGTCCCAAGCAGTAAAACACACACAATTAGTACATGCATTTAGACAATTATGTGTTCTTCAATAGAAAATCCCTGAAGCAAAATGCTCGTAACCACCACTATCAAAATTCAAGACTCCTAAAGGTAGGATTAAAAGAAACGTCAATGTATAGGATAAATTTCTGTACTACGAAAAAAGAACAACCTAAATGAGTAGTAAGAGGGAAAAGTTATGAAAATTCAGATCTACTGCGGTATATAGTTTAGAAGCAAAGTGACCACAAGTAACTTTGAGGAAGTGAAAGATATGGAGAAGAAAGGTATGTATTAACCTTTATGCTAGATGCCAACAGTTATCAATCCTATATTGGGGGATTCATTTAGTAAGATAAAAAGATTGAATTCAATGGTAAATATAAAAAACATAACCCTAGAGAACTTCCTCACTTGAAAACAATAGACATAGATCCCTTAAATAAATGCCTTCTTTCTATAATAATCCTTCAACTTATCAAAGACAGTTGTCTTTAAACTTAGCCAACAATTTGTTCTTTCATGTACTGTAGTTCATATTCAAATTCTGAGTTATTCGAAAAAGTAATAATAAATGAAAAATATTCAATTGAGCCAAGAAGCTTCCAAACAATGACACATAACTTAACCACAATTATCCACTATCAAATTTCTAAAACAAAGAAATGGGCACATGATACCTCAAGACAGAAATTGCAACACCAAACTACAGTTGCATCAAACTGTTGTAAACATAAAACCAAACAACTTACCACTGAAAATTTGAAGGCCTTAGAAACCATATTACACCCTTGACCCATCAAAACTAAAACCCTAAAAAGGATTCAGAAGGAGAACAACATCCTTCCATATGCATAATTTTCAAAAAAAAAAACCTTACATTACCACTTTTATTACCTTACATTACCTTACAAAAAATAATTTTAGACTGGGTGTCAGATTTGTGGATCTAATATTTAATCCTTTCCCTATTATGTTCAAAATTGTCCAATTTCTACAAATTTATATTTTCTATAAACTTTTTTTCATTGTATTTTTTTTCCACCTTTATATTCCTTTGGGAAATATTAAAACCCCAACATACAGATAGCTATGGAAAACTACTATGTGAAATGGTAGAAGTGGTACCACCATACCTTTCTCATGCTTCAACATAATTTATGTACGCATTCAACAAACTGATTCAGTGGGATTATCACAGTACTGAAGAGGATGAAATTGAAACCAATTAAGACAACATAGAACCTTAGAAGAAAGTACATTGTTTAGCCACAAAAAAATAATCAAAAAATAGTATGTCTGATACATAATTATCACACATGTAATTCGAATGGCACATAAATGATTAACAAATGGTAATTTAAGTGATCATATATATATTAAGCTATCATGCCGAGAAAGGAAACACATTAAGCTACATGAGATAGATCATAAACCAACCTTATAAAATTTTCCACCATTCTCAAAAGTAGATATGCCGAAAAAAAAAATCATTTTTCTTCTTGATAAGTGATAAACTGAAACAAAATCATACCACAGCTCCAATACACAAAATCGCTTGATACTTTCCTGACTTCCCAAGCCTCTCTGCAACCCCACCAAAACATCAGTGATCCAATGTCAAATGCCACTCAAGTAAAAACTGTAACAGCAGGCCAAAATGATTAGAAGTGGGAAAACTGTTTTGAGATACACTTATGTAAGTGAATCATGTTTAACATGGCAATACCCAAAAGAAAAACTCTAAATCATTTATGCTATCCTATCAAAAAAATCCTTGAACACTTGAACACTTAAAAATCCTTTTAATTACTTTCAACACCCTCAAGACTTGCAGAGGTGTGTTCAAGGCATGGAAACTGTTATAAAGGTCATAGAATCCAAGTCCCTCTCCGCATTACGATTTCCTCTCGTGGCCGTTCAAGCTTATTTCAATGCCATGGTTGCCCTTCCTATTAACTTGAGGCCTAGACACCTTGATTCAAGTTTATCGCTTGAACAGTTTTGCATAGACACAGTAATGACCATATGGCATTATCATGGGGGATGCCAAGTTAATAGGGTTGTGGATCATGATTACAAAGTTATTGGGGCGGATGCATTGCGTGTTATCGATGGATCTACATTTTATTTTGATTCTCCTGGCACGAACCCTCAAGCTACTGTCATGATGCTGGGAAGGTATATTAATTTGTGATAATTAGTTTTTAATTATTTGATTTTGAGTTCATATTGTTATTTTAATAATTTATACTTGATGATTAATTGTGCGTAGTCATTTAATCTTAAGTAATCTTTATAATTAACCAGATTTTTGCGTTGTGTTTTTTTCTTTTGGTTTGTCATGCAGGTACATGGGACTAAGGATTCTGCAGGAGAGGTTTTCTCTGCATGGAAGAAAATAGAAGATTATTTTGTAAAAGAAAAACACTATATATAATATATATAAGATTATGTTGACCATTGGTGTCATAAGTTGTTTTGGGCAAACAGTCTAATTAATAAGATTAGTAGTAAGTTAAAGATTGCCCCTTAATTTATTTGTTGGGAAAAAAATATCCAATAAAAGTATTGGTGTTTATTTAATTCCTTCTTGATGGTACCTCTTTCTTTTAGATCTCAAGTGAAAGCGCCCGCACATAAATAATTAAACTCACTCTTACACTATCGATCAACACATGAGCACTCTCTTAAATTACATAACATCATATCTTGTAGAGTAATCCATCCATGTCTATTTTCAATGGCATTTTCATGTAAAAGTAATAAGAGTGCTACAAGAAAATGAATAAATTACAATGCAAAGATATAAGGATAAAAATATTATTATATCTAAAATATTTGAGGTGATTGTTTAAGACAGAGTTCTTAAAGATACATATATCGGATTGAATTTAATTTTTAATTATTTCTTAATAATTATTCATCAATGAGTGTTAGATAAAATGTGATCAGACAATGGCTTTATAGATTTCTAGGAGTTCAAGTAGTTTTAAAAATATGGAGCACTTGTTTCATAAATGTTTATTGTTCCCAAAACTCTATAAAGCTAGAAATGTAACAAAGACGAAATCTAGAAGAAATAGTTCTGTTCTATGCTCGGTAGTAAGGAAGCAAAGAAAAAAATATGAGAAATGGTAAGAATTAACTAACCTGAACGCATTCATTCAAGGCATCAAACATACTTGCGCAGATTTCTGTATCAAGTTCCTGCAAGCAATGCAATTTATACAAATCATTACCTGGATAATGAGCACCACATACTCGTACAAATTTAGAAAACAGAACATACTGAAACTTTTAGTAACTACACACGGCCATACCTTATGTAAAGCTTCCACCAGAGCTGGTATTATGTAGTCGGACAACTGCTTAATATAAGACTCATTTCGACCCTGAGCAAGTCCTTTCTCTACAGCTAATTTGGCAGAACGCAACAGCTCTGGCATGGCTAGAAACAGAAATATATGTTACACATCAGGAAATACAGAAAAATCATCAACAGGACTGGGAAAATATTTGTCACGATTGAAGAAAGAAAACAGTATTGGGTGTGGACAAACCTGAAACAGCTGCTTACTTGAACACTTAATCATTTATGCTATTAAAATCCTTGAATTATATTAAAACTTACTTGAACTCTTAAAGACATATTCAATCTATAAACAAAAATACCCAGAACAAAATAACCATCAATAAAAACTATAAAATCGAAATAAATGCCTAATAATGATCCAAAAACCAAACTAAGCTCAAATTAAGCATATCAGTAAACCAAAGAAAAGGGTAATAAAATTTCATTATGAAAATCATGGAAAATCGCAGAAATATGATAAAAAATCAAGCTATAAAACAGAAAAAGGATAGAAACTTTCGGTGTTTGGAGACTCTGACTTTCTCATTCATGGTCGGTTGCACTTCAAACTTTTTTGCTCTCTAATAGTACCGAGAGATTGGGCTAAAATAGCGACTGTGCATCAAGAACCTGAAGGAAGAAAACAAAATCCTGTTAATCTGAGAAACCACCTTCCAATTCTTCAAATACATATCCAACTAAATAATAGAATTCAAGAGCATCATAAAATTAGACCAAGCTCTTTATTAAACCTCATATGCATTTAGAGAAACACAGTCTAACCAACACTACAATTCAAACACTTGAACAGAAACCAATTTGATAATAAACCACTATAAAGGAATATATGCCAATAAGTTCAAACTGTTTAGTTACAATTGATGGCATCAATTTTAACACGCAAAAAAACCTCGTTATCGCACCGGCGGGAAAAAGGGATATCCTCCAAGACACATTGAATCCCAAACCAAAAAGGGAAGGAAAAAAGTACTGAGAAACCCCGTTATCGCAGCGGCGGGAGAGTAGAAGAGAGAGATGACTGCGACTTGGGGCTGAAATTGCAGATTATCGCACCGTTTCTCTATGCTCTGGCTGGGTATGAGAGATTTGGGGATCAAATTAGGGCTGGGTATTGGGTATTGGGTATAAGAGCTTTAATAGAGTTTTGAGAGACCGAGTTGTTCGGGGCCGGGAATGAGAGAGCTGTGTTTGTGGTAGAAGAGGGAGCTCTGTTTGAAATTTGAATAAGTGATAGAGACGTAGGAGTTAGATGTGACGTTTGTCTTTTTTTCTCTCTCTGCTCTCCTTTATATTATAGATATAGACACAGAGAAAAAAGAGAGAGAATGAGTACTAGTTAGAGTAGTAATGTTCTTCTTTTATGAAGTGCGTTTTTACTATACACAGATTTAGATATCGGAAAAAGTAGTGCTAGCTACGGTATATAGTAGAAAGGAAAGGATAAATCCGGCCATTACATATGGAACCCACATGTGACGACATAATTAATCACCAAAAACAAAAATCTCTCCCGGCCCCTTCCCCACTTCACTCTCTCTCTCTCTCTCCCTTAAATTAAAATCCAAAGCCACCAACACCTTTTTTAATTCTCTAGCTCTCTATAAATAACACCTGAAGCTACTGCACTTAACCCATTCTTCTCCTTCTCAATCCATTACCACCTCCGTCTCTGGTTATATATATACATTAAGTTCTCTACCTTGCTACCTCGCTACCTCGCTCTCATTCTTTGTATAGGTAAACTAACTATTTATATAGAGAAAATGACGATGAAAGCAAGTGCACCCTTATCGATGCCCGTGTCGAGATCTCCGTGGCATTCCCTGGCGCCGCACCTGTTCGGAGGCCTGGCGGCGATGTTAAGCCTCATTGCTTTTGCTCTACTCATTCTCGCGTGCTCTTACTGGAAGCTTTCTGGGCAGCTTGAAACTAGTGACGCTACGTCGGAGAGGGACCTCGAGGCCGGCGCCGACAACTCTACCGGAGACCTCAAACCACCACCTGTCTTTGAAGAAAAGATTCTTGTCATCATGGCGGGACAAGAGAAGCCAACTTACTTGGCCACACCCATTGGCAGCAGAGCGTCGTCGTTCGGTAGTAATAGTAGCTGTAGTACCGAAACCACGGACAAATCGGATGAAACGGTGGAGAAATCGGAAAATGACGAGAGTCTTGATCAGGTACAACGAAGTAACGTAGACAACCATGAGACCACAGTTCGAATCCCTTAAATATTTATTGTTTTTTTTTTGGGTTTACGATGACCGTTGAGAGATTGCAATTCATGGCTTTTGTACGTGATAGTAGTTTTTTTTTTCTTTTTCCTTCAGATCGGAAATGTAAATATTTTTGGAGAATGAAATGAAAGACTTTACTATTTTTGATCATAGTTATTAATTAATTTTGATTCATTTATTTGAAAATATTTGAATATTTTAATTTTGATGACAAAGAGGTTGCTGATCGAGTAACAAATTAAAAGAGTGGTTTAAATGGAGTAGTACTATTACACTGGAATAATTAGTTTGATTTGGTTTTCGAGAAAACGTATCGAAGTAATTAAGGCTCGATTAAGGTCATCGGAGAACATGCCTAATTAATACCGTAAAATGAATATGAGCAAAATTTAAAATTTGATAAATTAATTAAAATTCTTTAAATTGTAATTTTGTATTGTTACTGAGATCATATTTATTGGAAACGTTTAAACTGCTTAAGTTAAATTTGAGATTGTGCTCGATTCGATAACCAAGCGAGTTTCAATCAAACCTTATTTCATACTTGATAAATTTTACGAATCAAATTCAAACAACTTAATACTCTGCTCGACTCGCGCGGTTCATTTACACCTCTATGCTTAATGTCACGAGTGCTTATTTTAAAGTGGAAAATGATACAGCTATATATATATACTAGCTATAACCCGTGCCTGAAGGCACGGTGTAACGAAAAATTAAATTAAAATTTGAAAAATATTACATTATTTAAAGACACATATCACCACAACAATTAATACATACTCAATCATCAATACATATCCAACCACCAAAACATCGAGCTAGTTAACATCAAGAAATTTCGGCAAAATTTCTTTTAAAAATAAATATCCAGAAAATTCTAAACCTGTCTACAAAACTTACAATCATCATTACATATCCAAACCACAAAAAAAAATATCATTTCATACCCAAAATCATCATAATCATGTATAATTAGTTAACTTTACAAAATACGAAACACACAATCATCAACACATATCTAACCACCAAAACATCAAGCTAGTCGCTACTAATTTCAAAAAATTCGACAGAATTTCCTTTAAAAATAGATATCCAGACAAATATAAACATGTCTATAAAACTTACAATCATCCACACATATCCAAACCACCAAAAAAATCATCATTCCATACCCAAAATAATCATAACCATGCATAATTAGTTAAATTTATAAAATACGGAACACAAAAAAATACATATATGAAGAAATTAATACATACTCAATCATCAACACATCCAACCACCAAAATATCAAGCTAGTCGCTACTAATTTCAAGAAATTTCGGCAGAGTTTCCTTTAAAATAGATATCCAAAAAAATTTAAACATGTTTACAAAACTACAATCATCCATATATATCCAAACCACTATAAAAACCATCATTCCATACCCAAAATCATCATAACCATGTATAATTAGCTAATTTTACAAAAGACGAAACACAATGAATACATACATGCAGAAAATAGAGAAACAACATGTTGAGTATAAGACCATTTACTTTACAGCTTACACCATGTATCCTTCAATATATACCTGAAAATATTTGAAATTTAAAAATTATCGAAATATGTGAGTCAAAATTAAACAATTGTAAATTTGAAACATAATGAGAACACATATTTGTATGTAGGGGGATGAGAGAGAGAGTTCTGTGTGTGTGGTAGAATAAATAGAGGGTTTGAAATTTGAATAATCTGGAATGAGAGAGAGAGCAACTGACGTAAACTTGATGTGACATTTGTCTATTTTCTCTCTCCGCTCTGTTTTATATTATAGATATAACAAATGTTTAGGTCTATTTTTTAATTGATAGGTATTTAGTGATAATCTTTTTTAGAGATGTATGTAATAAATGGATTCTCTTATAATTTTATTCAATTTTATTTTATGTATGAATATGTTTAGCTATATATAACCTTACTTTATTCAATTTTATGCATCGATGGATATGTTTAGCGATTGTAATACTAGGCGTGTTTCAAAGTTTTAAAACATGATTAAGTACGTAAATTGGCTTGTCCATTAACACCAAGAAGAAGATAATCAAGATATGAGCATTAATTGAATTTCTGTAGATGAAAAAAAAAAGAGAGCAGGAAGATGGAAGATTGTAGTAGTAGTAAATAGTACTCCAATACATTTGCATTAATTGATAGTAGTAGTAGTTTAGACATAAAAGGCCTACAACAAGGAAATGCGGATAGAGATATACAGAGGTACACGTGATAGTGGGCACGTGAATGATGGACAGGTGTAGGGAACTTGCCAAGGGTTGTGGGTTGTGTCCCTTATGCGGCGAGCTGGAGCTGGAGTCCTTAGGGTTACTACCGAGGAACCTAATTAGGGTTGTGTCCTTAATCAACACTACTACATTACTCCCTATATAAGAAGTTTTTCCGTTGCACTACTATAATGTCTATATAGAGAGAGAACTTCCTACGGATTTACTCTGAACAGTCGCTATAATCTGATTCAGATTCTATGATTTAACAACGATTTTATCCGCATAAGAAGTGGGTTATATATATATATATATATATATATATATATATATATATATATATATATATATATATAGGGGCCGGATCAGGTCCGGACGTCCGGATTTTAACAAAATCCGGACTTTTTTTTTTTTTTTTGCTTTTTTTTTTTTGAAACAACTAAAAAAAAAAATTATGGAACTGAAATTTTTCCATAATACAGTGTTTTGGGCGTGATTTGGATGCCTATACCAAAATATTTCTGTACAGTCTGGGCAGACTGTACATACATTGGTTGGTATAGGTATTAAAAACACACCCAAAACACTGTATTATGGAAAAATTTCAGTTCCATAATTTTTTTTTTTAGTTGTTTCAAAAAAAAGCAAAAAAAAAAAAAATGGTCCGCATTTTGGATCCTGTCCGGACTCCCGGACAGGATCCATTCTATATATATATTTGTTGGATGTTTGAGGGCATCAAACAGTTTATTGATTAAATAAATTAATTAAATATTTTTCGTACGATACTTATTAGTTTGAGGGCAATATTAAGTTGAGATCACGTACGATGCAATTGGAAGTCATGATTGGACAAAAATCCTACTATATATAGTTGCGACTGATTATATGCTTTGGGGAGTGGTATACACAACAGCAAGTATTGTCTCCTCGCTATATGTTTCAAGCGGTAAACTTTATTTTCACGGGCACTGCATATTCAATAATTTGAGCAAAGCTATTGGAGAAGTCCGGAAGTGGAGCACTTTAAACTCTTTGATCAACATAATATGGAGTAATAAAAAGTACTAGCATATAATTATCACTCTTAAAAGAGATATATCGTATAGTATTTTCATATATGATTCATAATTAATCGCCCCCCTTTATCTAACGATTCAGCTATATATGTAACAATGACGCATTTAATAATTAAAACATTATTTGGAACTCCACAAGTGTACGTGAGACCCTACAATTAAAAATTCATATATATATATATATATATATATATATATATATATATGTGTGTGTGTGTGTGTGTGTAATACTCCCTCCCTCCCATAAATTTTAAAACCTATACTTTTTTGTACAAGCTTTAATAAAGTTTTATATTAATATATTCTTTTTTAGTTTCTAATTAACCTCTACAAAATGCGTGCTGTGGACCGCAATAGTTTCAGTTAATTAATAGAGTCTCATTACACATTGTTAACGCCAAGATCTTCTGCCACGTCCCAATCATATAAGACGTCCTGATCCTGCACAGTAAACACGATAAACACCACAAGATTGACGGCTGTTCCGTCGGGAAATAGCTCAGGCGTGAGAATTAGTATGTATTCACAAGATTAACAATGGAGGAATGTAATGTCTAGTGTATTATAAGAGAGAGTCATATTCTCAGTTGTGTGTGTATATATATGAATGTAAAACGTACCTGTTTTACGAAGACTTCCTAAATATAATACAAGACTCGGTTCCTTGTGCCACTGACCCTCCTGACCCTACCCACTGCAGGTAGCTTTCCTGTTAATCTTACCCCCTCTGTTCCCCGCTGACCAACTGTCCAATCCTCATTAATGTCATGTAAGATATCAGTCAGTCATATCTTTGTCATCATCACTGGTCAAAGATGTAGATATTTAAATATCAGATGGGTCGACCCACTGATTTGGTCTGATATTAGAAGGACTTAACAAAGATAATAAAATTACTAGGCCCAATAATGTCAACACCCAATAGTGAAGACCCAATGGACTAACTGAATAAGTAGGCCTAATCCATTCGGCCCAATAGGAGAAATATCACGACCCAACACACATTTAACTGATAAAATTGATATGACTATGAATAAAAGTAATTAACCACACAAAACTTGGAAAAAAGTTTTATAAGTATTTAAAAAATTCCTAAAAAATATGTTGCAGTATTTACCTGACGTGGGTTGTGTACAACTATACTATTTAATATTGCATCATGTTAATATGAATTACACTAGAAATGAGATTTTCAATTTTAAGTAGTGCATCATTTCTTTTAGTTTAGATTAGTGATAATCATGCATAGTCGTAGAAGGTGGAAAATTTGTCCAGGGCAATTCAGGGATAAAAAACTATAAATGAATCAAGAATTAAAGAAGAGAAATGAATCTAGGCTAGCTCTCTAGATGTATATATAGAGAGAGAATGCTCCTAGTACTATTACTACTACTATATTAGTACAATTAATAACCAGTTGAAAAGAGAATTAAATAGGGTCATATGAAGTGTGTGTGTGTGTATATATATATATATAGGGGTTCCATCCACAGCAACCGGTTGCTCGTATGAAGCTGTACCGGCTAATAAAAAAAAAAAAATTCTAAGGCCAGTACAGCTTCATACGGCTGGTGAAAAGGGGTTGCTCCCCAACAACCGGTTGCTGTGGATGGAGACCTATATATATATATATATATATATATATATATATATATATATATATATATAGTCCGTTTTTGGTGCATATCCCTTTATTTTATATATCTTGCTCACCACTTTTAGCGATGGTTTAGTCCGTCACTATAGAACATATAAACGGTTTGCGACGGTTCAATGCATCGCTAAAAGTTATAATAACGGTTCTCTGATATACGCAACGGACCGAACCGTCCCCTAGTCCATTTGTTAAAAATGGTGAACAATGTATATTAAATAAAGAGGTATGCACTTTATACATATATATATATATATATATATATATATATATATATATATCTAATAAAATACAAATAATTTTGAATTTCCCGCTCACTCAATAAATCATCTTGACCGTCCAAAGTTTGGGATAAATCTCACCGTCCATACATCTATCTAATAAATCTATCTAATAAAATACAAATGATTTTGAATTTTCCGCTCACTCAATAAATCATCTTGGTCGTCCAAAGTTTGGGATAAATCTCACCGTCCATAAATCTATCTAATAAAATACATCTTTCTATTTATCTAATAAAATATAAATCTATCTAATAAAATACAAATAATTTTGAATTTTTCGCTCACTCAATAAATCATCTTGGCCGTCCAAAGTTTAGGATAAATCCCACCGTCCATACATCTATCTAATAAATCTATCTAATAAAATACAAATGATTTTGAATTCCTCGCCCACTCAATAAATCATCTTGGTCGTCCAAAGTTTGGGATAAATCCCACCGTCCATACATCTATCTAATAAAATACATCTCTCTATTTATCTAATAAAATACAAATGATTTTGAATTTATCGCTCACTCAATAAATCATCTGGACCGTTTAAAATTTAAGATAAATTTCACTGTCTATACAATGCCATAGGCATGGGACCCAACTAGTATATATATATGGGTTCACATACATGGCAACTTGACAAGTTGACAACCGATTGCTGGGAACAACCAAAAAACCATGGCATAACAGCTTGTAGCGGCTGGGTCCAAGTCGCTAGCCGGTACAAGTTGTAGCGGCTTGTTACTATTCATATTATAGTTTGTAATATTATTAATACTATTATATTAATATTTTGTAATATTAGTATTTATAATATTTATATTTATGATATTAATATTTTATAATATTTATATGGCTTAAATATGAATTACTACCCTAAACTATAGGCCATATTCCACTTCGGGGATCAAAGTATCAATTTTTTCAATCTGGTGATTAAACTATCAATTTTTTTCAATTGCAACAAATTGAGCCGCCACGTCAGAAATTGCTGACGTGGCTATCTGAGTGGGTCATTAGGCAGCTGATGTGTAAATAAAAGGATTATTTTAATATTTATTTAAACATTTATTATACAGTAAGGGCAAATTCGTCAAATCACTTTAAAACCTAACAAAAATTACTTTGACTTCATCCTCTTCGTTTTCTCTTTCTCTGATTGAATTCATGTTCTGCTCCACCGCGTCCTTCCCATAGCCTCGACGGCGAGTACTCGGTCGACAGTTTCACGAAAGGCGCGACCGCCAGCAGTTGACGTCGCCGATTGAGAAGAATTCTGGTTACAGAGAGCTTCGACGAGCTTCGTTGAGTAGATCTGGTGTTCGGCGCTGGATTTCCATCTACTAAGATCGATTTTGAGCTTCTAGTTATTTACAATTTCATTGTTCGTTTCGATTTTTTTTTCTCTTTTTGCGCATAGATTCGCGTGAGCTGTTGGAATTTGACGTTGCTTCGGGATTCGAGATAAATAATGATGCCATCGATTTTGAGATCGATGAAATTCTTTAGCAAAATGTTCAGTTTCTCAACCTAAATTCTTCTCTCGTGTAAAAACAGAAAAAAATTAGAGAACAAGCTTAAAAATCAGAAATACCTGCAGACAAAAACAAGAGGTTGATTAAATTAACAAAATTAATCTTATATTGATTCAATTTACACTATCTGTAAATCAATATTTCACCCATACAAAAATCAAACAGTACCTGTAAATGGAGATAATTGAATAATGAGTTCAATATTTTGGGGTATGAATATAGAATTGTCGCTACCTTCTAAATGATGCAGGCGACTCTGAACATTAATTTTAGGAAAGAACGATGAGAGAGAAGAAGGTAACGATGAAGGAAGATGGTATAGATGGTATAGATTTAAGATGGTATAGATTTTGGTAGGGAGAATGTGGATTTTTAAGATGGGCAGCAGATCTGAAATGATATAGATTTTTTGATCTGATGTGACGCCCCCAAAATAGGCATACATCACCCATCTTGAATCGTCAAATACATGGTACAAAATTCAAATATAACTTAATTATACAACAGTCGTGTAAAATACGATAAAACATATGCTGTGAGTTTTAATACAAATATTGTCATCTAGACAATATCCACACTCAATTCAGTTCTCATTACATTTATTATCACACTATTTAACAGAATAGTGAGGACTACTAATGCTATTATCTGGGTCATCACTCCGTTCCCCGACTAGTCCCTACTACGTTCTCATTTCCTGAAGAGAACAATGAAAGTAAACGGGTGAGCTCAACTAGCCCAGTAAAAAATATTATGACTAAGATAATATAGAATAAATTATCATTAGCCTTCAACAGTGTTAAACTGATACAATATAACAAACATCAAGTTTAACTGCAGCAGAATATACAATCCATTAAAAGAATCAAGTAGAGAATAAAATTTACTATCTTTTATGATCTAAAAAGGTTTTTTTATCACTTTTATCGCTGAGACTCAGCTTAATAAATAATCTACATCATCCCTGCACTACGGCCAATGATATTCATTAGGGTCACGACCATAAATTATCCATGCACTACGGGCCAAGGATATTTGTGTATTCATCAATGGTCATGATCATGCTAACAACTGTCCATCAATGCACTTCGGGCCAATGAGGACTTTTACCACATCATTTGTAACATTACGGTCATAATTACACCGAATAATTCCTGGTCATAATCATACCAAGTCTATCTATGCACTACAGGCCACAGATGACTTTCAAAAATAATATAAACATGAGGATGATGACAATGATATAAGAATTCAATAAAATAAGTTTAAGAATTAATTTATTCAGGAACTAATAACGTCCAAATTGTCAACATGATACTTCTTTGTAAAGTAAAATTCAAGAATGCTCAGAAGAATATTTTCATGAAAAGATATTGGATGAAACACAAATATCAAGAATATTCTACTAATTTCATGGAGTGTAAAAGTCAAAACTTTAACCAACTGAGTATAATAAAGAATGGAATAACAAAAGAAATCACCATGCATGCGGTACTTCGCATAGACAGGTTATTTTATCAGAATAATAAATAACGGAACCAGGTCAGGCGTAATACGCACCGATATGATATTCCAACAGAATAATAAAGAATGGAATACAACAGAAATCACCATGCATGCGGTACTTCGCATAGATAGGTTATTCCAACAGAATACTAAATGACGGAATCAGGTCAAGTGAAATTCACACAAACAGGATGTTCCGACGGAATAATAAAGACGGAACTAGGTCCGGCGTAAAGCACATATATGATATTCCAACAGAATAATAAAGACGGAACTAGGTCCGGCGTAAAGCACAGACATGATATTCCAACAGAATAATAAAGAATGGAATACAGAAGAATTTCACCAAGTATAGGGTAGCCCGCATATACAGGTTATTCCAACAGAATAATAACGATGGAATAATAGAAGTTCTCTTCATGAATACAAAAGAAATAATACCCCTTACCGTAAAAGAAACTTGATATCGAAGTAGTGAAGTAGCAGAATACTTTTCTTCTTTCTCTCTATAGTTTCTGTCTCTATAGTTTCTCTCTCTAGAGTTTCAGTGAATTCGTAAAAAATAATGAAGGAATGAGCTTCTATTTATAGAAGAATGGAATGAATAGTAACCAATCCATGAACGGTCCAAATTAATTTATTTTAATCGGACGGTCCATATTTAAAGCAAAATTTTTTAAATAAAATATAATATATATTCTATTTATAATATAATAAAACGAATAACTTTCAAAAAGATTTTACTATGCAAACACTATGTAAGCACTATGAAAATACCATGCATAATAAAATATAATATATTCTAATTATTGTCTAATGAAACAGATAACTTTATAAAATTATTCTGTTTTATATAAAAAGATTTTACTATTAGCCTAATAAAATGAATAACTTTATAAAAGTATTCTGTTTTATATAAAAAGTTTTTCTATTTTATTACGTTAATAATACGAATAAAACAAAACGTCATTATTATTATTATTCACACTATTAATCGACCAGGTCGTTCCCAGGAAAGAGGGGGCTTTTCAATAAGGATTTCTCCCTATTGACGCGCAATTAGGTGACCAAACCTCTCCTTGGCAGAACTTCTAGACATCATTAATAATGCAAATAATAATATTAACAACTTCGTCATCTCAATTATTGATTTAATAACATATAAAATATCGACAATAATTGAATCAAACTGAGTGACTTCTCACATAAGCATTAATAATCAATACCATGTGCTACTATGCAACCACGCGTATTACTGTACTTTTACTACCGAGTAGTTCAACAGTATTAACGGTAAAACTTCCGCCGTTATTTTCATAAAAATATTTTTGTCGTTTTTTCAATCCGACAATAATTCTGTTGTGGGGTCCACCAATGATTGTGCCGTCGTACAAATATTCTCTGACCAATCGAATATTATATAACAATTTGCGTACTTTGTAAAATTTATAAATATTACCCACAACTATAACATTATATCAAATTTAGTCCATAATATTCAAAAATGATATTTATAGAAAATTTATTTTTATTCAAAAAAAATTGGGGTCTTACACCGCTCCTGAGTATTCGACATATATATATGTTTATAGAATCCTATAGCTTGGAACTCAAGTCTATGCATGTATATATTCCACAAGGCATGAAACAACTCAGGGCAAATCTAAAGTCCAAATCAAATTAAATTTATCCAAATAATATCTTCAATATTGGGTCATTTTAACTTACCACATACTCACTTGAAAGTTTTATTAGGGGATAAATGATTTTTTGGTCATTGTACTTTAGACAACTTACAAATGAGTTACTAAACTTGTTTTTATTACAGTCAACTCACTAAACTTTAATTTTTTTACAAATCGTTACAAAACGGTTAAGTACTGTTGACTTTTAAGGATTTTACCAATATAATGCTAAGTTGTAAAAAAAACGCTGATGTGACAATAATAATCCGATTATAATAATAATAATAATTCTGAAAATAATTTTGAAAATAATAATAATAATAATAATAATTTCAAAAAAAAATAATACCGATAATAATAATAATATTTATAATTTTTATGGTTTACAATTTCCTTAATTATATTTTTTAATAATTACATAAAAACCCATTTGATATTAATTATTAAAATAATTGAATATATTTTTTTCATTTATAACAATAATATCGATAATAATAATACCGATAATAATAATAATAATATCGATAATAATAATACCGATAATAATAATAAGAATAAGAATAATTATAATAATAATAATACAGTTAATAATAATAATAATTTTTATAATTTTTATGGTTTATAATTTCCATAATTATATTTTCTAAGAATTACATAAAAAATCATTTGATATTAATTATAAAAATAATTAAATATTTTTTTCTTTATGTTATTTTATTTATATTTTTACTAAGTTTTTTTATTTATATTTTATTTTAAATGATTTTCTTTCATTTTCTTCATAAAATTTATTTTTTTCCACATAAGCGTTGAAACTCATGCATAAAAATTTCATGACAGTTTTTTCTCTCATATGTGTCAAATTTTGTTAAAAGTTAAAGGACTTAATAATTTTTATAACAGTTTATAAAAAAACTAAAGTTCAATGAATTAATTATATAAAAAAAATTAAATATCTTATTTATAAATTAACCTAAAATACAGTGATCGTGAAAATATTTATATCCTATCGGTAGTAACTTTACTTATTTCCTTATATGTTGAAAGTCTATGCATGTATATATTCCCCAAGGCAACAGCTGAGTTGCTGGAACCAACTTGCATTAATTGTCGTTTCTAATTATATATACTCTATATCAGTAGGTTTTTTATTTTATTTTCCTTTTTTGGGTCAAGGTTTAATTTAATAAGTTTGACCGCGATATGATGCCTGCTGCATGATCTTTGCCAATTGTCACGGCCTTGAGGAACATGTAACTCCAATTGTCATTTGATATCTATCTAATAAAATACAAATGATTTTGAATTTCCCGCTCACTCAATAAATCATCTGGATCGTCCAAAGTTTGAGATAAATTCCACCGTTCATACATCTATCTAATAAAATACATCTATCTATCTAATAATCTAATAATAATTTAATAAAATACAAATGACTTTAAATTTCCCGCTCACTTAATAAATTATTTTGGTCGTTCAAAGTTTGAGATAAATTATATTGTTCATACAGTGCCGGAGGCACGGGACCTAGCTAGTATATATATATATATATATATATATATATATATATATATATATATATATATATATATCTAATAAAACACAAATGATTTTGAATTTCCCGCTCATTCAATAAATCATCTGGGCCGTCCAAAGTTTGGGATAAATCTCACCATCCATCTATCTAATAAAATACAATCTATCTAATTCTATCTATCTATATCTATATTCTATATATCTAATTATATCTAATAAAATACAAATAATTTTGAATTTCTCGCTCACTCAATAAATCATCTAGGACGTCCAAAGTTTGGGATAAATCCCATCATCCATCTATCTAATAAAATACAAATAATTTTGAATTTCTCGCTCACTCAATAAGTCATTTGGGTCGTCCAAAATTTGGAATAAATCCCAACGTCTATAGTGCCGGTGGCACGGGACTGTTGCTAGTATATATATATAGAGAGAGGTTTTCTCCTATAAAGACTCAAAATAAGGACTCAAAATAAGGACACCGTCTTTTTTTTTTTAATAAAAAAAAACATAACTAATAAAAAATGTATAATAATTTTTGGAATTGATTTTTTTTAAAAAAAAAGTGTTTTGGGTGTGATTTGGGTACGTATAACAAAAAATGGTGGTACAGTTTGTACAGATTGTATTATGAAAAAAATAGGTATCCAAAACACGCCCAAAACATTGTATTATGAAAAAAATTTCAGTTCCATAAAATATTAAATATTTTTTTTAGTTGTTTTAAAAAAAAAAGCTAAAAAAAGAAAAAAAATGCAGTCCTTACTTTGAGTCCTTCCTTATTTTGAATTCTTATAGGAGAAAATCTATCTATCTAATAAAATACAAATGATTTTGAATTTTCCGCTCACTCAATAAATCATCTGGGTCGTCCAAAGTTTGAGATAAATCCCACCGTCCATACATCTATCTAATAAAATATATTTATCTATCTAATCTATCTAATAATAATTTTGAATTTTTCGCTCACTTAATAAATCATCTGGACCATTCTAAGTTTGAGATAAATCTCACTGCCTATACAGTGCCGGAGGCACGGGACCCGACTAGTATATATATATAGCACCATAAAATAATTAAGTAATGCCAGATATTCATTTAGGGTTGGCATGATAAATCAAATCGATCAGGATTGAAAACTAATTTATAGTAGTTTCTAAGTATTTACTAATTAATCTCATACGAAGAGAATTGAAAACACAGAACTAAGCTGTTAAACTAACAACCGAGTAATTAGAGTTGCATGGAATAAAAGTATATATCAAATGTTGGGTCATGATATTTTTTTAAGGATGAATTACATATTCTATTACATTTTTAAAAATAATTACAACAATAGTGCCCTCATAAAAATTTTATACAACTAATACACTTCCATATTTATTTACAATACTAGTGCAGTTAGAATTTCTTAATTTAGGAAATTAGTATTCAATTAGAATTCTTTAATTTAGGGATTAATTATACCAATAGCTTCTTCTCTCTCCTCATCTATAACAACTGCAATTAATCATCACCCTTCTTCTTCATTCAACAACGTATTATTTCTATATATATAAAGAGGAGACTGAGGGCTTCTGTGGTAATGATCTTTCTAAGACTGATTCTGAAATTGAAGCAGGAGCTTCACACCATAATGTTGAAACTGAAGTTGCTGCACAGCTAAAAGAATTACCTACCTTCGAAGATGCCAATCAGGAGCATGAAACAGAGTATAGGCAACCCACTCTGCCCTCTGATGATGCATTTATGGAATCTTTCTTAGAAACATCAAATTATGAGTTTACCAGGTCTGAAATTGCATATGAAGGGGTAGGAGATGAAGTTTCAGACCTTCAGAAAGAAAATTTATATTCTTCTCCTGGTTTGCATTGGAACAATGGTGAGAGTAGAAAGTGTAAAAAATGTGAACTTTTCACGGAACTCCGCGGGTGACTGTGAGAAGCTTGAATCGATTCAGTCTAATTAGCCTAAGCTTGAAATATCTCTGCAGAAATCAAAAACCCCAGAGACGGTTGCACAAATGTCCAATTCACCTGCCATGTCTCCTGAGGGTCAAAATGGAGGTGGGTATGAAGATTCAGGCGATGGTGGCGGTGGATATGAATACTGGATGATGGTAACCAAACCTTTATACCAAGGTAAACAAACTGTCATATCAAAGTAACCAATCAACATTCACACTTTAAATTTTTTCTTAGTTAGTTGGTTACCAAACCTTTAGATCAAGGTAAGCAAACCTTGGTACGAAGGTAACAAAACCTTTATACCAAAGTAACTAATTCACATCCACACCTGCAGTTTTTTCATAGTGCAGTTGGTAGCCAATCCTTCAGACCAAGGTAACCAATTTAATTTTATTAAGTTACCAATTTTGTTTGAATGTGATGCAGTTGATAGTCAACCATTCATACAAAGATAACCATTTTATTATTTATGAGTAACAAAATAGTTATAAATTTTTTTTCAGAACATTAAAAATTACATCTATTTATTTTTATACTTTTTGTAGGGCGAATCTTATTCTTATTCTCATTGGCGTTTTGGACAACGGAGATTCGCGACGGTGTAGCGGCAGAGTATGTGCGGTGTAGCGGCGGACTATTATTTCAAAGTGTATGTGAGGGAGATGAAGATTTGAATTTGAATATTTAAATTTGAATTATTATTTTGAATTTGAATTTGTTTTTGTTGTTAGATCCAAATATTTGAAATTGAATTATTAACTATGGCAGTTATTAGTCCTTGATTTTAGGTTTCCATATTAATGTGAATTGTACTATTTTTGTAATATGTACAATCTTTTTGTAATTATTTGGTTGTTGCAATTTTCTTGTAATTACTTTCTATTTGTTGTATACTTATGTAAAGGACCTTTTTTTTATTAGGTCGAATAAATTGGGCCTATTTATTCAGTTTAACCATTAGGTCTTCTCTGTTGGGTCCTAAAATTATTGGGCTTGTCACCATCTTATTCCTGTTAGGTCTTTATAAGATCGGGTCGGGTCAGTGGATTGACCTATTAGATATTTTAATATCTCTATCTTTGACTGATAATGATGAAAAGGCAAGGTTGTTGACCGGGTACCCTGTATATCATTAATATGGATGTGATTATAGTCGGCCGACGGTAGAAACAGTATGTGAAAGGTGACAGCCTGCAGGCAGTCGGCAAAAATCATGGAGGAGTGGGGGGCTGTGTCTGACGGTAGTAGGTGACACGGTAAACCGGGCTAGAGAGTATAACTTAGCAAGGAAGTCTTCAAGAGAAAGGTAACTGATAATTTTATCTTACGCAATACACTAGATATTTTATCCTCCATTGTTAACCCTTGTCATCGCATGCACTGACTCTCACGCCTAAGCTTTCCTCCGGCGGTCGAAGCCGTCAAGCTTGTGGTATTGACTGTGTTTAGTATTCAGAGAATCCGTTGGCCAAGTGTTTGATCTCAATGATCTTCAAGCTATGGGGTTGTTTAAGAATGGGTTAGACCTGGTGAAGTCGGAGAAGTTGGTGAAGAAGATGATGTTTCATTATCCGAAGAGTTTGGCCGAAGCTTTTGATAAAGCCAAAGGCTATATTGTAGTGGAGGAGGTTATGAATAGCTTGAAACGTCCTTCTTCGAGCCGAATAAAGGAGGCAGATACTTCTAGGGCTGAAGGCGATCAAAAAAAAGTGGGAGGGTATAATGATCGGCCAGAGGGCAGCTCGAAGAAGTACAATAACACATGGCAATAGGGAAGTAATCGCCCACCTGCTCCTGCCCAGAAGGTGAATAAGGTTTACACCAAATTGAACACGGATAGGTCGATGATATTGGATCAGATCAGGAACCAGCCATTCTTTGAACCACCTCGCGATGCTCTCAAGCCAGGATAGGGCAATGCTCAAAAATATTGTGGCTATCATCAAGCTGCATGTCACGACACTAATGAGTGTTGCAATTTGAAAGACTTTGTGGAGAGGAAGGTTCAAAGCGGTTTGTTAGTTCAATATATGGCCGGGAGGGACCAACAACAAGATAAGCAGAATGATGATCGTACTATTCAGACGGTTCAAACGGTTTCACCCGTGCAGCTTGTTCCAGATCAACCACCAAGGCACGTCATTGATATAATAACCGGTGGGACAGCAGTGAAATTGGTAGGGAAGAAGAGGAGAGGATACCTGGATTCAGTCATGTCTGTGGCAGGTGTTCTCCCAAAGACTGACAGACCATTTCCAGGAACAGTTATATGCTTCACCGATGCAGATTACCCTTTGGAGCCCATCGAACCTCATGAAGGAACGATGGTGATCACTACACAAGTGGGTTCGGTGGATATGAGGTGGATGATGATCGACAACGAGTTTTCTGTTGACATTCTTTATGCCCATGCTTATCAGAGGATGCATCTTGATGGGCGAAAGATGGAGGTGGGGCAGGAGGCTCCTTTATATGGCTTCAGCAACGCTCTAGTCAAAGTTGCAGGCACTATTGAACTACCAGTGGTCTTCGGCACAGCTCCTCAGTTGGTAGAAATAACATGTAAATTTTATGTTGTGCATGTAGATTCAACCTACAACGCCATACTGGGTAGACCTACTCTGACAGCTCTCCAAGCTGTGACTTCCATCCCTCACTTCAAGATCAAGTTCCTAACAGCACATGAAGTTGGGGAGGTGGCAGGGGACTTGGATCTGGCCAGACGATGCTACAGGAATGCTATGATTGCCTTGGGAGTAGGGATCAGTAAGCAGAAGCAAACCATGGCGATTGAGATCGAGCCGTTCACAAAAAATAGTTCGGAGCCATTGGTCATTCCTGCAGGGGAGACAGAGGAGATTGAGCTGGTTCTTGGGAAGAGAGACAAAACAGTAAAGATTGGTTCGTGTTTGCCGGAACCTCTCTAAACAAACCTTATAGAACTTCTTCGCTACTATGCGGACATCTTTGCATGGGAGCCACAAGACATGCCTGGAATCAGCCGAAAGATTTTCGAGCACCAACTGGATGTGGATCCATCAAAAAAGCCAGTTCGACAGAAAAGGCGGATCTTTGTACCTGAGCGACAGAGGATCATTGATGAGGAGATCGCAAAGCTGATAGCTGCTGACTTCATATTTGAGATCGACTATTCGGAGTGGATGACAAATGTAGTATTGGTGCAGAAGCAGAACGGAAAATGGCGAGTTTGCATCGACTACACGGACCTGAACAAAGTTTGCCCGAAGGACTTCTATCCTCTACCCCCACATTGATCAGCTTATTGATGCGATTTCGGGGTACGCACTACTAAGCTTTATGGATGCTTTTCCAGGTTATCATCAAACATTAATGTGCAAGGAGGACATTCTAAAGACAACATTCATCACACACCGTTCAGTGTATACCTATAAGAAGATGACCTTTGGCCTGATAAATACTGGAGCCACGTACCAGAGAATGATGAACTTTGTCTTCCAAAAGCAGCTAGGAAGGAACATGGAGGTATATGTGGATGACATGATAGTGAAGAGCATGATTGTTCAAAAGCACTTGGATGATCTTGAAGAATGCTTTCAGAAGGTCCGTCATCACAAGTTGAGGCTCAATCCAACTAAGTGCACCTTTGGCCTCAGTGCGGGGAAGTTCCTGGGTTATTTGGTCAGTCAAAGGGGCATTGAGGCCAATCCGGAGAAGATCCAGGCTATTCTAAACATGAAGACTCCTCAGTCATTCAAAGACGTTCAACGTTTGACTGGTAAGATTGCAGCTTTGAGGAGGTTCATGTCTAAATCGGCAGAGAGTTGCTTTCCATTCTTTGATACGTTGAAGGGACCGAAGAATGCGAAGACGTTCTAGTGGACTTCGGAGTGTGAAGACGCCTTTCAAGGCATAAAGACGTATTTGTCTTCGGCTCCTTTGTTGGTGAAACCTGCTCCTGCTGAGACTTTGTATTTATATCTGGCGGCTAGTTCGTTGGCAGTATGAGCTATTTTGGTTCGGGAAGCAGGGGGAAAATAACATTTTCAAGGTCGGCTCCTAGTCGTCTACACGTACCAACCGTTGAAGAACGTGATGACCAAGCCAGAAGTTTCGGGGAGATTAGCAGCGTGGACAATGGAGTTATCTTAATTTTTTTATTGAATATCATCCCCAAACTGCTATCAGAGGTTAAGCTTTGGCCGATTTTATGGTGGAATGTTCATTCTCCGAAGCAGATGCGGAGCAGCCAGAAGCTGAAACGTCCGATCGAGCAGTTACAGTTCTTCATCCCAGTTAGAACTCATGGACGATGTATGCAAATGGGTCTTCTACTAAGGATGTCAGTAGAGCAGAGATTATTTTGACAAGTCCGGAGGGATTCAAAGTGCAGCAGGCCATCAGATTTGGGTTCAGAGCGACGAACAACGAGGCCGAGTATGAAACAGTGCTAGCAGGGGTCCGATTAGTAAAGAGTCTAGAAGTTCAGAAATTGATTATTTATAGTGACTCTCAGCTGGTCGTCAAGAAAGTATCCGGGGATTATGAAGCTCGGGGGGGGGGGGGGGGGGGGGGGGCGAGAATGATCAAGTATTTGGCAGAGTTGAAAGACCGGCTTCGATATTTCGTCTCCTACGAGTTTTATGGTATAGAACATAACGACAATTCTATCGCCGATGCATTGTACAAGCTGGCCACTACGGATGCTGACGTTTTCAATGGATTAGTTTATTTGGAGGTTATGCAGCAGCCGAGTATCCTGCATGAAGCGGCGATGCGTATTGAACGTTCTAACTGTTGGATGACTCCTTACATTAAATATCTGGTAGATGGCGCCCTTCCTTCGGATCAGATGCTTGCAAAGAAGATCAAGTATAAGAGTGTCAACTTCGTTCTTATTGATGGGGATCTTTATCGAAGAGCATTTTCGTCACCATTGTTGAAGTGTTTAATCCCGTCTGAAGCTGAATATGCTCTTCAGGAGGTTCACGAGGGTATTTGTGGTGACCATATGGTTGCTAAGTCATTAGCTTACAAAGTGCTTCGGCAGGGGTTCTACTGGCCTACGATCTTTAAGGAAGCTACGGAGTATTTGAAGAAGTGTGAGAAGTGTCAGCTCAACAGTCCGATCCCACATCAGCCACCAAAAGAGCTATACTCGATCTTATCTCCTATACCCTTTGCTGTCTGGGGGATAGATATACTGGTTCCATTGCCGAAAGCTAAAGGTCAGGTCAGTTTTGTTATAGTTGCCATCGATTTAATGACCAAATGGGTAGAAGCAAAGCCACTTAGGTTGATAACGGATCAAGAATGCTTGAATTTCATGAAGGAGTCAGTAGTGTTTCGTTTCGTAATTCCTAAGGTGGTGATATCAGACAACAGACGCTAGTTCGTGGGATCGAAGTTTGAAGGATTTCTGAAAGAGTTAGGGGTTCAACACAAGAAGACTTCAGTGGCTCATCCATAGTCAAATGGGCAGGTCGAGGTGACCAACAGAACGCTTCTGAATGGAATGAAGCGCAGACTGGAAGAAGCTAAGGGAAGATGGCCTAAAGAGCTTCTCAGCGTATTATGGGCTTATCGGACTACACCGAGGACTACCACAGGGGATTTACCTTTCAGATTAGCCTATGGTACTAATGCCTTAGTCCCAATTGAGATTGGATCTCCAAGTCTTCGGGTTAGTCAGTTCAAAGAGATCTACAATGATGAAGGACTAAAGGTCAACTTGGATCTGTTGAAAGAAGTCAGAGAGGTGGCTTTGATCAAGTTAGCAGCTTACCAACGTAGAGTAGTCGGACATTACGATAAGGGGGTTAAGCTTCGTAGATTTGAAGTGGGGGACTTTGTCTTTAGAAAAGTCGAAGCATCTACGCCTCAGAACATAGGAAAACTGATGCCGAACTAGGAAGGACCGTATGAGGTGATTGAAGTACCGAAAACAGGAACTTATCGGTTGAAGGCATTGGACGGATCAGAGATCAAGGATACTTGATATATTGGCAGACTTCAGAAATATTTTCAGTAGAGATCGAGTCAGTTTATCAGAAGTCTGTAAATGTTGGATCATCATCAATAAAATATTCACTTTTTCACAATTGATCTTCTTCCTATTGGTCCTAAATTCACAACGGTGTAAGGAGGACGGGGTGGACTCGCTGACCATTCAATGGTAGCCCTATCGGTAGGAGTGTCCTTATGAATTTGTCTTACCGCGAGTGGTAGACAAATTCCATGGTCCTTTTAATTTTGTTTTACCGCGAGTGGTAAACAAAATGCACCGAAGTAAGGAGGAAGGGGTGGACTTACTGACCATTCGATGGTAGTCTTTTCGGCAGGAGTGTCCTCATGGGTTCGATTTACCGCGAGTGGTAAACAAATTCTATAGTCCTTTTAATTTTGCTTTACCACGAGTGGTAAACAAAATGCACCAAAGTAAGGAGGTTCGGTCGGACTCGTTGGCCATTCGATGTCAACTTTATTATCAGGTGTATCCTTATGAATTTTGTTCTACTGCGAGTGGTAAACAAATTTTACAGTCCTTATATACTTGTTTTACCCTGAGTGGTAAACAAGATCTCGACGGTGTAAGGAGGATCAGTCAAATTCACCTTATACATGACCTATCTCGCACTTCGAAAACGATAAGTATGCATTACTTTATTTTGTTCAAGTGTTGAGTTCGGTTCATTCAGTTTGGTTCACTATGTTCAGTATTATTCTTCAACTTAACTGTCATATGCCTTATCTAATTCACAATTTAAGTTAAGTTCACAGGAACCTTATACAGTTTTCAAGATGATTGATACTGAATTATTGACAAGAAGTGAATTATGCAGAAATCATGATACTTCATTAATATTTAAAACGGTTCATTCAAGAAAGATTAAAATGTTTACACAGAATATTAAAACTAGAAAGAAGAAATGTTGGGTTCAGACATTATCCTCGCTATCTGAAGAGTCCAAAAGAGCTGGATCTATCTTGGCCACGACGAGATTTTCTTTGTCGTGACTTCGAAAAAGCTCATAAACTTCAGAATATATCTTCATGATTTCTCCGTTAATCTCATTTAATTTCTGATACTCTTCACAGATCTGCTTACGAAGATCATCGGTCAAAGGAGGCCCAATGCCCTGAAGAGCCCAGAATTCTCGAATTTCTTCTTCGAGCTTCTAGCGCCTATTCAGATGACGGGTTTCTTTTAATTCCAGCTTCTCGACCAACTTAGCTAAGCTCTTATTGCTGGCCTTCAATTCCTTAATTTTCTCCATCCTTATTTCGTTCCTCTGAACTAAATCAACGTTCATATTAACAATCTCTTGATGTTGGGCTTTAGTTGATTTCAGTTCATCATGGGATATCTTCAGCTCTTCCTTGGCTTGGGCTAAATCTTTCCGAAGATGTTCATTATTGAAGAGGGCAATATCACAATCATGTCTTGACTTTGCCAAGGTAGACTGTAATACCGCGTTCTCTTTTCGTGCATCTTCCTCTGCAGCTTCGGATTCTAAATATTTTGGACGTAAGCGCCCAAAGACAGCTTTGGCCTACGTATATTCAACAATAAACCATCATTCTCAGATATTTCAGCACGAAGAAAAGTATAAATGTTAAAAAGACAATCATTTACCTTCGCTTGATAGCTCATGCCTTCATCAATCAGATCCCTGATCGAGCTATTGCCAAATCGGTGATCATCGATTTCCCGGACAAAGGTATCGAATAACTGGAAGGGGAAGTTGGCGTTGAACCGAGGCCACAAAGTTGGCGACGCCATGGCTTCATTTTCAAATTCGTATGAAGACGGTCTTGATGGAGAAGGCAGAGGCTGCTTAGATGTTGGTATTAGGTCAGCGTAGATATTCTCGGGAGAGGGGGATCGAGCTGAAGTGTGTTCTTGGGGCGAAGAGGGGGCAGATGATGAGCCTGGGTGACTGTCAGATGGTTGCTTTCTTTTATAAGAGAGTGAAGGAATGGGCTCGTTCGGCTCATTGTCATCTGAGACTTAGATTTCAATGGGGAAGGTTGGAGGAATGTCAGCTGAAGAGGAAGGGACTCGAAGGTCATCGGCAGATAAGGGAGTGATCTTGGTCCTCAATTTCTTAACACGAAGGATTGTTGCCCGTTCATGTAGAGGGATGTCAAACAAACTTCCCCTAGTTGGAGCAGGTTCAGGGGGTGTAGGAATGGGTGTAAATGAAGGGTTCACTTCGGGGATTTCTTCTAGATCTATTTCAGGGTCTGTTTCTGGGCGAATAAATCTAGATCTCCTAGCAGCTCTCTTCCTTCGTCGGGGTTTGAGGGATTCTTCAAGAATAATGGGCTCATCAATTTGTGGTTCAGTAGTCTGAGGTTCAATGGGGGGTACTTCAGTAGTAGGAAGATCGGCTTGAGGGGATTCTCCTGTTGGAAGTTCTTCATTTGTTTCCATAGTCCTCCCAGCCATAAAATCTTTAAACTCTTTCACCTCTGAAGAGTTCGGTTTAATCAAAGACACTGCAAGATCGCCCTTTTCTCTGAACTGGGCGATCTTGTATACAGTAAATAAGTCGAGGGTAGGTTCGACTCCTAACTCGTGACATAATACTATAAAGGCCAAAATATGAATGTAGGAGTTTGGAACCATTTGGGCGAATCCCACCCCGATGAACCATAGGAGGGTAACCAGAAAGATGTGAAGAGGAAATCGGACCCCCTTTTCAAGTAGGGTCACTGGAACAACAATCCAACCATCTGGACGTTGGTACATCTTCTCATCAGATTTAGGGGCCCTTATCAAGTGGGTGTCAGGGATGTGATTACGAGCCTTGATTTTTCGTAGTTCATTCTCAGAAATAATGGAGGGGGATGTTAACATGAGGATATTGTTCTTTGTTTTTAAAGAATTCGGAAGGGTTAGGAATGGGTTTCGGAGGCAGAGATTTTTTGGGATTGGAAGCCTTAGGGTTTGAGCTCGAGGCTTCTTCGGTTGGGTTGGGGCTAGGTGGAACGGTGGCGATTGGGGTCACACGAAGAGAAGAGTCCTGGTTCGAATTGAGGACCACCATTGTTGAAATCTTGCACAAAATGGAAGGTAAATCGAAAAAGAAGAAGAAAGCTCATGAGTCTGGAATTTCAAATTGACAGGTAAAACTGTCAAATTTAGGGCAAATTACCTTTTATACTGACGATTGCATGGAGCGCGAGGGCGGCATATTAATTGACAGTAATAATTAAGGATTCAAACGGGTAGCGTCCGGTTCAAGATACAGATATTTATCAAATTGGGCCTTTCAAATGAACTTCCGGTTTTAGTCCATCTCTTTACTTTAATTCTCTACCGTTTGGGCTTTGGTAAGTTTCGTTTCGGGGCCTATTTCAACCCTATCAAATCCTATAATATCATGGACCATTTATAGTTTTCTATTAAATATCTTATTTAATAAAAAACTAGGGGCCAATGTTGGGTCATGATATTTCTTCTATTGGGCCGAATGGATTGGGCCTACTTATTCGGTTTAACCATTGGGTCTTCCCTGTTGGGTCCTAAAGTTATTGGGCTTGGTCACCATCTTATTCCTTTTAGGTCCTTATAAGATCGGGTCGGGTCAGTGGATTGACCTATTACATATTTTAATATCTCCATCTTTGACTGGTAATGATGAAAAGGTAAGGTTATTGATCGGGTAGCCTGCATATCATTAATGTGGATGAGATTATAGTCGGCCGGCGGTAGAAACAGTATATGAAAGGTGACAGTCTGTAGATAGTCGGCAGAAATCATGGAGGAGTGGGGGGCTGTGTTGACGGTAGTAGGTGGCACGGTAAACCGGGCTAGAGAGTATAAATTAGCAAGGAAGTCTTCAAGAGAAAGGTAACTGATAATTTTATCTTACGCAATACACTAGATATTTTATCCTCCATTGTTAACCCTTGTGATCGCCTGTACTGACTCTCACGCCTGAGCTATCCCCCGACGATCGAAGCCGTCAAGCTTGTGGTGTTGACTGTGTTTAGTGTGCAGGATCAGGACGTCTTACGTGATTAGGACGTGACAGAAGATTTGGCGTTAACACCAAACATTTATGAATTTATACATTTTATAAAAAAAAAGAAATTAATTTCATCATGACATATATATGTATAAATAATAAATTGTGTGTGCATATCAGATACTACATGTACAATTAAACCAATTTTGCTTAATTTTTAGTAGTATGTGCTAGCCTAGCCGGCCAGGGTCGGCATGCAGTCACTGTTACTACATGTGAAATCTATAAAATGACATTTATATATCAGGCTTAAAAGGCGAATCTTAAACTTATTTTTGGAAAGTGTCCCACGCACGATTAATTATATATGGGATCTTCCCCAAGTTGCTGCAGTGATGAGAAGGTTGATGAAGGGTACGTATGTAAATTAAACTTGAATTAACTTCTGTGCTTGAATTATCTCAATATCTACTTATATGGAGTACTTACATAATTAAATTACCTACAAATTAAGATGGTCTTAAAATTCCCTAGGAAATTTTGTGTCCGGTTTTATTATGTAGGCTCTCATCAGGTGACTCTCCATGGAGAATTTTTAGTTACAAAGAACTGCATACTGCAACTAATGGTTTTAGTGACAAAAACAAACTTGGAGAAGGAGGATTTGGAAGCGTTTACTTAGGGAAAACTTCCGATGGTCTTCTGGTAATCCTGTCAACTCCATATATATAATTTCTTAATTCTTGCCTAACACACGGGATTAATTTTATTATTCAGCGAATTCTTATCATTTCAATTCCATAATAAATTTTTCAATGATGGAACATATATGTATGTAACATGAATTAATTGCATTTCTTTTAGGGGTTATTTATTGTGAATTATAATTAATATATTATTATGTGCAGATAGCGGTAAAGAAATTAAAATCTATGAATTCTAAAGCAGAGATGGAATTTGCAGTGGAAGTAGAAGTTTTGGGCAGGGTACGACACAAGAATCTGTTGGGGCTTAGGGGATATTGCGCGGATGCTGAACAACGCCTTATTGTGTATGATTATATGCCCAATCTCAGTTTGCTCTCTCATCTACATGGCCAATTTGCCACTGATGTGCAATTAGATTGGAAAAAGAGAATGAAGATTGCCATCGGTTCAGCCGAAGGCTTAGTGTAAGTTTTTTTAAATTCTGTGACAGATATTAGTAACTTTAGATTGTCCGGTATAAAAATCTCATACATATATATATATATATATATATATGCTATTATTTAAAAGAGTCCTGCTGGTATATTTCAAGGACAGAACTTGATGGCTAAACGAAATGGAGAGAAAGGAAACTTAAAATAGCCTTACCGCATTAGGTAGTGATATATATATATATATAAACTCAAAATATTCTCTTGCTTTCTATCACGGAGTTTTCTTTTTTATTTTTCAAAAAAAAATATAAAAATCTTATATTTTGAATGGGTTAGTTGTTATTATAAATTGGTTGAGTATTTTGTTTTAATGTTAATAGATACTTGCACCATGATGTGACACCCCACGTCATCCACAGAGACGTTAAGGCTAGCAATGTGCTATTGGACTCCAATTTTGAACCATTGGTAGCCGACTTTGGTTTCGCCAAGCTAATTCCAGAAGGCGTTAGCCACATGACAACTCGCGTCAAGGGCACCTTAGGCTACCTGGCGCCAGAATATGCTATGTGGGGAAAGGTTTCAGAGAGTTGTGACGTCTATAGTTTTGGGATTCTCTTGCTAGAAATCCTCACCGGAAGAAAACCAATCGAAAAGCTTCCTGGTGGTGTTAAGAGGACAATAACCGAATGGGCTGAGCCACTGATTACAAAAGACAAGTTTAAAGATCTTGTTGATCCCAAACTTCGAGGGAATTTCGACGAAAACCAACTGAAACAATCGATAAATGTAGCAGCCATGTGCGTGCAGAGTGAACCGGACAAAAGGCCTACTATGAAAGAAGTGGTTGAGATGCTTAAAGGGAATGACGCTAAAGGAGGAAAAGTGAGACTTGAAAGTGTCAAGTATAGGGAGGATTTGTTGGCGCGCGATGATGAGGAGGAGGGTGGTGGTGGAGTTTATCATGATGAAAGTAGTGCATATGGTGTGTTTGGGGCCATGGATGTGCAGAGGATGCAAGATCCTTATAGGCGCATATATTAATGGAGAGACTGGAGGTTGAAAAAGTTTCTGAAATCATGGTGCAATGGTATAGTTAGTTATATAACGGTTGTTTATTACGGATTGAAGTGATCAGATGTTTTCATGTTTTTTTTTTCTTTTGAAATTGTGGTGTTAATAAGCTATACATATGCAGATTACTTGAAACTGATACAGTCAATTAGAAAAGGGTGTGTGAGACAAACATGGAATTAATTAATTCATTCAAGGCATTGCTAGTTTAATGTATTCTTGTTTGAGATGGAAATGAGATTTAAGTTATTAATATATGTTCTTGTTAAGCAGTATATATGGCCACATAGTGACACACGGATCCTAGCTCTGAATATTGAAAATTTTACATTAGATCCATAGTTATTCTGTCAACTGGATTATTCTCGTTCGTGATAATCCTTGTTGTGCTGTGTACTCTCTCTCATAGAAGATCAACTTCAACGCTTAAAAGCTCTCTTTAGAATGAATGGACTAGCGGAATTGTTGAATTGAAGCACCCGTACTCGAAAAATAAAGGATTTAGTATATTTCTACGCATATTTTTGTGTATATTTCTAAAATACCATATTTAGGTTTCGATTGTATTACTGAATAATTTTTGTACTCTAAATTATGTTCCAACGTCTACATAGAAAGTCATTCACATCATCACATATTCACATGAAATAAATCACTCTCTACAACCATATGTTATGTAGTTCTCTCACTGGCACGAAATGATGATTGGAAATTGGAATGTGTCATTCCACATCCCCCTATTCCTTATGAGGAATGAATACCATCAAATTGGTAGAACACATTTTTTTTTTCATTCCCCCTTTACTTTCTGCAATTCAAACACAACATTATGCAAAGAAAAAAAGCGACTACACCAAAATAAAATATTTTACAGCTCACTTCATCCAACTATATTTTGTGCACATGCATGTGAGGTGATTCAATTCAATTAATTACATTGGTATCGAATATTTAGATTTTAAGACAAAGCATGTCCCAACTCCCAAGCTTTTAGTTTTTAAGAGAGATTTTTGGTGGTCTCTCTCAAAAACACACCATGCTAAAAAGAAAGAGGGAGGGGTTAGTGTCCATTCAACGTTTCGTTGATGATAAAGTGAAGGAGTATCCAAGAATGTGGCAAAGAGTTATAGCCCTCTCCCCCTCCTACCAAACTCAACAAAGAAGCTAGCACTTTGGAGTATGGAGGCTTCAATTAATTTGCCTTACATAACAAGACATAAATCATCATCGCATGATGATGCCACCTCCTTTGCTTATTCCTGAAATCACCCAACCACAACACTTAATTGTATTCCAAAAGTACTAAAGACAGAATATATAGTAATCTCTAAACACTTCTCTACTCGCCACCGTAATTACTTTTTTATGCTTCTCAATCAAGACTTTTTTAATGAAAGCCAAGTGGCCTTGCCCACAATACTAGATTAATTATCATATCTTTTGCTCCTATATATATATCTATCCTTAAGCTCGGTCTCTCTTTGACATTGTGGAAAAAGAAATAACAACTACAACATTGAAACCTCAAAATCAAAAAGAATGACCCCTTCAGCTCCAGCTAAAATACTCGTAGGCATCTCATTAGATGCGGAAGATAGCACAGAGCTCCTCTCATGGGCGATTAAAAATTTAGCCCATCCAAATGACACAGTCATTGCTCTACACGTTCTTGGTTAGTATGCGTTGACTACTTAACATTTTGTTTTTTCACCACCATTTAGTTCATTCATATAATTTACCACTACCTTTTATTTCATGCTTGTACGTAAAACAGTGGCAGAAGCAATGAAGAAGAAAGATTATCAAAGAAAACAGGAGATTAAGAAGTGGAAGACATTTGAAACATATCAAACACAAACACAAACACGTAGAGCAAAAGCCTTTGTTATATCTGAAATGGGAGAATTTGCCAAGACCTGCCAGTCTAAGCAGGTATTTTTTAACTTTCTATGGTGTTGTTAAATTAGATAAGCTTTACCATTTACATGTAAATTAATGTAAGAACTATGAAGTCTAAATTGTTTGCAACACCTTACATTTTTCAGGTAAATTTGGAGGCTAAAGTGGGCTTTAGTTCTAGCATTGGAAGAGGTCTGATCGAGGAAGCACAAGGCATTTCAGCAGAGTTTCTTCTGATTGGCAACTCAAGGAACCGATCAAATAGGTGAGAAATTGTTCCATGCAAAACAGAGTATTCCCCTTAATTCATCGCTTTCCTAATTCACATTTCAATGCCTTTCTGCTGATTAGAGTTCCACAAGAAACTACAAGATACTGTTTTGATAATGCTCCTAAAGGCTGTTCATTAGTCCTTGTTGGGAGACGTGAGCAGCCACAACAAAATTTTCACTCCGACTTCATGCATAATGAAGGTTAGTTTCAATCAAATATTTCATGAAAACAATCAGATTTTTATTTTCTTTGGTGTCTTCTTATTAACAAATATTTCGTGTGCTAGAATTTCAAAAATTAAGTTCAAGGTGGTCCGAAAAGACCACTCATATTAGTAACTCTACCTTGGAAGAAAAGAGAGTAGAGTCTTCACCAAAAACAGTGTTAGATTCATGTGAAGGTGAATCACTAAGCACAGAAGAAGACAGCTCTAGTATTGGGGAATCAAGCACCGCAGGGTCTCCTCCCCTGCCTCTTTCATCAAATGGGCAGTCTCATTACAGGAAGAAAATGTCACCATTAAAGCGTATCGCCTCTTTCTTAAGATCCCCATTTACTGTAAGCCAAAGAAAGAGGAATGAAGCTTTTCCTACAAAAGAGAAGCAACAACCTTTGTTGAGGTGCTTTAGCTACGAAGAAATTGCAAATGCTACAAATAATTTCAACCCCGGTATATTAATCATGATAAAACTAATGTCCTCTTAGTAACTTATTTAGACAAAATGTGAATCATAATTTAAAAGGGCGCATGGTTATTTTGGATGCAGAGTATATTGTAGGTATAGGAGGGTACTCAGAGGTATATAGAGGTGATCTTTGTGATGGAAATACCATAGCAGTGAAGAGATTAGCCAAGGACAACACTGATGAAAACAAGGAGAAAGAGTTCCTTATGGAGTTGGGGATAATAGGACATGTTAATCATCCTAATACAGCAAGCTTAGTTGGTTGCTGCATCGAAAATGGTCTATATCTCATCTTCAATTTCTATCCTAATGGAACTCTGTCATCTGCATTGCATGGTAAGATTATCATATTCTGCTTCGTTCAATGATTCTGAGTTTCATTTTTAAAAAGAGGATATAAAAGAATACAGTCAAGATTCATGGATAAGTTGAACATATGATTAATGAATAGGAGCAAAATAAAACAGAAGCTTATGTAAATTCTGAATTATCTAGCTGACCATGCATCTAGTTATCAACCAAAACATAAGAACTTGGAAAAATAATTCTTGTATTATAGCAGGTAAGACAGGGGAATCACTCAAATGGCCAGTCAGATATAAAATTGCCCTTGGGATTGCAAGAGGTCTGCATTACCTTCACAAGTGTTGTAAGCACAGAATCATACACCGTGACATTAAAGCCTCAAATGTTCTTCTAGGTCCAGAATACGAACCACAGGTGAAGCAACAAATGATTTCTTTTATTTCTGGATCACATATGAGTTCTTGATGTATTTCAGTTCATTCGGAAATTTTTTTATTTGTGCAGATTTCAGATTTTGGGCTCGCAAAATGGCTGCCAAGCAAATGGACTCACCATGCAGTGATTCCGATTGAGGGTACATTTGGATACTTAGCACCAGAGTACTTCATGCATGGTATTGTTGATGAGAAAACCGATGTTTTTGCATTTGGAATTCTTCTTTTGGAGATCATAACAGGCAGAAGACCTGTTGATTCATCACAACAAAATCTTCTCCTTTGGGTAATTAAGTACAAAGCTCTTATGCTCCACTTCATTGGTTAAGAACTTAAGATGCCTTTAAACAAGAAAATAGCAGTCTTCTGTATTATCCTATTGACAGATTAATGTGTTTCATATATAGGCAAAGCCTTTAATGGAATCGGGAAACATTGCTGAACTAGCTGATCCAAGCTTGGAACGTAAATATGACATGGATCAAATGAATAGATTAGTCCTCACAGCTTCCTATTGTGTGAGACAGTCCTCAATATGGCGCCCCTCGATGGCTGAGGTACAACTTTTAACTACCCAAAAACTATGGTATTCTGTATCATTTTACCTTTAGGTTAATGTTATTGAAATTCCAAAATTCCATTTCTCATAATACTGTCAAAGTGGAGTATAATTTTCGGAGTGCCTGCATAAATTTTAGAAGTCATATTGATATGTTTGAATTTTAGTATGAAAACTTAAATATGTTTTTGGGTGTAGGTGTTAGAGCTATTATTAACATATGGTCATGACTCTGAAGCTGCACAGAGCTGGAGACTACCCAAGTTTACAGCAGACGAAATGGAAGATTCCTCTTTTGTTTTCGGATATGATTTTACATCAGATACAGTTTTGGAGGACATTTAGAGACTAGTGTACTTGGCCCAATTGTTTTGAATGATCATTTTTAGATCTCTTAACATGAATTTTTGGAGCATATATATATACATATATATATATATATATAGCGCTATATGTATATACACAGCTGTGTATTACACAGTAGGCCTAGGACGACAGATTTTTTGGGTTATAGCGACGGTAAACTGTCGCCATAGCCCAGAATAGATATGACGACGGGTGAAACCGTCGCTATAACCCAAAAAATCGTCGCTATAGCCTACTGTGTAATACACAGCTGTGTACACACATTTTTTTCATATTTATATATATATATATAGGAGAATACGGAGGTGCATAGCCGTGTAACTTTTAAAGTTACACGGTCTACGATTGTAGAGTGATTTTACTCTACGATCGTAGAGTAGTTACTCCACGATTTGTGAATTTACTCTACTATCGTGGACTACTCTACAATAGCAGAGTCACTCTACTATCTGTGGACTACTCTACGATCGTAGAATGAAATCATTCTAGGATCGTAGACTGTATAACTTTAAAAGTTACACGGCTGTTTATGGACAAGAGGAGACGTATGATTAGACTCGTTTTTTAGGCAAAATGTACCTGGTGAACTAGATAAAGAGTGTCGCATTTTATTTCCCATTATCTTCTTTTTATTTTCATTATTATGCCAACTTATCTCTAATATTTTGTACCTAGTCTAACCAAAACAAAGAAAGAAAAAGGATATTAAGAACCTTATTATTATTATGAGTGGTGCTAGAGACACAACTATTTTACAAACATTTTACAAACTGCTGATGTGGCATACTCCACGTCAGTCTATTGATCAACAAATTGTTTAATGTAGTCTTCGGTCCCGCACAATATGCTAATATGGAGTATGCCACATCAGCAGTTTGTAAAATGTTTGTAATATAGTTTGTGTCTCTAGCATTATTCTATTATTATTATTATTAAGAATTATCGTGAAAGACTTGAAAAGAAATTATATATGAGCTAAATTAACCGCCAGGAGGGAGGAGCAATCCAAAACAGAAAGGCATAAAACTATAATCAGAGTAGTGACATTTTTCTTTGAGAGATGGACTCATAGTGGTATCGTTGAAGTGAAATAAATTTAACGACACAGTTGCAATAAAGCCCTTATTAAAATGCTAATTAATTAATTGGCCCGGCTGGACGAGGGAAAACTACGGTACCGCAGAAACACACCAGTCGAAAAATTGTACGGTCTTGAAGTTAATTAAGTACTCTAATAGTGACTACTAGTGTACGAAAAACTCATAGAATTATATTTTATTTCCCTCCGGTTAGGTCCGCCCCTGGTGGCAGGAGATGTGAAGCACACATCTACATCCGGGTGATGAGTATTCTCCATTCGCTTTGCAAAGGCGGCTTTCTAGACGTAGTCCTATGGTATAGGCTCTTGGCTTGGGCAAGGCTCCTAGTGCAAAGTGCACTTAAAGTTCCAATGCGACTAGCCTTTCTTTTAGTATCACTAATGAATTAAACTATTCCACATATACTTATAAAGTATTAAATAGTTTTATTCCTACTCAATGTGGGACTTGAATAAAATAATTTTATTAAATAACAATAAACCTTTTTCACATTCTCCACTTTGGATACAATTAAAACACAATATATAATTCCTACTTGAATCATATATTACTCTCTATTAATCTCTTTGTAATAGACTATCAAATTCACTTTTAATTTAATACAAATTCAATCAATTAGTGGGTCTAAATTAATCCCCAAATTGATCAAAACTCATGTATGAAGAGGTGCATTAACAGTACCTCATAACACTAGCTTTCCTGTCCATCCCCAGCAACTGGGCACTCCCATTCCAGGAAGATCAAACGGTGCGTGCGTGCGTGCGTGCATGCCTCAACTCCGAATATATTAATTATTAACACCCAATTAAAAGAATATACTAGTATAATATATATACATACATATACTTGCTTACCATAGAATTAATCAAAAAGAGCTATTTAGTCTCCCTTAAGAGAAGATTGTTTCGTGATGGGCATCCAGACCACTCAAATATATGTTAGGTATGTATATTGCAATTGGGATCGAACACTAACACCAAATCCACCCAGACAAAGAAAATAAGAAAATTATACTAGCAACTAGTAATAAAATAAAATAATTAATAGCATGATCAGGGTGGTAAATTAATACAAGTGATGTGATGGATGTTTACTTACATTTTGGGTGATGGATTGAACTGTGTAGCTGCTGGAGTTGAAGGAACTCATACGGGCTGAAATCAATTCCAAAATGATTGTCAGCCGATTGATCAATTAGCACCGGCAGGGACGACGACGGCTTCGCATTTATCTCATTAAGACAATAACACCACGCAATCATCCCCTGAATTCTGATCATCTTTATTAACATTCAAGGCCTCATTCATCTGTACCAGATCATAATCCAATCCCAGCTCATTATCTTGTTCCAACAATAACACTTCAATTGATTTCACATTGGCTGGAATATCTGCCCAAATTTTGGAATTGTTAATATTGTTCTTTCTTTGTAAAAAAAATTGCCAACAATTTGACAGTGGAAGACTGTAATAGAATAAAAACAATCACAAAAATTGAATCTATATAAGTTTGCAATTACAGAAATTCACAAAGTTGAATAAAATTGACTATTAAACAGCCAAGTTTATGAATCAGAATAATAATAATAATGAGTTCTTACCCAATTACATCAGTCTTGCATATTTATACTGGTAAAATGAACTCTAATCCTATAAGAAAATAACAAATTGATTAGAAATCAAAAATCTAGCTAAATAGCTTCATAATTATAATAGAATTCAAAAACTTCCTAAAATTACTAATTAATAATTGAAACTATCTGACTACAAATTAATAAATAAAAATACATCAAATATATAAATTCTCTATAAACACCGAAACATGAATTATGTAGAATTTTGGTTTATAACTCTTCACGTGTCATTTCTCTTTTCTTAGAGAAAATTCGACCTCAAATTTTAAAATGAAGTTATATCAAGCACTAACAATTAGACATTCGCACTTTTCTTTGTACCTTGTATTCACGTTGTTGCTTGTCAAAGAAAATATTTGGAAATAATTTTAAAGTAATCAAAGCCTTCGTATTAACCTGCACTTGCAACAAATGATTAGGAACAATGAAATCAAAATTTTTCAAGTTGTCGAACATAGAATTTTGAACAATCTCACGACCAATCTCAATTTTTACAATGTTCGTATCCTTATGTCGCGATGACTCCAAATCACGATCCTCCTCAACCACGAAGTTTGGTTCGTCTTTAACAATAACCGCTTATTCAATTACCTCCTTTGTGTCTTCCACGTTTTCTATTAAAACGGACAAATCACATGTCTGAGAAAAAGGATTGATAACACTACAACTTTCTTGAAGATTTTCCCTACAGACTATCAAATTTTTTCAACACCTCCTAACTTCATTAATCAGAAAAGAAACTCCCTAATTTGGCGTTCTTCTCTTCTCTTATTTTCTCAACTTGATACCGATGTTTCAACTTGTCCAATCTATAATGTGTTTCTTCTAATTCCTCTAAATGATCATCATATTCGGACAACAAGTTTTTACGATGACGAACATAAATCTCATAATCTAACTAATCACATTCACTCTTAAGGAAGTCAATATAATCTAATACGTGTTCAATCCGTGTATGTGTAGCTTTAGACATTTTCGATACACATCTAGATTGATTCTTTTGTCCACTTGTCCCGTGTGCAGCGAAGAAGAGGAAACACAATAACACGATATAACAATTACTGACTTGGTGAACTAGATGATAATCGGTGCGACAAATTATGTGATGGGCAGCGACTATGGTGATGTAATTCGACATCAACAATTTTTTATATTTTTTTGGATAAACAAAAAATTAAAAGTAGATTCGCCTAGTTTTACCTACTCACCACAATGAACGAACGGCTGCTTGCAATCCCTGGCTAAGCAGCTTCACTCGACATCATTCTCCTTCGCACTGACGTCGAAGTGCGTTGTGTCACACACGTTCAACAACCATCAATTCACAAGTTAGAGTCCTCGCTCTGATACCAACTGCATAGCTCACTCTAATACCAACTAACACAACGGAAGACGATAAAGCGAATAAAAACAACCACAAAAATTGAATCTATGTAATTTTGCAATCACAATTCACAAAGTTGAATAAAATTAGTTATTAAACCCCAATTACAACAGTCTTGCCCCATATTTATATTAGTAAAAGGAACCTAATCCTATAATGAAATAAAAAATTGATTTGGAACCAAAAAACTAGCTAAATAGCTTCATAATTACAATATAATTGAAAAACTTACTAAAATTACTAATTAATAATTAAAACTACCTAACTACTAATTAATAAATAAAAATACATCAAATACTTAAATTTTTTAATAAATACCAAAACATAAATTATTTTGCATATTGACAAAGAACTCTTCATGTGTCACAATTTCTACATGTGCCAAGTAAGCGCCCCTGAGTTTCTGGTGGTACCCAACAATAACGATGGGGTTGGACTCAAGACTAGGACTAGTCTGGCCGTCAAGGAAGCTAGACTTTACGGCGGTGTAGAAGGATGCCACTGAGATCCGCTCGTGACGATTAGAACTGAGCAAAAAACAGATAAAATCAAATAGCCGAACTGAACCAAATTTTTTTGATTATTCATTTATTTTTTGAAATTAGGTTGTATACAATTTAATATTCGGTTTTCGTGTTCAAGTTTAGTTTTTACATTTTTGTTATTCGGTTAACCGAATTAAAAAAATGCCCTTAAAATTAAAACAACCAAACAGTCAACATCTCAGATCTCACTCTCTCATTTCAGATCTCTCATCTATTATCTCAAATCTCTCATCTCTCACTCTCTGATCTCTCCGCCTCCGCTCCTCCGATAAGATATGATTATGGTACTGTAATTACAGTTCATCTTAGTCACTGGTTGATTCTCTGCATGGGTTTATTTCTCTTGCTTGGAAAAATGTCCCTCTTCTTACTGTTTCCTCATGGTGTTAATTGGGTTTTGAGTTGCTACTTTTGTTTGGGTTTTTGATTCCCTTAGTTTTTCGATCCTCCTCTCTAGTTTAGGAACATAACTATATATACTCTGGCTCTCCATCAATGGCACTTGTTGAAGCCTTTTGTTTTGTTGTGATGCCTCGTCTAGTCAAATTAATTTGAGAAATGAAATAGTTATATAGATTGATCAATTTGAAATTTTTTTGGATTGCATCAACTCTTCATTTTTTGTGTTTATATAGATAATGCTAAAATTTATTGTTTTTTCTAAAAAATAAAAATAAAAACAAAAAATCTTCCCATCTTTGTGCTCTTCCCACTTAATTTCGTTATTAACCAAATCGGTTATTCGATTATTCAGTTAACTTATCATTCGGTTGTTGTTTAGATGCTTAAAAAAAGTAGAAATTGATTTTCGATTATAACTGAATAACTTATTTCGTTCGGTTACAACCGAATGCTTGGCGGTCGTCTTGCACGTGACGCTAACGAGTGCTTGTCCGCATACCTCTCACATCCACACGCCCTCGTGCCTATTGATGTCGTGCAGCTTAGAGTCACATTCCATGCAAAAGTACGTGGACTCCGCAACAGAACAGCAGCGAAGCAGCCGTCTTAGAGGTGGCACACGGATTCGCCACCGCGCTCCACCCAATCGGAAAACCCTTGTCAAAAATCCACGTATTATTGTTGGCTAGCTGCTTCTGAATCTCTCTAGCTCGTAGTATCTTCTTCCTTATCTTTTCTATTCTTCTAGGCTTCTAGCTTCCTCTCTCTTAAATGGGTATTAAGACCCGTACTAGTTAGTACAGCGTGGGTGTTGTAATAACACTTCCCTATCTATCCACCTAAATACATTAGGTGGAAAAAAATAACTGCTAATGAATACTTTGACACGTTGCCAAAAATTAATGTGGTGACACTATTGATACAAATGAGTAAAAGAATTAAGAATGAAATAATCTTCTCTCTCTTCAAAATTCTTCATTTTTAGTTTATTCTTCAAACAAAAAACGGGTTTCAGTGGGGTTGCCACTTCTTCAAATATAGTAGGAAAATTCAAATATATGTCGATCACCGTCTCCGCCACTACTTTGTTATTCGTATCGGCCATATTACAACCCATATTATGAAAAACCCAAAACCCTTGAGAGAAGAGGAAAGGGAGGGAACGGTAGAACAAAGGAAGCTAATTAGAATTTTAAAAATTGAAATTACTTAATTTGACTGATTGACTCCTCAATTTCTGAAGTTCAACAGGCTTCGTATTTGGATGACTTCGAATTCAGATGGCTTCAGAAGTTCAACAGATATCTTTGGCTTCGAAACGAATATATTTGGCATCCACAGTTTAATACCGTAGAGCCTAGAAAACTAAAAAATCTGAATTTGGTCAATACGACGTCGTTGGCCAATTGACCTGGCATACTTACCGTCCGCAGTTTAATATTGCAAATGATACTTATTTAAAAATGACGTCATTTTTCAATTGATCAAAAATACGTAGGGTCCATAGTTTAATATTGCGGACGAGAGACTTCTACAATGAGGAGTATTTTGGTCATCTATCCCATCCGCAGTACTAAACTACGAAATACTGGATAGTAAATTGCGGACAAGACCTCTATTAAACCGTTCGATCATCAAATAGAGGGTCACTACAAGAAAATTTTCTAACAGCGACCGAATGTATCTGCGACCGCACATTTCGGTCGCTACTAACATTAACAGCGACCGACATTAGCGACGACAATGTAATTTAGTCGCTAATAGGCATATACTCGGTCGCTAAACGTTTTTTCCCTCCTAAAAATTGGTGCAAAATTAGCCCGGCAAGCCGAATAGCGACTGGTTCCTAACAACGACCGCATGCGGTCGCTAATAAGGCCACGTGTTTAAAAGTCAGCGACTACATGCGATCGCAGAAAGCGGTCGCTGATTCTATTTAATCTCAGCCGAACCAGGCAGTCAGTCAGAACATAAACGAAGGAGAAAGGAGGGGAACGAAGGAGAAGAGGGAGAAGAAGGCAGGGGGAATATATCACTCTACTGTGCTCGCATCGATTGAGGTACGTTAGTATATGACTCTACTGTGCATTTTTTGCTAGAAGGGCTTTCAATTTTCATCTCAATCTAAAAAGGGTAAATACTAAATTATTTGGTTAAATTTCAAATTTTCATCTCTACTGTGTGTGGGTATTGTTGAACTAGTTCTAGTATATATATTTGGTTGATTTTAAAATTGTAATGTACTTTTGTGATGCTTTCTTTGGATTCAGTTTGATGAATTTTATCTGTGATATTTTGTTGAGTTATGTTCCACATATAGTTTTGCCCTTTTGTTTATCTAGTTTTTTTTTGCTGTATTTGGGACTGGAATAATGATAATTAAACATATTTGGAGAATCTTTTAAATGACTGCAGTTATAGTTCTTAATATTTTTTCTGTGAGGCCACTGCCTTATTTAGGTGCATAGAATGTATGTGATTCAAAGTAAGGATTTCATAATTTTGAGATAGGTGCCTTATTGAGGCCACTGCCTTATTTTATTTTTTAGAAAGCACTCACTTTAATTTTGAGATACAATAATTTCATTTATTATTACAATATCAAATATCAATCAAATTTTATTACTCCAAACAAACATCACATAAAATCAAGATCACAGCTAGAATAAGAGATAAATTGCCAAAAACGCTTCAAATAAAATCAAACAAATCTCAAGCCTCACATAAAAAAGAGGAAACAAAGTTTCAAATAAAAAATAAATTTATCCAAAATAAGAATCAAACTGAGATCTAAATGTCACAATAACTAAAACTTAAATGACAAAAAAAAAATTTCTTCTACTACTAGTATTATATAATAACTTAAAGTTAGTTAGGTATATTATTACCAATCTTTTTTTTTCTTTTTTCTTTTTTCTTTTTTCTTTTTACTTTTTTTGATAACAGAAGTTTCTAGATCGCAGTAGGATTTTGACAAATTATATCAGCGACTGCCCTATCCGGTCGTTGATAATTTAAAACCTTGCATCCCTAAGTTTCAAGACATGAATACAAAGTATATAGCAAATAGATTCTGTGATAATGTTTAAAATTAAAGGCTTAGGGACTGTTATATTTAAAATACCTTGCATCCTATGTAGAAGAGTTTTTGTTATGTTTATATATGGACCCTGGAATATATAAAGGCAATGAGTATATGTGATGTGATGTTATGTTAATTGCTTATACATTCTTGTTGCACTTATATGCCTAAAAATGGTCAAGTATGCATGCCCTCGTGCATGTGGATAGTCCATATTATAGGGGAGACTCTGCCGAAAATTTTTCGTTTGTCGGGTAATTTAGAATTGTCCCAATGCATATGCAGACCATGCATGATGCAATGATTCATATTCTACCCCTAGGAATCTATTGGCTTTAGGTTGGTGTCAATTAAAATATGTAGGAATCTATTGGCTTTAAGTTGTGTAAATTTATTTTGGCATGTATCCTTGTTCAATTCCCGAATAATCATATATATATATGATGCACACTCATGTTATATATGTACATATATGGCATTGAGCTGAATTGTAAAACTCTAACAAGGGAATACAATAATTCATGTCAACATAGGTACCGTGGTATCATGGACCTCTATTCAGATCGTAGTTGGATGAGACGACGAAAGTCAAGTGCCTAGATAGGTGCTACAGCAGAATTTAGAGTTGGTTGCCAAGTATTTCTAAATTATGCGTATAGTCACCCGGAATGTCTTAATGGTCAGAACAAGATAAGATGTCCTTGTTTGAAGTGTAAGAATGTAAATTATATGGACAGAGATATGGTAAATTATCATTTACTTGTTTCTGGGTTAATGAACTGTAAGACCCCGATTTTTTTTTTAAATAAAATGGAATTTCCTTTATTTATTATTTTGAAATAGTAAGGATTTATTTGATTAATGTGGTTAGTTGTGGGTAAAATGCGCAAATATTTTAAATAAGCAAGTGGTTATAAAATATTCATTGTTGTCGGAGAACATTCGTTTGGTCGTGGAATATTCTTGTTGTCGGGTAATATTCGTACCACGGCACAGCCTTGTGTGGGCCCCATAACGGAAAGCGATTGGATGAAGAAAACGACAAGTATGAGTTGTTTATAAATAACGGCGTAGCTGTTACCGTTAATACTGTTGGAATACCCGGTGGTTAAAACGCAGTAGCACACGGTATTGCACCAATTATTGATTCTTACGTAAGAAGACACTACTCAATAATTTTTACAGTAATTATTGTTCAATATTTTATTTTATTGATTCAATAATTGCTACGTTGATATTTTATATTATTGTTGTTTAAATAATTGTCACTACACAGTATTTTCCACTATCAGATCAATAATTAATATTATTTGAATAATATTATTAGATAGGATTATTGGAAATGTCTAGAAAGTTGTCTAAGGAGAGGTTTGGTCACCTAATTGCGCGCCAGTAAGGAGAAATTCTTATTGGAAAGCCCCCTCTTTCCTGGGAACTGACTGGTTGTCATTATTGTGATTTTGTAATATTATTTTTGAATAATTAATTATTGATTTATATGATAAGGAAAATATTCATTTTATGTGGATATAGATGGAGAAAATTTTAATGTGACAATTGTTGAAAATTGATATTTTATCTTTTTCTGATAAAATAATTCATTTAAATAAAAATGTGATATATGAGTAAATGAGGAATAATATTTTTGTTACATTAAATATTAAAAACATGTTTTTCATGTTTGTGGACCCCATTTCTTGACTGAAATTTGACTATAGCCTGTAAAATCGCCCGTTTGTGAATTTTGGTCAATTTTTGTTTGGAATTTGGAAAAACTTTCTTCTGTAAAGTTGTAGAGAATGGAATTTCGTATAGAAAAGACATAAGGTTCGAATTTTTCTGATAAAAGGGCTATTTATTATAAATTATTGAAGTTCTGAAGTCCCAGAATAATTGATTTTTGAAGTTTTAATTATTTTTTAAAAGAAAAACGTTTTTTTTTCATTTGTGGGCATGTGTTGAATGGATGAAATCAGATTCTTTTGTGGTGGGCTTGAAAATTTATTAATAATAATATTATAATAAATTTTCTGTTTTGGTGTTCTAAGCATTTTCCTATAAATAGGGTGCTTAGGTTAGAATTGAAAATCACACCAGAAACTAAAATTTTCTCTCTATATTATCGAGCGTATTCTTGTGAGTATTTTGATATCTTGAGTGTTGCTATACGGTGCAAGTTTCCTTCAGCGTTATATCTGATATTCCAGCCAGAAGTATTATTCTTTTGAGGTAAGATATGTTATTTTTTAAAAAAATGATATTATTTCTTCTAATATCATTATGCCGGATTATTGGTAAGAATTTTCAAAGTAAGTGATGATGAAGTTTTGTTTTATTAGTATTATTAATGTAATAAAATAGAAAAGCTTTTTATATAAAACAGAATATTTTTATAAAATTATTCTATAAATAGAATATATTATATTCTATTATGCATAGTGTTTTGCATAGTAAAATCTTTTTATATAAAACAGAATACTTTTATAAAGTTATTCTATAAATAAAATATATTATATTTTATTATGCATAGTGTTGCATAGTGCCTGTATAGTGTTTTGCATACTAAAATCTTTTTATATAAAACAGAATACTTTTATAAAGTTATTCATTTTATTAGATTATAAATAGAATATATTATATTTTATTTAAAAGATTTTTCTTTAAATATGGACCGTCCGATTAAAAGTAAATCAATCTGGACCGTTCATGAATTAGTTACTATGCAGTCCATTCTTCTATAAATAGAAGCTCATTCCTTCATTATTTCTTACAAATTCACTGAAACTCTAGAGAGGGAAACTATAGGGAGAGTTCTATAATCTTGAGCGTATTTCTTTAGAGTTTAAGAAAGCTTTGAGCATAGTGCAAGTTTCTTCGAGTATATCCTCGCCCTACCAGTCAGAGTACGTACTCTTCTTTCAAAGGTAAGGGATATTATTTGTTGTACCTGTAAGGGTATTATTTCTTTTGTATTCATGAAGAGAACTTCTGTTATTCCATTCTTTATTATTCTGTCGGAATAACCTGTATACGCGGTCTACCCTATACTTGGTGAAATTCTTCTATTATTCCGTTATTTATTATTCTGTTGGAATAACCTGTGTATGCGAAGTACCGCATGCATGATGATTTCTGTTGTTATTTCATTCTTTATTATTCTGTTGGAACATCCTGTCGGTGCGAATTTCGCCCGACCTGGTTCCGTTATTTATTATTCTGTTGGAATAACCTGTCTATGCGAAGTACCGCATGCATGGTGATTTCTGTTGTTATTCCATTCTTTATTATTCTAATGGAATATCCTGTCAGTGCGTATTACGCCTGACCTGGTTCCGTTCTTTATTATTCTGTCGGAATATCCTTTTTGTGCGTTTATGCCTGACCTGGTTCCGTTCTTTATTATTCTGTTGAGAATAATCTGTCTGTGCGATCTATCGAATGCATGGTGAATTCTTCTGTTATTTCATTCCTTATTATTCTGTTGGAATAAACTGTCTATGTGGATTACCACATGCATGGTGAATGATCATTTGTATTAATTCCTTATTAAATTGTGGAAATGATCTATTTACGTTGATTATGATGAGAGTCATAATAAAAGCATTGGACTGATGAAAATCATGAGTATATGTAGTATTAGTAAGTGTTATGATGAGTTATGTTGGTTATTATGTAAAAACATGAAAGTTTCTTAAAAATCACAAAGGGTTGAAAAACCAGATTTTTGTGAAAATGGAACATGAAATTCAATTGACCATATCTCCTATTATATTTCGAATTTTTGAGTGTGGTCAAGTGTTAGAGTTAGATCTATGAGTTTCCTAACTTATTCAAGTGGAATCACTGGAAAAAGTGTTGTAGATTTTCGTGTGGACTGATTTTAGCAAAGCACGAAAAAGTAAAAAATGGGAAAATAGCTACTGCCAAAATTTTTTAAAGGGCATTTTCGTCCACTTAATTTGTGAGAAAAATTTCGGCCTTTTGGAACATGAAAGCATATGGTATAAAGTACCTCCTGTCCAAAAATGAGCTCATTTCGACTTAAAATGAGCAAGTTATGATCATTTCAATATTTAGGTTTTTCTGACGAAAAACGCTATAACCAGAGTTCTATAACTCCGTTGACCATGAAATTTAAACTAGAAGCTCACGTTAACATGTCTAAGATCCTGCCAAGATTTGGGAATTTCTGGAGTTAAACTTGAGGTAGCTAATTTTTTAAGGAATTAATTAGAAATTGATTTTTGAAAAATAGTAAATGAATTTTAAAAATTCCTAGAAAAATATATGTTCATTATGGGACTATATTCTGCTAAATTCCAGAAAAGAAATGTTTTTGGGACTGATTTGGTATTTTTCATGAAAATGGTTTAGTTACGAACATATGAGTTAAATATGTTATATGAAGTAACAAAGTTAAAAAATATGATTTTATGGCTTGGAAATCCTATATAAGGTATATGCATATTTTTGATGAGGGATTTAATCATTGGTGATGAAATCTTATGAGTATAAGATTTTTAAATGATTAAATGTATTATTTGATAAAGTGTAAATAATTGAAATAAATTGTTTATAAGTTTAAGAAGTGATTAAAATATTGTTATGATATTAATAATATTAGATTATGAGTGGTTGATAATATTTGGATAAATTTAAAGTCTTTAATATTTATCCTTGTTTTCGTTTGATTAATACTTATATCATTGTCATCATCCTCATGTATATATTATGTTGAAAGTCATGTGGCATGTAGTGCATAGATGGACTTGGTATGATTATGACCAGGGATTATTCGGTATAATCTTGACCGTAATGTTACAAATAATGTGGAAAAAGTCCTCATTGGCCGTAGTGCATTGATGGACAGTTTTTGGTATGATTATGGCTATGGATTCTCTTCGGCCAAGGGTGCAAAGATGAATTATTTTATGGCATGATCAGGACCGTTGATGAAAATACGATAATCTTTGGCCCGTAGTGCATGGATAATTTGTGGTCGTGATACTAAAAGAATATCCTTGGCCTATAGTGCAGGGATGAATTGATGATGTGGATTAATTATTGAGCTGAGTCTCAGCAATGAAATATTAATTCATGGATGTGATAATAATGAATATTCTTGGTCGTAGTGCATGGATAATTCATGGATGTGATATTAACGAATATCCTTGGTCGTAGTGCATAGATAATTCGATGATGTGGATTATTTATTAAGCCGAGTCTCAGTGATAAAATATTGATAATAAGCTTTTAAATTCGTAGAAGGTAGTAGATATCATGCTCTACTTGACTCTTCTAAAATACAATTGTATGTCTTTGGCCTGTAGTGCAAAGATGAATTGTTAATAAATATCTTTGGTCGTAGTGCAAAGATGAATTTATTAGTATGATTATAAGCAGGGATTGTGATTTGGTATAACCATGATTTTTAATGTTTCAGGTGAAGATAGGTGATGAAAATTATCTTCGTCCTGGGTGCAAAAAAAAAAGAATTCAGAATCACATTTATGATTATGAGTTATTCATATGATTGTGGACAAGAATTGTTGATTGACGTTACAGGAATAAAACATTATTGGTGGACTTTTAACATGGAGAAGATAATAGACCTAATGGTCTATTTGACTCTTTTAATGGATTGCTCGTTTCGCTGCAACTATGGTTGAAAAGTTTTATCATCTATTATATGTTCTAAATCTCTGATTTATTATTGACAAAAGATATTGATAATTTAATTATCTTTAGTTATGATATTCTTTATTGGGCTAGTTGTGCTCACCCTTTTGCTTCACAATTCTTTTTAGTTAATAAGAGTGTAGCTGGGTCGAGCGGGGATAACAGGGGAATAAAACGGTGGTCTATAGCTGTTGAGGTTCTCCTTAAATAGTATGGAAATAATTTTATTGAGAACTTTAGATAAGTGTGTCGTATTGTATACGTCATTTGATATTTAATTTTGGGGAACCGAATAGGGTGAGGCGAACCCAACTTTGGAAGGGTGTTTTGTCACTATCATACAAGATGTCTAATGACATACAACCTCGTGTTATCATAAGAAGAGGTTGTGCACATCCACTTGCTGAGTATATCTACGAGCACTACCTATATGATCTTGGAGTTTATTTGAAATATAATTTTCACTTGGAGACAGTGGAGATAGTTATATGTCCAGAGAAGACTCATAATTGGAAGGAACATGATAGTAATCTTCTCGTTTTTCTCTGGGGTCTATTGGGTCAATCAAGGATAATTCTCTGGACATATGATATCTATCATAACTTAGATTCATGACCTCCTATGTACGAAGGTTTCCTTGAGCACTTCCCAAATATTTTAATTTTTAAAACAGTTTTTGACTGTACTTTTATGTAATGTACCATTGTATGGTTGTGATCGAGGCATCATGAGAGTTACATACATTTGTATTAAAACTCACAGTATACATGTCGTCGTATTTTGCACGACAGTTGTATAAATGAAGTTGTAAATGATTATTATAGTGTATTTTCTGGCGACTCAAGATGGGTGATGTATACTTATTTTGGGGGCGTCACACACCCAGTCTACACAGTCATCAGGTTATCCAGCCTATCATACTCCTGCTGACTGTGTGAGACCGATCTGTCAGGATCGTGATCTTCTTCGTATACTGGGCCGGCATCTGCAGTCTTTGAGTCCTGATGAGTTGGCAGCGGCAGCAGGAGCAGCGGCAGCAGCACAACAGCAAGAACAGGTATATATATCGTTTATTGTTTAGCTACATTGTCTTATATGTTTATAGTCTCTGAGTCACTGTCTTACTTATATGTAACATATATGTTTTATTACTTTGTTAATTACAGGATCCTAATTTGGATGATCCATGAAGAGCGCCTAGACTTGATTTTTTAGATTTTTAAAGCCTTGTACTCTTTTAGATTCATTCTTTGGACGATTATATTGGTTTATATGGATGTTTACGATATCAATTGTATTGTGTTTGATGAATGTTTTGTATTGTATTGGATGGATGATCAATGTTTATTATATAGTAGTTATATCATGGATGGGTGTTAATATGGATGCTTGTATATATATATATATTGTTGTGTTGGGATTGAAAGCAGGTACAAAGCATGTTATTTTTGGGAAAACAATAAAACAGAAAAAATTTAAAATAAAAAAAATCATCAACGACCGCATGCGGTCGCTAACACTGTATCAGCGACCGTGTCACCTTCTTGGAATCTAGCGACCGCTGCGGTCGCTATTACCGGTCGCTGCCACGTGTGCCACGTCACGCCTGACAAATGACTCAGCATAAGTCAGAATAGCGACGGTATCGGTCCCTGATTGCGGTCGCTGATAATTCGTTCGCTATTGTTGGTCGCTGATGTCCTTCCAGCGACCAGATTATCTGCGACTAGTATCAGCGACCGCATACGGTCGCTGATACCCATCTGTGACCGTATGCGGTCGCTGATATGCGGTCGCTGATAAGCCTTTTTGTTGTACCCTAGAGAGAAAAAGAAAAGGAGGGAACGGTAGAACAAAGGAAGCTAATTAGAATTTTGAAAATTGAAATTACTTAATTTGACCGACTAAGTTCAACAGGCTTCGAATTTGGATGACTTGGGATTCGGATGGCTTCAGAAGTTCAACAAATATTTTCAGCTTCGGAACGAATGTATTTGGCATCCACAGTTTAATACCGCGGAGTCTAGAAAACCAAAAAAAATTGAATTTAGCCAATACGACGTCGTTGGCCAATTGTCCTGGCATACTTACCGTCCACAGTTTAATATTGTTGACGATACTCGACGTCGTTTTTCAATTGATCAAAAATACGTAGGGTCCGCAATTTAATACTGCGGACGAGAGACTTTTAAGGGGTGTTTTGGTCATCTGTCCCATCCGCAGTATTAAACTGCAAAATAATGGATAGTAAACTACGGACAAGACCTCTATTAAACCGGTCGATCATCAGATATAAGGTCACCTTAGATAGAGGAGGAAAGGGAGGGAACGGTAGAACAAAGGAAGCTAATTAGAATTTTGAAAATTGAAATTACTTAATTTGATTGACTTGACTCCTCGATTTCCGAAGTTCAATAGGCTTCGGATTTGGATGACTTCGGATTCAGATGGCTTTAGAAGTTCAACAAATATCTTCGGCTTCAGAACCAATGTATTTGGCATCCACAGTTTAATACTACAAAGTCTAAAAAACTAAAAAAATCTAAATTTGGCCAATACGACGTTGTTGGCCAATTGGCCTTGCATATTTACCGTTCGCAGTTTAATATTGTAGACGATACTTATTTAAAAGCGATGTCGTTTTTCAATTGATCAAAAATACGTAGGGTCCGCAGTTTAATACTGCAGACGAGAGACTTTTACAATGAGGGGTATTTTGGCATCTGTCTCATCTGCAGTATTAAATTGCGAAATACTGGATAGTAAACTGCGGACAAGACCTCTGTTAAACAGTTCGATCATCAAATAGAGAGTCACAATGTGTTATAATATTAAACTATTTTTTACAACGATAGTTATGTATCGGTTCCCTATAAATATATATATATATATATATATACATTGGCGAAGTTACATACATCAGTGTGGGGTCAATTGACCCCACTGAAAAAAATAATTACTTTATAATGTAAGATAAATTTTAAAAATTTTAAGTATTATGTATAAATTGACCCCACTAAAATTTTTATAAAATTTCTATTATACGGAGTAAAATTAAAATTTTATAACTTTGATCAAATTTTAACCATATATGACTCATATCCTCTCAATATATGTTTATCTCTCTATAATATTTTAAACTAAATAGTAATTTAATTTATATTATTTTTAAAAATAATTAATGAATTAATTACTTATGAGCAGTTGTGATTAAAAAAGTCTATTATGAGTCAATATAGTAATGTATATATATCATATATTATTACTTATTATATTCTTATTGAAATATAGTGTATATATATATGTGTGTGTGTGTGTGTGCGTGGTATTTAAAAAAATGGCTTGAAGATTTTGACTTTAAAAATATTAGAAAAAGTATCTTTTTCAATGATTGTATTATCATATATTTTGTTTAAGTCAAATTATTTAGTCGAACATCTCATATATTTTGTTGTAGTCGAAGTTCTCATATATTTTGCTGTATTCGAACTATTATGTTTTAAACTCTGGAAAGACACTTTTTTGAATGCATCTTATACTTTTTATTTATTTATTTTTTTATTTTAGTAAAGATAATGTTTCGAAAAGGATCTCGTTTTCATTTTTCGTCCTGGACCATCAAAATCTCAAGATTAACCCTATATATATATATATATATATATATATATATATATATATATATATATATATACGGTCCGGATCAAGTGCATACCCCTTATTTTACTCACCCGTGCTCACCCCCCTTTAGCGATGGACCCGGCGACGGTTCGGTCATACAACCGTCGTCTATGCTTTTAGCGACGCTATATGTTGTTCGTCGCTAAAAGTATAAACGACGGTTGTATGACCGAAATGTTGTCGTGTCCGTCGCTAAAGGGGGGTGAGCGCGGGTGAGTAAAATAAGGGGCATGCACTTGATCCTTGCTCTATATATATATACTAGCTGGGTCCCGTGCCTCCGGCACTGTATGAACAATATGATTTATCTCAAACTTTGAACGACCAAAATAATTTATTGAGTGAGCGGAAAATTTAAAGTCATTTGTATTTTATTAAATTATTATTAGATTATTAGATAGATAGATGTATTTTATTAGATAGATGTATGAACGGTGGGATTTATCCCAAACTTTGAACGGCCCAGATGATTTATTGAGTGAGCGGGAAATTCAAAATCATTTGTATTTTATTAGATAGATATATATATATATATATATATATATATATATATATATATATATATATAGAACAAGGATCCTGTCCTTGTTCCATAAATTTTTATTTTTTTTTGTTGTTTCAAAAAAAAACAAAAAAATAAAAAGGTCCGGATTTTGTTAAAATCCGGGAGTCCGGACCTGATCCGAACTCTATATATATATATATATATGTGTGTGTGTGTGTTGAAAATCAGTTGCAGGGATGGCACCAATAGGACTCGTCTTGATATAGAAAAGTTATCCATAATGATTTTGCATTTACCAGAATTTTTGGTGCAACAAGCAAGGTTTGGCAGAGATAACATTTAAAGACTTTCAGCAGCTGAACTAAAATTAGCTGAGAAATTGGGTATGAAATGTAAAAACACGGAAAGTTCTGTATTGAATACAGCTTACTTGAACTAAAAGTTAGCTGAGAGCTGAAATTGGGTATGAATGCTTAATGTCAAGTTGTAGCTGCCTTTCCATTAATTGACTAAATGTTTTTCACCTCACTGTATTTTAAATTAGCTTATAAATGTTTAACTGTATTTTTTTTCTTCTTATAATCAATTAATTCAATTTTTTTCTTTCAAAAATTTAAAATTCTGTCTTGACTAACGACAAATTGACATGACGTTTGCAAAAAATCTTATTTGTAAGATTTTTTTAATTTCTTTATACGCGTTAGGTTTAACTTGTAAAATAACACCCACCCACTCTTCCCTCATGAATACCCGATCCATAACCTACAATCTACCCAAAACCCACCCACAAACAATATTATATTTAATTTATTATGCTTTTCCAAATCAAACAAACAATCTACCAATATTAACAAAGAATGTTTTAACTTCTTTCCCAAACTGAAATTCCAACCACCAAAAATTGGGCGTTAATCCATCCATTTCAAGCTACCAAACCACTAGGTATTGATCATTGTGAAATTCCGAGCACAATAGAGTTAAATTCGCGACCAAATAGTACCCAAAACATAATCAAATCACAGCCAAAAACTGAGTTCCGTTAAATCTAACTCTAAAACTAAACCAAAGAACGGAAAGAAGATGAAGAAAAAGAGGAAGAGTACCCTTAGATTAGGCTGCGGTTACTTCAAGTTCTAACCGACGACCACTTGTTTTGCTACATCTGACGGCGATAATGGGATGCCGGCGATTATGTTCGGTGAGATATGAGAGAATTTGGGGATGAGTAGAAGTGGGTTTGGTCAACAAGAACCCTAATCAATAACCCAGCGTGTTTGATAAGCAATATAACATTTCCTTTGAAATTCAGATTCGGAAGTGCGACATCTTCTGTAATTGCGGCTCGGAAATCGGAATCGATACATAAGCATCTCCTACCTATAAAGTATGAAATCATTTTAGGTTATATTGTTTTATAATAAAACTAAAAATTAAAATAATATTTTCTTATAATTTTTTAGTTACATTTTATTGAATCCGGTTAACATTGAGTTAATTTCATAGTAAATTAGTCAATTGATCAATATAATACTGACATCTCCTACCTATAAAGTATGAAATTATTCCGACCTGTTTATCGATAATATATTGATCAATTAACCAAAATTAACTTCATGCTAACCACTTCCCATTTTATCTTATAATTTCCATGTCATTCCTTTAATTTTTTGTTATTTTACACAATCACAAAGGAATTCTCATATCAATATATATTTTCTTTTAACTTTATTACTTTGCTTTCACGTAAAAAATAATTAAAATAATTTAACGTCCATCCAATGTTTATAACAAAATGGTCTAATTTCATTATTTTAATTAGTTTAATAGGATAATTTAATAAATTAAAAGTTTAGTGTTGTAATAAGTAAAAGGTATCAAGTATAATGAGAAAATGATTAATTTTTTCGTTCTTAAAAAATTGTCATTTTAAAAGAAAAATTTTGTTCCAAAAAGTTTGTCGTTTATAACTTTAGAAGAGAATAAATTATTTATTTTCTTATATTACCCCTATCTTTTCTCATTGTCTGAAAAAATTATCTCTCTTGTATTAATAGTTTTTCAACTTTTCATAAAGGGGTAGTGATGGAATTTCAAATAAATTTTATTTAACAAATAATATTTTCTTAATCTATGTGTCAAAATTTAAAACGATAATCTTTTAAGAATGAATGTAGTATAAAGAAAGAAAAGGCTAATCTTGTGTGTTAGTAGTATTTCAAATAAAACCATGGATGAAAAATGTAACCGAAATTGAGGGGAAAAGCTGAAATGTGGTCGTGGTCGGGGTCGGGCCGTAGCACTAAACCATCAAGATCACGTGGACGGGTTCCACTGAGTACATGGTTGATGGTGGTCCAACGCGATGTAATTCACGTGCGCCCACAAGCTCAAGCCCTGTGGTCCATCAGTGGTGATACCCGTGTTGAAAACACTTCTTATTACTAGTAAACGTGATATGCTCGTGTTTATTTATTTTATTATTAAAATAAATAATGATTGAGGACAAAAACAACTTAAAATAGTTAATACTAACTAATTACTTCGATACAGAGTTATACTAAATCGCACTTATTTAATTTCTTTTGAATAGTTCTAAAGGTCTCACAATTTTTATTACAAAAAATAATGTGTTATTGTTATACTCCATCGATCCTTCTCAGGATAAAAGTTTTGATTAATTTTTTGCGAATATTAAGAAATAGAGTAAAATGATAAAATTATTCATATTTAAATTCTCATTTAATGAAATAATTTTTTACACATTACTAGTGATGTTCCATAAATATGCATAGAGAATAGAAATATAACAATTAATAATAAGGATATTATAGGCAAATTATTATAAAAAATAGATCATTTAAATAAGTAGACATTTAACTTGAGATTACCTAAAATAATAATAAAAATGAGACGAATGAAATATAATATTGTGATTAACAATTTCATAAAGTACAATTTCTTTAGAAAATGGAAGCGAAAGAAAGCACATAAAATAATTGATTGGGAGTGATGTGAGGAAAGGAAAAAAAAACGAAATGAAAATAAGAGGATTTGTCCGAATTAAACTATAGTATGAGGTATTATTATTAGTTATATGCAGTGGGGGGTGGGGGTGGGGGTGGGGGGTGGGGGGTGGGTGGTGGGGGGTTAACATTTATATACGGGACAACATAGATTGTTAGAATTTTTTTATAGGTATAGGGACAGAACATATATATAAATTAATAAATTTAAGGGAACCGATTAATAGAAGAGTTAAATTTGGAGGGACAAAATAAATTTCATAAATTAATTCTAAATACAAATATAAAAAAATCTTCATAATTTTAAGGCCTGGTGAAGTCTTAGAAGTACAAAACTAGTTTATGCTTTGAAATTAGTTCATAGTTATGTTTGTATATAGAAAAGTAAATTTGGTTTGAGGCTTTGAGTATTTGAAAAATCATTCAAATTTAACTATGACAAGTAATCGAAATAAGTTTATAAATTGTATTTAAATATTTTTTATTTGAAATTTATTTTTTAATTTGGATTATGAATATTTATTATAATTTGTAAATATTATTATGATTAGTTCAAAAAAAAATTTTAATTTGAACAAAAAAATTAGTTAAAATTTGCAGCAACTAATTTTTTTTTTGAGATTATATGAACAATCATTGCCCAGTTATGAAACTTGTAGAAAAATGGGAATCATTTCATATACTTTGGAGAATAAACCAATCCCCGCTTAGTATTAACTTAAATACAAATTTTGACTCAAACCCGATTCCTTTTTTTATGACAATTTTGTTTTTGAAACTTGGGAGACAGATTCATGGTGAGATAAATAAATTTTGACATTAATACACTTGCAATAAAGCCCTTTACTTAAAAAGGTAATTGGGCTTTCAAGGGATAATGTGAAGGTGCAGAAAACACGGCCGGTCTGAAAAAAATATTAACCACTCCACTGTCCAAAAAATATGAAGAACCATACAATTATTACTATTGTTTTTATTTCCATCTAGCTAGAATATTAGTAATTAGTACTATTTGTTACTGATGATTTTTTTTTTTAAAATTTATTTATTTTATTATTAAAATGAGGGAACAACGCCGAATTTAGAAGAATCCCCCATGAAAGTAGTAGTAGTCGCACCAGATTTGAACCAGCGATCTAATTCCGGCTGATCAATATTCTCAATCCGTTTGGCAAACCGGCCTTTGATCCGAGGCCTCCTCTCCGCGTACGCCTTCCTGGAGGCATATCGTATCGTCTTCTCGAACTTCCTGTTCTTCCTCTTCTCCCTGTACCTCATTACCCTAGCCTCCCTGTCAAAACCCATTAACTGCGAAGCTTGACAACTCCCATTCGTTGAACCACTTAAATCAATACTGCTGCTATTCATTTGTAAAGCAAACGGGTATGACATATCTGACACAGAGCTCCCATCTGGCACAACTCCAAAATCCATTGTAGATGAAGAAACCTGTAACTGATTAATTATAGCATACATTCAACAAATGAATTAACCAAGTTAAATTCAAGGAAAAATCTAAACTAGGATGCTAAATCTCGTTACTTACATTTCGGTCGTTTGATTGAGCTGTGTAGCTGGTGTTGAAGGAACTCATATTCGAACAGCTGAAATCAATCTCAAAATGATTGTCAGCCGATTGATCCATCAGCACAGCCGGCGGCGGTGGCAGATGTTTCGGAGCCGGGACTATGCTATCAGCCCCTGAATTGTACAAGGGCAGGGGATCAATAACTGGTACCGAATAATCGAATCCCAATAGATTATCTTCTTCCGAAAATAAAAGTTCAATTGATTTGATATCGGCTTCAATTTCTGCCGAAATTTTGGAATTGATATTGTTGATTGGGGGAAGCCAAGAGCTGTTAGTTTCTTCATGTGCCACGCACGTGTTCTGCTTACTCTCTTGGTAGCCAATTATGATGGGGCTGGACTCGTCGGCGACGGGAGCGGACGGAACTTCCAGGAAGGCAGTTGCGGTCGACTTCACAATGGAGACCGCGGTTTTATAGAAGGGCACCACCTGGATCCGCTCGTGGCGACGGGCGAGGGGGTTAGCAGAGTGGATATCACGGTCGCACGTGACGCACAACGCGGCGGCGTCTGCCTTGCAAGTGACGCTGGCCGGGGCCTGCTCGCATACCTCGCACATCCACACGCGCTCGTGCTTACTGGCACCGTGCAGCTTAGCGTCACATGCCATACACATGTATGTGGAGTCCGTGCGGCAGAACAGTACCGAAGCCGCCGTCTTGCAGGCGTCGCATGTCTTCGCCACCACGCTCCACCCTAACGGAAAACACTTGCCACCGATGTCACCCATTTTCTCTAGGCTCTCGCGAGTTGCTTTGTTTTTCCTCTCTCCTAAAAGGGCAGGATAGTAAGAGAGGTTAGTGTTGTAATAAGCGTCCATAGTTAGGCTATCTAGCTAGCTAGCTATCTATCTACTTGGCGGGTGAAATACAGTTTCTGACGAGTGAGATAGCAACACGTGGAAGAAGGATAACCAAGAAAAAAAGTTCGATATTTTGTGTTATGCAGCTTTCATATGTCTGTGCCGACGTAGGGCCCACATTGAGGAGGAAGATGTGGGTGAGTGTCGGATTTAACTCCGCTAAACGTATTCTCTTTATTTTTATTCAATACATTAATTTTTATCTTAACATAATATTAATAATTATTATCTATCTAATAAAATATAAATAATTTTGAATTTTCCGCTCATTCAATAAATCATCTGGGTCGTCTAAAATTTGAGATAAATCTCACCGTCCATACATCTATTTAGTAAAATACATCTATCTATCTAATCTATCTAATAATGATTTTGAATTTTCCGCTCACTTAATAAATCATCTGGGCCGTTCTAAGTTTGAGATAAATCTCACTGTCCATACAGTGCCGGAGGCACGGGACCCAGCTAGTTCGTATATATTACTCCATAGATATTTAATGATGATAAGAACTTTATAATTAAAAAAATTTAAACAAATTATTATTATTAAGACGCCAAAATTTAAAACCTTAACATTAAATTTTTTGTACTGTACTGGAGTATTTAATGGACCAAGTTACGACAATTAATGAGAAGGAAAAAGGGTAAAAAATACAGCAGGGTCATCCAGGGACGGAGTCCGGATTTGATCTTGTGGGGGCCAAAATTAAACTTTCAGCCAAAGGTTATGCCATTGAATTTTTCAAGTCCCAATTCTATAAAATAATTCTCACTAATCCTAATTTCGGGCATTATTTCATCTAACCATAGGTCCCACTGTATTTACGAAACAGTCCATTATCTCCGTCAATTCTAATTCATTTGTGACTTGGGAGTGCATATAAATCTCAATAAAAATAAATCTAACAATGCAAATACGCAATGAAAAATTATAACACATAAACAAACATAGATTGAATTGATAACTCCTCGTATCAACAATTTTAAACCCCAATTTATTTCTGCACATACATAATATTATCTCACAATTCAAGTGGATGAGCATTGGTACTTGATAAATTTTAAAATCTTGGGGGGGCATGGCCCCCTCCAAAGAAGCCTAGCTCCGTCCCTGGGGTCATCGCGTGGAGGTTGCGTTTCTCCTAAAATATCCATTCGTCACTCTGGAGTCTGGTGCAGGAATGCTACAGCACCCCACCCCACCCCACCCCACCCCACCCCACCCCACCCCACCCCACCCAATCGTATTTGATTGTGATTAAAATGAAAAAAATTATGTTTAATTTTTTAGAGAAGAGATAATATATGAAATAATTCATTCTAACTATAATTGTAAGACCCCGAATTTTATGAAATAAAAGTATTCAATTTTTCTTATAATTACAATTCAGTAAATGGTTAAATTGATAAAAGGTTAAAGTTAAGGGTGATATATGAATTTTTTTTTCAAAATAAACAAGTGGTTATAAAATACTCATTGTTGTCGGGGATTATTCGTTTGGTCGTGGAATATTCTTTCTGTCGGGGAATATTCGTACGACGGCGCAGTCTTTTGTGGGCCCCGTAACAGAATAAATGTCGAATGAAGAAAATGACAAATTAATGTTTTTATAAATAACGGCGTAATCGTTACTATTAACACTGTTGGAATACCCGGTGAGTAAAGTAAACTAATACGCGTTATTGCACAGTAGCACACGATATTGCACAGTATTTTTGAATTATTGATTCTTACATAAGAAGACACTACTCAATAATTGTTACAGTAATTACTGTTCAGTATTATATTTTATTGATTCAATAATTGCTGCGTTGATATTTTATATTACTGTTGTTTTAATAATTGTCGCTACACAGTATTTTTCATTATCAAAGCAATAATTCATATTATCTGAATAATATTATTAGATAACATTATTGGCAATGTCTAGAAAGTTCTGTCTAAGGAGAGGTTTGGTCACCTAATTGCGCGCTAGTAAGGAAAAATCCTTATTGGAAAGCCCCCTCTTTCCTGAGAACTGCATGGTTGTCAATATTATGATTCTGTAATATTATTTGTGAATAATTAATTATTGATTTATATGATAAGGAAAATATTGATTTTATGTGGATATAGATGGAGAAAATTTTTAATGTGACAATTGTTGAAAATTGAAATTTTATCTTTTTCTGATAAAATAATTCATTTAAATATATTATTATATTTTAATAATATAATAATGATGATATTTTTACGATGAATGTGGGATATATGAGTATATGTGGAGGAGGAGTATTTTTGTTACCAAAAATATTTAAAGCATGTTTTATGTGTCGGTGGACCCATTTCTTGACTGAAATTTGATTATAGCCTGTAAAATCGCCCGTTTATGGATTTTGGTTAAATTCTGTTTGGAATTTGGAAAAACTTTCTTCTGCAAAGTTGTAGAGAATTGAATTTTCTATAAAAACTCGCGAGATTCGAATTTTCTGACAAAAGGGCTATTTATTGTGAATTATTGAAGTTCTGAAGTTCCGAAATAATTGATTTTTGGAAGTTTAAAATATTTTAATTATGAAAAATGTTTTTTCAATTATGGGAATGTGTTAAATGGCTGAAATCAGCTGGTTAGGTGTGCGTAAGAATATGTTTTGAAAATATTAATATTATATTAAATTTTCTGCTTTGGTGTTCTAAGCAATTTCCTATAAATAGGTGCTTAGGTTAGAATTAAAAATCACACCAGAAAATGAAGTTTTCTCTCTATTTCTCTCTCTATATTATTGAGTGTATTCTTGTGAGTATTTTGATATCTTGAGTGTTGCTATACGGTGCAAGTTCGTTCAGCGTTATTCCAGTCAGAAGTACTGCTCTTTTGAGGTAAGTGATAGTAAGTGATTTTAAGGGATTGTAAGGGAGGTTATTTTCTTCTAAAATGATATTATTTCTTCAATATCATTATGCCAGAATGTTGGTTGGAAATTTTTATCAAATTTGGAATTTTTCTATGTCGGGATTACTATTCATGAGTTACTATTCACGAGTTACTATTTACGAGTACTATTCACGAAGCGTGATGATATTTTTTGTGAAATTTCTATCTTTTGGTGTCGGAGTTACTATTCACCTATACGGCATTATTCACAAATACGGCACTATTCACCGAGAAATGAAATTTTTTCTTTTTGTCCAAAATATCTATTCTGGATACCAGCTGTGATTGTATCCATGTTTTGATCATTCTTGAATTTTACCCCACTCTGATTATTTATGAAGTATTTTTGAATAAAAATTGTTTAAAGTACGAATACTTAATATTTGTTCTTTTGCTTCACGGGATTCGTTTTCTTTAAAATATTTTTCATCATCCTCAGTACTAAATGATGATATATGTAAGACCCCAAAAATTTTTAAATAAAAAGGAATTTCCTTTATTTATTATTTTAAAATAGTAAGGGTTGATTTGATTAATGTGGAAAGTTATGGGTAAAATGCGCAAATATTTCGAATAAGCAGGTGGTTATAAAATATTCATTGTTGACAGGGAATATTCGTTTGGTCGTGGAATATTCTTGCTGTCGGGGAATATTCGTACGACGGCGCAGTCTTTTGTGGGCCCCATAACGGAAAGCGATTGGATGAAGAAAACGACAAGTATAAGTTGTTTATAAATAACGGCGTAGTTGTTACCGTTTACACTGTTGGAATACTCGGTGGTTGAAACACAGTAATACTCGTTGTTGCACAGTAGCACACGGTATTGCACCAATTATTGATTCTTACGTAAGAAGGCACTACTCAATAATTGTTACAGTAATTACTGTTCAGTATTTTATGTTATTGATTCAATAATTGCTGCATTGATATTTTACTGTTGTTTCAATAATTGTCATTACACAGTATTTTCCATTATCGAAGCAATAATTCATATTATCTGAATAATATTATTTGATAACATTATTGGCAATGTCTAGAAAGTTCTGTCTAAGGAGAGGTTTGGTCACCTAATTGCGCGCCAGTAAGGAGAAATTCTTATTGGAAAGCCCCCTCTTTCCTGGGAACGGCCTGGTTGCCAGTACTGTGATTCTGTAATATTATTTGTGAATAATTAATTATTGATTTATATGATGAGAAAAATGTTGATTTTATGTGGATATAGATGGAGAAAATTTTTAATGTGACAATTGTTGAAAATTAATATTTTATCTTTTTCTGATAAAATAATTCATTTAAATATATTATTTTAATAATATATTAACGGTGATATTTTTATAATGAATGTGGGATATATGAGTATATGAGGAGGAAGAATATTTTTTTTGTGGCATTAAATGTTTAACACAGATTTTGTGTGTCGGTAGACCTATTTCTTGACTGAAAATTTAATTATAGCCTGTAAAATCGCCCGTTTATGGATTTCGGTCAATTTCTGTTTGGAATTTGGAAAAACTTCCTTCTGCAAAGTTGTACAGAATTGAATTTCATATAAAAACTCGCGAGATTCGAATTTTATGACAAAAGGGCTATTTATTGTGAATTATTGAAGTTCCGAAGCTCCGAAATAATTGATTTTTGGAAGTTTTAATTGTTTTTAATAACAAAAACGTTTTTTTTGTTTTTGTCATTATTGTGGAGCAACAAAGATGGCTGAATTCAGTTCTTCAAAGGATCGCGTAGGAAATTTTAAATTATATAATAATATTTTATTAAATTTTCTACTTTGGTGTTCTAAGCAATTTCCTATAAATAGGTGCTTAGGTTAGAATTGAAAATCACACCAGAAACTGAAGTTTTCTCTCTCTATATTATCGAGCGTATTCTTGTGAGTATTTTGAGTATACTTTGAGTATTGCTATACGGTGCAAGTTCAAGTCATAGCCTATATTCGATGTTTCAACTAGAAGTACTGTCTTTCGAGGTAAAGGATGTTATTTTCTTGTCAAATGATATTATTTCTTCAATATCATTATGCTGAAATATTGGTTGGAAGTTTTTATCAAATTTGGAACTTTTTCATGTCGGGGTTACTATTCATGAGTTACTATTCACGAGTTACTATTCACGAGTACTATTCACGAAGCGTGAAGATGTTTTTGTGAAATTTCTATCTTTTGGTGTCGGATTTACTATTCACGTATACGATACTATTCACGTATACGGCACTATTCACAAATACGACACTATTTACCGAAAAATGAAATTTCTTCTTTTCGTCCAAAATATCTATTCCGGATACTAGCTTTGATTGTATCCATGTTTTGATCATTCTTGAATTTTACACCACTATGATTATTTTTGAGGTATTTTTGGTCGTGAATAAAACAAAGTACGAATCCTTAATCCTTAATCCTTGTCATTTTGTTTCACTGGATTCGTTTCTTTAAAAATATTTTCCATCATCCTCAGTCTTAAATGATGATATTATTGAATATCTTTGGCCTGTAGTGCAAAGATGAATGATTTCTGATGAATATCTTTGGCCCGTAGTGCAAAGATGAACAGTTGTTTAGATGAACATGACCAACTGATGAATATCCTTGGCCTGTAGTGCAAGGATGAATATATGATTCAAGAGGTGCATTGATTGATGTTACAGGGATAAAAATACTGTTGATGGACTATTAAATTCATAGACATTAGTAGATTTCATTCTCTACGTAACTCTTCTATGAATTAATATTTTCCGCTGCGAATATTGATTTAACATTTGTTGTCTATTGTATTCTATCATATTTTTCCCTGTTGAAGACTAACGATAATTTATTGTATATTATCTTAGTCATAATATTCTTTACTGGGCTAGTTGAGCTCACCCTTTTTCCTTTTTGTTCCATTTTTCTTCTCAGGAGGCGAGAATATAGCGAGTACGAGTCGGGGTATGGAATGAAGGTTCTAGGGAGAGTTGTTTAGTAGTCCTCACCATTTTTGTAAAATAATGTATCAATAATTATGATGGGGATTTATTTGTATGTGGATATTGTCTAGATGGCAATATCTGTATTTAAACTCATAGTTTACATGTTGTAATAATAAAGTTGTAGTTGTTTCTGAACCGTGTATTGACAACTCAGAATGGGTGATGTATACCTATTTTGGGGTTGTCACAGTTGGTATCAGAGCTTAGGGATATGATCTCTGGCGGAGATCGGGGAATAGAACTAGGAGGGGAGAGACGAATAATTCCTTCGCTAATGTGTCCTACCTAAGCTTATTTGTTAGTTGGTCAATATTTAGGGATATTATGTGATATGTGATTTGCTTAATTAACCCTTGTTTTATGGCAGTATTTAAGAATGGCAACCGAGAATGTTAACAGTGGAGTTAATGAGACCGTGGAGATATCTGTACTTACCAACGAGGAGAACGTGCAACGGGCTGACAATGTTCCTCCTGTAAACAACACCACTGATCAGACGATGAACGACGCAATGTTTAGAAGCTTTTTGCAGTTCATGCAAAACCAGACGAGGGAGACTCATGTTCAAAATACAGGAGGAAATGATAGCAATTCACGAGTTGTCACAGCCAAGCAGTTCAAAGAGTTGGGACCACCAGAATATAAGGGAAAGCCCGATCCGATCATGGCGGAAACGTGGGTCAAACAAATTACCAAGATATTCGATGTCTTGGGATGCACGGAGGAACAGAAGGTTCCATTCGCCACCTTTATGTTCCGTGGCGAGGCAGACTACTGGTGGGAGTCTGTGAAGCGTACACATCTAGCCGCACTCAGCATGTCATGGGAGACGTTTCAGAAACTTTTCAACGAAAAATACTTTCCTGAAAGTATTCGCCATATGAAGGAAGTGGAGTTTATTAGACTGGAGCAGAATAATATGACAGTGTCCCAGTACGAGGCGAAGTTCGCGGAGTTATCCAGGTTTGCACCTCATTTGGTGGAGAATGAGGAACGTATGACGCGGATGTTTCTAAGAGGTTTTAAACCCAGCATACGTCAGTATCTCATTTCTCATAAATTTTCTCTCTATTCAGATGTTGTTAACAGGGCTCAATTGTTGGAGCGAGATAACGAGTACGGTCAACCGAGGTACCACAATCAGGATCATACTAGAGATAGCAGTCAGCAAAACAACAATAACCAGTGGAGAAAGAAAAAGACGGACAAAAATGGTAACCACTCTGGTGGTAATTATAGCCACGAAAATAGAAGAAGCGAGTCAAGAGGAGATTCAACAACGACAATGTGAAAATGGCAGCACCAGCAGCAACTGGTTCCAAGGGAGGGGAACGACCACCGGTCGTATGCTACAAATGCGGAAAAGAGGGACATATCAGTCCAAACTGCCCACAACAGTTCAAGTTATGCTATAATTGTGGAAAGGAAGGACATATTGCTCGAGATTGTACGGTAGCGAAACCAATTCCAGCGGGGACGATGACTCAAAAGACTGTCCTAGAAAAGTCAAAGTCAACGATTCTTGGAAGAGCGTTTGTCGTGACCGGTCAAAATGCGAGGAACCCGAACGAAGTTAGCACGGGTTAGTTAATTATAATTCTTGCGAAGTTTATACCTTACTAGGTACCGGTTCTACCCATTCTTTTATCTCTCTTGCTTGCGCTCAACGTTTGAACTTGATTACGGAGAAATTAGACTTTGACCTATTTATGGAGACTCCGTTAGGAGAAACTTTCATTACATCCGTTGTTTAGAAATCTTGCTTGATTCAAGTTGGCACTATCACATTACATGTTAACCTTATTTCTATAGAGATATTTGTTTTTGATGTGATTTTAAGGTTAACTACTCATCATGCCAAAATTAATTGCTTTTGTAAGGTTGTTAGTTTTCATATTCCTAAGCAACCTGATATTCGAACTCAAGCAATCAAACCATTGAAGTCAAACATTTTTATATCAAACCATGAAGTCATTCGTTTATTGAAAAATGGATGTCAAGCTTTCTTAGTCATTTAATGGACTTGAACAAAAATACGTCAGATTTGAATGATATTTCTGTTGTTAGTAAATTTCCTGATGTATTTCCTGAAGAATTTCTTGGCTTACTCCTAGAGCGTGATATTAAATTTTGTATCAACTTTGAATCCGGTACAAAATCCATTTCTAAAATCTCATATCGAATGGCTCCTATTGAACTTCAGGAGTTAAAAATCCAACTGTAGAAGTTGATACCTGAGCCTTTATCTGGTGACTTTCTTTGTGGAATACACCAAAGCCAGACTCTTTGTAGGGGACGTCATATTCGTGCGGTAGTAAACTGATAGGTGCTGTTGTGACGTGTTATCCAAGATTGGGATGTGAGTCATAGTTGAGAACAACCTAAGTCGGTAATCGAAATACGTAGCTTTCTAGGCTTAGTTGGTTATTATTGGAGATTCGTTGAAGGATATTCTCGCAGCTGACTCGTAGAGATACGAAATTCGAATGGAGCAAGGAATGTGGGAAGAGCTTCGAAGAACTCAAGAGGAAACTCATTTCAGCACATGTTCTGACCATGTCATCCTGGAAAAGTGAACGTTGTAGCTGACGTGTTGAGTAGAAGATCGTATACAAGTACGAGTACGATATTGTCAAAGACTAATTTCGTATAATAGAGATGGAGATGAAAATTCTAGGTATCCACGTGATGATATACGAGTATAATCGACTTTAATCGATAAAGTTAAAGTTGTTCAAGCTACACATTGGAGCTGATGAATTTGAAGAAGGAGGTGCAAGAGTTGTTATTTCAAAAGCGAGAATTGGCGATGTGAGCAAAGCTCAAACCTTCGATTTATTAATCCATTCAAATTCTCGATCGAATAGGAATTGTGGCCTATAGACTCGTTTTACCGCCAAGTATGACACGTGTTCATAACGTTTTTCACGTATCGATGTTACGTAAATATATAGATGACCCGAACCACGTCATTGAGTTAGAACCGGACGAGATAGCCGAAGACTTAACGTACGAGGAGGTACCTGTCAAGATGTTGGATGGGAAGGAGCATGTCCTACGCACGAAGGTCATACCACAAGTTAAAGTTTTGTGGAGGAATCATGCTATAGAGGAAATGACCTTGGAGTTGGAAACAGAAATGAAAGCGAGGTATCTTTACCTTTTCGAAACACCAGTTACGTATGTCAATTTCGAGGGCGAAATTTCATAAGGAGGGGAGGTTGTAAGACCCCGAAAATTTTTAAATAAAAAGGAATTTCCTTTATTTATTATTTTAAAATAGTAAGGGTTGATTTGATTAATGTGGAAAGTTATGGGTAAAATGCGCAAATATTTCGAATAAGCAGGTGGTTATAAAATATTCATTGTTGACGGGGAATATTCGTTTGGTCGTGGAATATTCTTGCTGTCGGGGAATATTAGTACGACGGCGCAGTCTTTTGTGGGCCCCATAACGGAAAGCGATTGGATGAAGAAAACGACAAGTATAAGTTGTTTATAAATAACAGCGTAGTTGTTACCGTTTACACTGTTGGAATACTCGGTGGTTGAAACACAGTAATACGCGTTGTTGCACAGTAGCACACGGTATTGCACCAATTATTGATTCTTACGTAAGAAGGCACTACTCAATAATTGTTACAGTAATTACTGTTCAGTATTTTATGTTATTGATTCAATAATTGCTGCATTGATATTTTACTGTTGTTTCAATAATTGTCATTACACAGTATTTTCCATTATCGAAGCAATAATTCATATTATCTGAATAATATTATTTGATAACATTATTGGCAATGTCTAGAAAGTTCTGTCTAAGGAGAGGTTTGGTCACCTAATTGCGCGCCAGTAAGGAGAAATTCTTATTGGAAAGCCCCCTCTTTCCTAGGAACGGCCTGGTTGCCAGTACTGTGATTCTGTAATATTATTTGTGAATAATTAATTATTGATTTATATGATGAGAAAAATGTTGATTTTATGTGGATATAGATGGAGAAAATTTTTAATGTGACAATTGTTGAAAATTAATATTTTATCTTTTTCTGATAAAATAATTCATTTAAATATATTATTTTAATAATATATTAACGGTGATATTTTTATAATGAATGTGGGATATATGAGTATATGAGGAGGAAGAATATTTTTTTTGTGGCATTAAATGTTTAACACAGATTTTGTGTGTCGGTAGACCTATTTCTTGACTGAAAATTTAATTATAGCCTGTAAAATCGCCCGTTTGTGGATTTCGGTTAATTTCTGTTTGGAATTTGGAAAAACTTCCTTCTGCAAAGTTGTACAGAATTGAATTTCCTATAAAAACTCGCGAGATTCGAATTTTATGACAAAAGGGCTATTTATTGTGAATTATTGAAGTTCCGAAGCTCCGAAATAATTGATTTTTGGAAGTTTTAATTGTTTTTAATAACAAAAACGTTTTTTTTTGTTTTTGTCATTATTGTGGAGCAACAAAGATTGCTGAATTCAGTTCTTCAAAGGATGGCGTAGGAAATTTTAAATTATATAATAATATTTTATTAAATTTTCTACTTTGGTGTTCTAAGCAATTTCCTATAAATAGGTGCTTAGGTTAGAATTGAAAATCACACCAGAAACTGAAGTTTTCTCTCTCTATATTATCGAGCGTATTCTTGTGAGTATTTTGAGTATTACTATATGGTGCAAGTTCAAGTCATAGCCTATATTCGGTGTTTCAACTAGAAGTACTGTCTTTCGAGGTAAAGGATGTTATTTTCTTGTCAAATGATATTATTTCTTCAATATCATTATGCTGAAATATTGGTTGGAAGTTTTTATCAAATTTGGAACTTTTTCATGTCGGGGTTACTATTCATGAGTTACTATTCACGAGTTACTATTCACGAGTTACTATTCACGAGTACTATTCACGAAGCGTGAAGATGTTTTTGTGAAATTTCTATCTTTTGGTGTCGGAGTTACTATTCACGTATACGATACTATTCACGTATACGGCACTATTCACAAATACGACACTATTTACCGAAAAATGAAATTTCTTCTTTTCGTCCAAAATATCTATTCCGGATACTAGCTTTGATTGTATCCATGTTTTGATCATTCTTGAATTTTACACCACTATGATTATTTTTGAGGTATTTTTGGTCGTGAATAAAACAAAGTACGAATCCTTAATCCTTAATCCTTGTCATTTTGTTTCACTGGATTCGTTTCTTTAAAAATATTTTCCATCATCCTCAGTCTTAAATGATGATATTATTGAATATCTTTGGCCTGTAGTGCAAAGATGAATGATTTCTGATGAATATCTTTGGCCCGTAGTGCAAAGATGAACAGTTGTTTAGATGAACATGACCAACTGATGAATATCCTTGGCCTGTAGTGCAAGGATGAATATATGATTCAAGAGGTGCATTGATTGATGTTACAGGGATAAAAATACTGTTGATGGACTATTAAATTCATAGACATTAGTAGATTTCATTCTCTACGTAACTCTTCTATGAATTAATATTTTCCGCTGCGAATATTGATTTAACATTTGTTGTCTATTGTATTCTATCATATTTTTCCCTGTTGAAGACTAACGATAATTTATTGTATATTATCTTAGTCATAATATTCTTTACTGGGCTAGTTGAGCTCACCCTTTTTCCTTTTTGTTCCATTTTTCTTCTCAGGAGGCGAGAATATAGCGAGTACGAGTCGGGGTATGGAATGAGGGTTCTAGGGAGAGTTGTTTAGTAGTCCTCACCATTTTTGTAAAATAATGTATCAATAATTATGATGGGGATTTATTTGTATGTGGATATTGTCTAGATGGCAATATCTGTATTTAAACTCATAGTTTACATGTTGTAATAATAAAGTTGTAGTTGTTTCTGAACCGTGTATTGACAACTCAGAATGGGTGATGTATACCTATTTTGGGGGTGTCACAATATAACTGAATATCTTTGGCCTGTAGTGCAAAGATGAATGATTTCTGATGAATATCTTTGGCCCGTAGTGAAAAGATGAACATGTGTTTAGATGAACATGACCAACTGATGAATATCTTTGGCCTGTAGTGCAAAGATGACTTGTTGATGAATATCTTTGGTCTGTAGTGCAAAGATAACTGGTTGATGTATATCTTTGGCTGTAGTGCAAAGATGAATTTATTAGTATGATTATGAACATGAACTGTGATTTGGTATAACCATGATCTTTGATGTTTCAGATGATGAAAATTATCTTTGTCCTAGATGAAAAAAATGAATTTAGAACAACAATTACGATTATGAGTTATACATGTGATTATAAGGTCCTGTCCACGGTTGGGACTTGAATCACAGTTGATATATATTTGTATCCAAACTCACATCATATGTGTTGTTGTATTTTGCACGACAATTGTTGAAATAAAGTTGTAGTTGTTTTCTGTACCATGTATTTGGCGACTCAGAATGAGTTGGATGGAATGGACCTATTTTGAAGGCGTTACAATAATGGAATGAATCATTCTACTCTTCATTTTATTCCTTCGGACTATAAATGTTCGATTATAGCTATAATGTAAGAATACAAGTTTCACGGGCCACTTTGTATCACTTTTTCATACATGTTTGATAATTTTTTATCGATATATATTTATCATTTTATTATTCACATGATAACATATATAATGTTAATAATAATAATTTGAGTCTATCACAATTAAAAAGAATTTAATTATTTTTATTATTCTGTGATTGAAAATTACAAATAATTATCAAGAAGGAACTTTTCATATCCCTTCGTCCATAATTTGAGGGAAATTAGTTACATTTATTTGAATAAAATTACATTTAAGTTCAAGAATAAACTTTTTATAATCTTTCTCCATAATTCAGGTGAAGCGGATTGTAATTATTAATTACTATATTAAATGTAATAATAATTGTCCAAGTTAGCTCACTGATTAAAACGAGTTAACTCAACTCATTTTAATTGATGAGTTAACTCAGATGTTCATTCAATACAATTGATTTCGGTACTTGCTTTTATGTATAAGGTATTGCTTAGAAAATTTGTGGCCGATATGCTATGGTGCCAACACTAGAGGGACGTTTTGTTACATGTCATCTAAAGTAATCATCTCAAATACTTGTTAATATTGCTCGTTATCCTCTTCAAATTTGTATTTAGTAGACAAAAATATCCTTATATTTAATAATTAGGATATACACAGAGTCGGTCCTGAGTTTTCTAAGACTCAGGGCAAATTTTTTTAAGTGTGCCCCTTTATATAAATTAAATAAAAAAATAAATAAATTATCAACTAATTAATTTTATTAAAATTATAAGAATTTACAAAAGATAAGGAAGAACATTTTAAAATATCTTCGAAGCAAAGAATCATTACATGTACCTACAAAATAAAAATATCAATGAAATCGGTAAAACTAATGAAATACTCACTGTAGTTGTTAAGTTTTACAGATTATACAATTGAACTTTTAATTTTTTAAATTACCCCACTAAACTAATTATTATTTTGAAAATGAGTTATTCTGTTAACAAAATAAACGGACATTAATTTTTTATCTACAAAACTAATGAATTACCCACTGTAGTTGGCACGTTTTACTGATTACACCATTAAACTTTTAATTTTTGCAGATTACCCATTAATCTAATTAAAAAAATGATTATTTTAAATATTTTTAAAAATAATTATTATTTTCAGTAAAAAATATTAGAAACTTTAATTTTTTCCATAAAATGAGTAAAGTTTCATAAAATATAGATTTTAAAAAAATAAAATTTTATGAAACCTTATTGATTTTATTTTTTTTTCTTTTGAAAATAACATTTATTTTTTAATCTATATTTTATAAAATTTTACTCATTTTTTAAAAATATGAGTAAATATTATTTTTTTCTTGAAAATAATATTTATTTATAAAAATTAATAATTTCTTTTCTGAAAAAAGTGAATCAATTTTTTTATTTATCTTTTAAAAAAAATTTATTTTAATTTATATTTTTTAGTTTTTTTAAAAAAATTCTAATATTAAGAATGGGTCATTCTGTTAAAAAATTAAGTAGACATTAATTTAATTTAAAATCACTTTAATTTTTTTTGAATCTATATTTTATGAAACTCTACTCATTTTAAGAAGAAAAAAAAGTTTCTAATATTTTTTACTTAAAATAATAATTATTTTTAAAAATATGCAAAATAATTATTTTTAATTAGTTTGATGGGGTAATTTGAAAAATTAAAAGTTCAATGGTGTAATCAGTAAAATGTGCCAACTACAGTGGGTAATTAATTAGGTTTGTAGATAATAAATTAAGGTCCGTTTATTTTTTTAAATAGAATGACCTAATTTTAAAATAATAATTAGTTCAGTTGTGTAATTTGAAAAATTAAAAGTTCAATATATGTTGTAATCAGTAAAACCTACCAACTACAATGAGTATTTCTTTAGTTTTGTCCAATGAAATATAAACTAAAAACATTATTTAAATTGTCTTCTTATTGCACTTTTAGATGTAAAATCATCAATTATACTATTATATTTAATATTTTATAACATATCATTTTCAATGCATAATATCCCTAATCTTTTTATTATTTTACTTTTTTTATACACATAAATATATAAACTTAATTATAAAAAAATTTGGGTCCCTCTCAATTGTGGGCCCTGGGCGGTTGCCCTGGTGGCCCTTGCCCAGGGCCGGCTCTGGATATACATATCCTAATTAATCACATAATTTATATTTATTTTTTTATTTTTTTATTTTTTATTTGTTTGCTGACATGTTTAGTTTAACTAAAATAACTCACTATCCATACAAATATGTGGTGTTATTTGTTATTTATTATTATAAATTTAATGTATTATTAACGATATACTAGAAAATTGTGTGCTTAATAATTAAATAAATCATGAATTTTAATTTTATAAATGTATTATAATTTTAAATACAATTTACTAAGTAATACTATATTAATTAGTTTGATAGTACTTTGATAATTACATTTGACATTAACCATATAAGTGAATTATTCAACTAAAATTAGTACAATGATATTTTAGTAAAAATCAATATTAGAAAAAAATATACCTAGTAATCTTGAATTCGTATCAAACGCTCACAATAACAATTATTGATAATCATATATCTTCTATCGAATATAAATAATACTATACTATATATGACTATTTTCTATTACCAAAGATACCCAGTAATCTATGACCCGTAACAAACACTCTGGGAGTCCATATATGAGTGATCAATTGCCTGCCCAATAAAGAGCAATCATGCCATACCTTCAATAATAGTTCTTTAAAAATGAATAAGATGGCTTAAAAGTTTCATGATTAGGAAACATTAATCTGTGTGGAGGAAAGATGGTTTTCTGGGCATTACATGATAATCAACTTGTTCTTCTCTTATTCTAGTACATTGTTCTTGTACCCTGGGAGCTGGGGACATACAATATGCTCATCCACAAGGCTAATAATAATAATAATTAAGTAATGCTATCTGTAACTTTGAGTACTCTTATGTGCATAAATTGCGCAAAAACATTGGCCTCATACAGACACTTATTCGTCGTAGGAGTGGGTTTGATAAGCTTTGTTGGAGTCTTGAGAATCGAGAGTTGTATACTGTTAGGAGCGCTTATAAGTTGCTTACATCGGGTTTGCAATCGTTGTTCCCTTATCATTCTTTGCCAGTCTGAAAAAGTTGTGGACAATTCGAGTTCCACCCAAGATTAAACATTTGGTGTGGAGGTTATGTAGTGGGTGTCTTCCTTCTAAGAAAAATCTACGTGTTAAGAGAGTGGATGTCGATATCTTGTGTCCGGTTTGTAAGGTTGGGGTTGAATCAACGTCCCATATCTTTGCTGCGACGCCCCCAAAAATAGGTATACATCACCCATTTTGAGTCGCCAAATAAATAGTACAAAAATCAAATACAACATAATAATACAACTGTCGTGTAAAATACGATGAAACATAACTGAGAGTTTAAACAGAAATATTGTCTTCTAGACAATATCCACTCTCAAATAGAGTCCTCATTATATTTATTATCACACTATTTTACAGAATAGTGAGGACTACTAACGCTATCGTCTAGACCGTCACTCCATTCTCCGACTCGTCCCAGCTATATTCTCATTTTCTGAAGAGAACAATGAAGGAAAGGGTGAGCTCAACTAGCCTAGTAAGAAATATTATGACTAAGATAATACAGTATAAATTATCATTAGTCTTCAACAATGTTAAACTGATAATATACAATAGACATCAAGTTTAACTGCAGCGGAATATGAAATCCATTAAAAGAGTCAAGTAGAGAATAAAGTCTACTATCTTTTATGTTTTAAAAGGTTTTCATCAATTTTTATCGCTGAGACTCAGCTTAATAATAAACCACCACATCTAATCATCCATGTACCACAGTTAAGGATTTTCATTAAATTATCAATGGTCATGACTATACCGAATAAACCCCGGTCATAATCATACCAAAAACTATTCATCAATGCATTACAGGCCACTGAGGACTTTTATCACATTATTTATAACAGGTCATGATTATACCGAATGATCCCTAGTCATAATCATACTAAGTCCATCTATGCACGTAAGCCAAAGATGACTTTCAACATAATATAACATGAGGATGATGACAATGACATAATAATTCAATAAAACAAGTTCAAGAATTAATTTATCCAAGAACCAATAACGTCCAAATTGTCAACATGATACTTCTTTGTAGAGTAAAATTCAAGAATGCTCAGAAGAATATTTTCATGAAAAGATACTGGATGAATCGCAAATATCAAGGATATTTCACTAATTTCATGGAGTATAGAAGTCAAAATTTTAATCAACTGAGTATAATACCGAATGGAATAACAAAAGATATCACCATGCATGCGGTACTTCGCATAGACAGGTTATTCCAATAGAATAATAATAACGGAACCAGGTCAGGCGAAATTCACACCGACAGGATGTTCCAACAGAATAATAAATGCGGAATAATAAACAATGGAATCAGGTTCGGTGTAAAACACACAGACAGGATATTTCAACAGAATAATAAATGCGGAATAATAAACAATGGAACTAGGTCCGGTGTAAAACACACAGATAGGATATTCCAACAGAATAATAAAGAATGGAATAACAGAAGAAGATCATCAAGTATAGGGGATTCCGCGTATATAGGTTATTCCAACAGAATAAATAAGAATGGAATAAAATAAGGATTTCACCAAGTATAGGGTATGCCGCGTATACAGGTTATGTATAGGGTATGCCACTTTTATAAGTTATTCCAACAGAATAATAAAGAATGGAATAACAGAAGTTCTCTTCATGAATAAGAAAGAATAACACCCCTTACCATAAAAGAAATTGGATATAGAAGTAGTAAAGTAGCAGAATACTCTTCTTCTTTCTCTCTATAATTTCTCTCTCTAGAGTTTCAGTGAATTCGTAAGAAATAATGAAGGAATGAACTTCTATTTATAGAAAAACTGAGAGTGGCTCTTGGTCTTAACAAAGGGTCAAAATGACTCTTGGTAATATTGAAGAGGCAACTACTATTTGCGAAGGGGTAATTAACTCTTGGAACACCAAAGAGGCAAATAACTCTTGAAAAATCGAAAGGACAAGTTACTATTAAAACTCGTGAATAGTAACTCATGAATAGTAACTCGTGAATAGTAACACATGAATAGCAACTTCCAACACGAAAAATTCCCCAAATACTCGTTTGAACAATATAACCTCCAGACATCAATTATTATCGAAATAAATGTCAATTTTTACTAACACAAATAATTTTAACACAATGGAACTATCAAATTCATCTTTAATCAACACGAACTTATCCATCATTAATATCATAACTCATAATATTTAACAATCAGGTCGTTCCCAGGAAAGAAGGGGCTTTCCAATAAGGATTTCTCCCTATTGGCGCGCAATTAGGTGACCAAACCTCTCATTGACAGAACTTCTAGACATTGTAAATATTGCAATTTAATAATATGAATAACTTTGTCGTCTCAATTATTGATTTAATAAAATAACATATTATGCACATGATACTATGACAATAATTGAATCAATAATATGAGAGATATGATGCAGCAATTACTGTAACAATAATACAGTATAACTGAGTGACTTATCACGTAAGCATCAATAATCAATACTGTGTGCTACTATGCAACCACGCGTATTACTGTACTTTTACTACCGGGTAGTTCAACAGTTTTAACAATAACACCTCCGCCGTTATTTATAAAATATTTTTGTCGTTTTCTCAATCCGACAATAATTCTGTTGTGGGGTCCACCAATGATTGTGTCGTTGTACGAATATTCCCTGCAAAAAGAATATTCCCCGACCAATCGAATATTTATAAGATAACTTGCGTACTTTGCAAAATTTATAAATACTACCCACAACTATAACATTATATCAAATTCATTCCATAATACTCAAAAATAATATTCATCGAAAAATCATCTTTATTCATAAAAGTTGGGATCTTACATTTGCTTCCTGCTCGTTTGCTCGTGCTTGTTGGCAACTATTCCCATTTTGTGATGGCCCTATTAATGATCTTGAATTTTTTCCATGGTTGTTATGTATTTAATTTTCAATGGTGGTTCAGGGGATAAAGTTGCTCATGTGTGTATGGTGATTTGGGCTTTATGGTGTAATCGGAACGAGGCACTATGGAATCAAAAGTTCCAGCTACCTAAGAGTTTACTGAACTTGGCCAGCTCCTTTCTTTTGCAATGGGTGTCAGCGTAAGGCTCTGCTGGCCCTGAGGTCTTTTTGTCAGTGGATGACGGATCTGTGTGCTGGATAAAACCTCCTCTAGGTTGGTTAAAGTGTAACTGTGATGGGGCCACGTTTGCTCAGCCTAATAAGATTGGTTTCGGGTGGGTTGTGCGTGATCAGTTTGGAGTTATGGTGGCATCTGGGAGTGGGGCGGTGGACGGGTCTGATCCCGATATGGCCGAGGCTTTAGGGTGTAAGGAGGCCTTATGTTGGTTGAAGGCTCAGGCTGCCCGTAAGGTGATTATGGAGATGGATTCACTGAATTTAGTTCTAGCGCTTCGTCAGCAGACTTCTTTTCCTAGTCTCCTTGGTGATGTTATTGATGAGTGTAAGCAACTCTTCCAAGATATTGAGGATAGTTGTGTGTGTTTTGTTCGTAGGTCAGCGAATTCGGTTGCTCATGTTTTGGCACGTGCATCGATTTCTATGTCTGATGTGCATATCTGGAGAGGTTCTCCTCCTCGGTTTATTTGTAATGCTTTGAATTTGGATGTTTAATGAAATTCTCATATTTTGTCAAAAAAAATTTGTGCAAAAATAGGATGATATAATCGTAAATGAGTCTACCATTTGGATTATTGATGAGGTTTTTATTTGAAAGTTTAACATAATTTTTTAATATTTAGCACATAAAATTTTTCAAAATCCCTCTGTAAGACCCCAACTTTTATGAATAAAAATGTATTTTCTATAAATATCATTTTTGAATATTATGGAATAAATTTGATATAATGTTATAGTTGTGGGTAATATTTATAAATTTTACAAAGTACGCAAGTTGTTATATAATATTCGATTGGTCGGGGAATATTCATTTTAAACAGGGAATATTCGTACTACGGCACAATCATTGGTGGACCCCACAACAGAATTATTGTCGGATTGAGAAAACGACAAAAATATTTTTATAAAAATAATGGCGAAAGTTTTACCGTTAACTGTTGAAACACCCGGTGTTAAAAGTACATGAATACGCGTGGTTACATAGTAACACACGGTATTGATTATTGATGCTTACGTGAGAAATCACTCAGTTTTGTTCAATTATTACTTCAGTAATTATTGCATAGTATTTCACGTTAATTGATTCAATTATTGTTGATATTTTATAATTGAGATGACGAAGTTATTAATATTATTATTTGCATTATTAACGATGTCTAGAAGTTCTGTCAAGGAGAGGTTTGGTCACCTAATTACGCGCCAATAGGGAGAAATTCTTATTGAAAAACCCCCTCTTTCCTGGGAACAACCTGGTTGATTAATAGTGTTAATAATAATAATGATGATAGAGTTTTGTTTTATTAGTATTATTAATGTAATAAAACAGAAAAGTTTTTATATAAAACAGAATACTTTTATAAAGTTATTCGTTTTATTAGGCTAATAGTAAAATCTGTTTATATAAAACAGAATACTTTTATAAAGTTATTCGTTTTATTAGACAATAATTAGAATATATTATATTTTATTATGCATAGTGTTTGCATAGTGCCTGCATAGTGTTTGCATAGTAAAATCTTTTTAAAAGTTATTCGTTTTATTAAATTATAAATAGAATATATTGTAAACCAATCTGGACCGTCCGTTTAAAGTAAATCGATCTGGACCGTTCATGGATTGGTTACTATTCAGTCCATTCTTCTATAAATAGAAGCTCATTCCTTCATTATTTCTTACGAATTCACTGAAACTCTAGAGAGAGAAACTGTAGAGAGAATTATTCTTCTATCTTGAGCGTATTTCTTTAGCGTTTAAGAAAGCTTTGAGCACAATGCAATTTTCTTCAAGTATATCCCCGCCCTACCGTCGGAGTACTCTTCTTTATAAGGTAAGTGGTATTATTTCTTTTGTATTCATGAAGAAAACTTCTGTTATTCCATTCTTTATTATTCTGTTGGAATAACCTGTATACGCGGTCTACCCTATACTTGGTGATTTCTGTTGTTATTCCATTCTTTATTATTCTGTTGGAACATCCTGTCTCTGCGTTTTACGCCGGACCTGGTTCTGTCTTTATTATTCTGTTGGAATATCTTGTCTGTGCGTTTTACGCCGGACGTAGTTCCGTCTTTATTATTCTATTAGAATATCCTGTCTGTGCATTTTACGCCGGACCTGATTCCGTTATTTATTATTCTATTGGAATAACCTGTCTATGCGAAGTACCGCATGCATGGTGATTTATGTTGTTATTCCATTTTTTATTATTCTGTTGAAATATTCTGTCGGTGCGTATCACGCCTGACCTGGTTTCGTTATTTATTATTCTGTTGGAATAACCTATCTATGCGAAGTACCGCATGCATGATGATTTTTTTTGTTATTCCATTCTTTATTATACTCAGTTGGTTAAAGTTTTGACTTCTATACTCCATGAAATTAGTAGAATATCTTTGATATTTACGCTTAATCCAGTATCTTTTCATAGAAATATTCTTCTGAACATTCTTGAATTTTACTCTACAAAGAAGTATCATGTTGATAATTTGGATGTTATTAGTTACTGGATAAATTAATTCTTGAACTTGTTTTATTGAATTCTTATATCATTGTCATCATCCTCATGTTTATATTTTATTGAAAATCATCTATGGCCTTTAGTGTATATATGGACTTGGTATGATTATGACCAGAGATTATTCGGTATAATCATGACCGTAATGTTACAAATGATGCGGTAAAAGTCCTCATTGACCCGTAGTGCATTGATGGACAGTTGTTGGCATGATCATGACCATTGATGAAAACACAAATATCCTTGGCCCATAATGCATAGATAATTTATGGTTGTGATACTAATGAATATCCTTGGCCGTAGTGCAGGGATGATGTGGATTATTTATTAAGCTGAGTCCCAGCGATAAAATTGATGAAAAACCTTTTAAATCATAAAAGATAGTAGATTTTATTCTCTACTTGACTCTTTTAATGGATTGCATGTTCCGCTGCAGTTAAACTTGATGTCTATTGTATTTTATCAGTTTAACACTATTGAAGACTAATGATAATTTATTCTGCATTATCTTAGTCATAATATTTCTTACTGGCTAGTTGAGCTCACCCTTTCTTCACTGTTCTCTTCAGGAAATGAGAACGTAGCCGGGACTAGTCGGGGAACGGCGTGACGGTCCAGATGATAGTATTAGTAGTCCTCACTATTCTATTAAATAGTGTGACAATAAATATAATGAGCACTTATTATGAGAGTGGATATTGTCTAGAAGATAATATTTGTATTAAAACTCACAGCTCTCTTGTTGTATATTAAAGATTGTATTTGTATTCTGTACCATGTATTTGGTGACTCAGAATAGGTGATATATACCTATTTTGGGGGCGTCACACCCTCCATCTCTGTGATGTCTGACGTGGCATTGCTACTTTCCTATTTTTTACCCAAAGAGTTTTTAATTCTTTTTATGTTTATAGTTGAATTTAGGCTTAAATATTAATTTTTATCATAAATTATAAGTCATATTCCACTTCGGTAATTCACTTTTTAATTTTGTTAATTAGATGATTAAATTATTAATTTTTTTTTAATTTGGTTCAATTGAATCTACCACCTCAAAATTTGTTGACGTGACTATAAAAGGTGGTATACATGTGATTATGTGACAAAAGAATTCATTTATCATTTAGTTTAAATCATTTTATTATAATAAAAGGATAAAAGTGTTAAAACCAAATAACTTTTTTTAATAATAAAATCATCACATTTGGTTTCTTCATCATCATCTCCGCTTACAACACCGACATCTCCAAGTGTGAATCAATCTAAAAACTACCTCTGTAGCTAATTTTTGGCTTAGTTCGAGGGCACCATGTTGTGTTATCTTCTTGTTCATGTTAGTAAGGGAGAATGATTGACTGTGTTTTTGAGATGTTTGGATATGGTTTTGTTGCCCCTTCTTCCGGGTTTGAGTGTTTTGGTGGTTCGTGGCGTGGTTCAGTTTTTTTGGAGTTCAAATCGGTTTCCATTGAAGTTCTTCTTTGATGACTCAAACCATTTTGATGTTATTCTGTCTGAATCTGGTTTTATATTTGCTTATTGTTCATCCTCTTCATAAATTAGGTCTGGGTTGTTCTCTTCAAGGATTTGGGTCCTCTGTTTTACGCGGATTGGTTGTTGGTCTGTGTGCTTTTCCAATCTGGATTTATGTTTGTTTATTGCTTATCCTTTACATGTTCAAATCTACGTTCATGTTTGTTTATTGCTTATCCTTTACATGTTCAGATTTGGGATCCTTATTTGCTCATTGTTCGTCCTCTTTACATGTTTGTTTATTGCTTATCCTTGTTTGTTCTTTTTGTTTCTCCTCAAAATGGATTTATGTTGTTGACAAGGTTAGCTTTGATTTGCATTGTGGCTGGAATCCATGTCCGATAGTTCATCGTCGACGGTTGGATCTTGATTTTATTAATCTTAGTTATGTTTATTTACATTTTTGTCCAGTGGGTTCTGATCGTTTTAGCTTTTTGTTGTTTTTGTTTAGTTTTAATGTTTAATATAAAGTGATTTGACAAATTTACCCTTTAATATATAATAATTGTGTGACGCCCCCAAAATAGGTATTCATCACCCATCTTGAGTCGCTAAATACATAGTACAGAATACAAATATAAACTTAATTATACAAACGTCGTGTAATATACGACAAAACATATGCTATGAGTTTTAATACAAATATTGTCATCTAGACAATATTCACACTCAATGGAATCCTCATTACATTTATTATCACACTATTTAACAGAATAGTGAGGACTACTAATGCTATCATCTGAACCGTCACACCGTTTCTCGACTCGTCCCAGCTATATTCTCATTTCTTGAAGAGAACAGTGAAAGAAAGGGTGAGCTCAACTAGCCCAGTAAGAAATATTATGACTAAGATAATGCAGAATAAATTATCATTAGTCTTCAATAATGTTAAACTGATAAAATACAATAGACATCCCTGAACTACGAGCCAAGGATATTCATTAAATCATAAATGGTCATGACTATACCGAATAATCCCTGGTCATAATCATACCAAAAACTGTCCATCAATGCACTACAGGCCACTGAGGACTTTTACCACATCGTTTATTACATTACATGTCATGATTATACCGATTGATCCCTAGTCATAATCATATCAAGTCCATCTCTGCACGTAAGCCAAAGATATACAACTATAAAACCAATAATCAACAGTCCATCTTTGCACGTAAGCCAAAGATATATAATTCAATAATCAACAGCCCATCTTTGCACGTAAGTCAAAGATAACTTTCATCACCATATAAGCATGAAGATAATGACAATGATATAAGCATTAATCAAACGAAAACAAGGATAAATATTAAAGACTTTAAATTTATCCAAATATTATTAACCACTTAATAAACTCATGATCTAATATTATTAATATTATAACAATATTTTAATCACTTCTTAAACTTATAAACAATTTATTTTATTTGTTTACACTTTACCACATAATGCATTTAATCATTCAAAATGTTATACTCATAAGATTTCATCACCAATAATCAAATCTCTCATCAAAAATCTACATATACCCTATATAGGATTCCCAAACCATAAAATTCTATTTTCCAATTTTGTTACTTCACATAACATATTTAATCCATTTACTCATAACTAGTTCATTTTCATGAAAAATACCAAATCAGTCCCAAAAATATTTTTTTTCTGGAATTTAGAAGAATATAGTCCCATATTGAACATATATTTTTCTCGAAAATTTTAAAATTCATTTACTATTTTTCATATGGCCAAAACCGCTGAATATTTAGACATTTATCATAAATTGTATCTTTGTCCAAAAATTTTAAAATTTACAGGGTATACTCCTGTTATATACATGTACTCCCAATAAAAATTTCACCAATTTTGGAGTTAACCACAAAGAATTATAAGGGTTTACTTTTAAAATAGTCTTTTCCCATAAAATTCATAACTCTTAATTTATATATCAAAAAATCGCCATCTTTGGACACAATATAGAAAACTCATCAAATTATCATTTCAAATTTTTTCAGAATTTTTGAGGGTCAAAAAAATTACGAAACTGCAAATGGATTTTCACCCGCCATGCGGTAATCCACGTAGACAGATTATTTTCACAATTTGATAAGGAATGAATACAAAGGATCATTCACCATGCATGTGGTAATCCACATAGACATGTTATTTCAACAGAATAATAAAGAATGGAATAACAGAAGAATTCACCATGCATACGATAGACCGCACAGAGAGGTTATTTCTAACAGAATAATAAATAATAGAACCAGGTCATGCGTAAATACACAGACAGGATATTCTGACAGAATAATAAAGAATGGAACCAGGTCATGCGTAAACCGCACAGATAGAATATTCCAACAGAATAATAAAAATAGAATAACAACATAATTCACCATGCATGCGTTAGATCGCACAGACAGGTTATTCCAACAGAATAATAAAAAATGAAATAATAGAAGAATTTCACCATGTATGTGGTACTTTGCATAGACAGGTTATTCCAACAAAATAATATGGAATGGAATAACAATAGCTCTCTTCATGAATACGAAAGAAATAATATCCCTTACCTCAAAAGAAGACTGGATACTGGAATTGTGAGGTAGCAGACTTCTCTTCTTCTTTCTCTCTATAATTTTTATCTATAATAATTGTTCTATAGCTTTAGTGAATTGGTGAGAAATGAAGGAAGAATGAGCTTCTATTTATAGGAAAATATAGTTTCGATAATTGCACGATTTGGGGCTCAAAATATTACAGTACAATACCTCCAACTTTTTTTTTATTTTTAATTTAGTCCCGCAAGTATTATCAAACTTGCACCACCTCCCCTAATAGAAAATAATGTGAATCAATAATTCAATCATGTGAATCAATAATTATAATCATGTGAAAATACGAATTACAGTATAGTACCTCTATCTATTCCTCCATTTTTAACTTAGTCATGCAAGTATTATCAATTTTGCACCAACTCTCCTAATAGTACAAGGATGTGATTCAATAGTACACACATGTGAACAAATAGTTATATAAACATGTAAATTAGTAGCAATTAATGTATCCAACTTTTAATAAAGATGATTTTTATATAAATATTATTTTTAAATATTATAGAATGAATTTGATATAATGTTATAGTTGTGGATAATATTTATAATTTTGCAAAGTATGCAAATTGTTATAAAATATTCGTTTGGTCGGAGAATATTCTTTTTGTCGGGGAATATTCGTACGACGATACAATCATTGGTGGACCCCACAACGGAATTATTGTCGGAGTTAGAAAATGACAAAATTTTTTTTTATAAAAATAACGACGAAAGTATTACCGTTAACACTGTTGGAATACCTGGTGGTTAAAATATAGTAACACGCGTTGTTGCATAGTAGCACACGGTATTGCACAGTATTTTTTGAATTATTGATTTTATGTAATAAGGCACTACTTAATAATTGTTACAGTAATTACTGTTTAATATTTTATTGATTCAATAATTGCTACGTTGATATTTTTGATTCAATAATTGTCATTACACAGTATTTCAAATTATCAAATCAATAATTTATTTAAATATATTATTATAATATTATATTATAGTAGTATGATGTGATTATATGATAGTATGTTTTTTTTTATAATTTGAATGGTAACATTATTATAGTAAATTTATGGTATAAAAGAAAAATGAGGTGGAAGAGAACAATTTGAATTTAAATTCTGATGATGTAAGCGATGATGTCATCGGAACGATGAGGTAAGCAATGATGTCATCGGAAAGATGATGTAAGCAATGATGTCATTTGATCGATGATGTAAGCAATGATATCATATGATCGATGATGTAAGCAATGATGTCATATGATCGATGATGTAAGCGATGATGTCATAAATTATGGCAAAAAGACTATTTTACCCTTACTCTACCAAACTTATAAATAGAAGCTCATTCCTTCATTATTTTTCACGAATTCACTAAAGCTATAGAGCGAAAAAGAATAGAGAGAAAGAAGAAGAATCTTCTGTTACTACAATATTGCGGTATCCAATTTTCTACTAAGGTAATGAGTATTATTTCTTTCTTATTCATGAAGAGAATTTCTGTTATTCCATTCTTTATTATTCTGTTGGAATAACCTGTATAAGTGGGCTACCTTATACTTAGTAAAATTCTTTTGTTATTCCCTTCTCTATCATTATGTTGGAATAACCTGTCTATGCGAAGTACCGCATACATGATGAAATTATAGCCGTCCGACGGCATAAACATTAATGTGGATGAGATTATAGCCGGCCGGCGGCATAAACAGTGACCTCAGATCACGGGGGCTGTGTCAGAGGTAGTGGGTGGCACGGTAAACCAGACAAGAGAGTATAACCTATCAACCAAGTCTTCACAACCAGGTACGTTCACGTTAACATTCATATTCACATACACACAACTGAGAATTATTATCTCTCTCAATACACTAGACATTACATCCTCCATCGTTAACCTTGTGAACACGTATACTGACTCTCACGCCTGAGCTATCCTCCGACGGTCCAGCCGTCAAGCTTTTGGTGTCTTATCGTGTTTACTGTGCAGGATCATGGCGTCTTACGTGATTGGGACGTTGGAGAAGATCTTGGCGTTAACAGTTGGATTCAAATTTTTTGCTAACCCGATTGACCTATCTGATCAGTGTGTCAATGTTGTGCGCTATATTGGAAAGATGATGAGCATTCAATTTTCTGGGGAATTCTTTTACCTTCAAACTTGTCCGGCTATGGACCGATGGAAGGATTTTGTGGAACGACATTGGCCACAATGTACCATTACCATGGTGGATGTTTGGTGCACAAGGTGATTGACTTTGATTTTAGAGTAATTGGTATTGATGCATTACGTATTGTTGATGGTTCCACATTTGTAGTCTCACCGGGAACTAACCCTCAGGCTACTCTTATGATATTAGGCAGGTAATTTTCACACTACACATGCTCAATTACAACGTTTAAAAATACAATTGGGCGGCTTGTTTTTGATAGTATATGGGGTTACCAATTACAATGATTTAAGTTATCTCCATGCAGGTGTTGGTCTCAAAATGCAGGAAGAGAGAGAGAGAGGGCTTTGGAAAAGGCACCTAAGACAACTCTATTTTTTGTCAGTTAATAAAACAGTATATACGGTTGTCAAAATTCTATGTTGTTGAGCAATTATATTGTAGTCCATAATTTTATACATGTTGTAATAAAGATTAAAAAACACACCCACAGTTTGGGGGTTTCTTGTAAGAAAAATCGTAATTAAAATATTGCTTTTAATAATGAATAATGCTACATACACAAACTATTTTATAAATATTTTATAAATTGCTGATATGTCAAACTCCACCTCAGCTTTTTATGTGGGGCCGAAGACTATACTGAAATAATTTGTTGATCAATATGTTAAGGTGGAGTATGTCACATCTGTAGACTGTAATTTGTAAAATATTTATAAAATAATTTGTGCCTTTGACATTACTCTTTAATAATCAAGTAAAACCCTATTTGCGCTAAGGTAAGGTGTAGTTCGATTTCACCCACAATTTAATATTTCATATTTTCATTAATCCCCCATAAATAGTCTCATTTGTTAATATTAAGGATATATTTCTATTTTATATTTACCTCTAAAAATATAAATTATTAGTTAAGTAATATTGACATTATGCTTTGTATTACATTTTTTGCAGAGTATCAATTTTTTTTAAATACATTGTCATTTTATATTTTACTATTTTCTCATAAAAAATTGACAAGCAAAACTCTTTCAGTAAAATGAGGAATATCCAAGATAAATTTTTGGTAATGGAGCATCTCATCTTATTGGGTCATATCAATTTTCAGTATCCCCAATTAAGTTAGTGTGATTAATTATCGTAATTTTTCACTATTAATGTAAGTTTAATGATATTATAATTAAGAAAAAATATATGTACATAATTGTATAATCTTCAGTTGGTTATCACAACGGTTTTTTAGATTATACTGTCGTCATATTTATAAAAAAAATCGTCTCCATAGCCCTTATAATTATTAAAGTTGCTGTGAGAATTTATAATCCCTATAAAATGGGGGTTCAGAAAAAAATATAAATAATATTAAAATATTTGTATGTCTACGTATTATTGTTCTCACTTGATTTGAAATATAAAAAAAACCGATAAATTTATAATAAAAAATAATATTTTTACAACAAAAACGTAGTAGTTATAGAATATATGAAAAAAATATTATTCAATTTCTTAAAAATATTTGTAATGGATTATAAGTACTTATTTCTTTTCTCCTCTAGGACGGAAGAATAATAAGACTGCCAGACTGCTGATTTCTGAATTCTGATGCTACTAGCCTACTACTTTTCTTCTAATTAAGTAATTAACCCCCACATTTAGAAATCTAAATTCTCAAGCAGAATCTCTCCTTCTCTCACTCTCAGGTACGTAATTCCGTACTCTCTCTCTATATATACAATTATAACTATGTAATCACTCGCATGCATATGATTACTCTACCCTCCCTATATATTCACGAATTGTAAGACATTATTTGGATTTTATAGGGAGGGTCAGGATTAGGGTTCTGCTCTCTACAGATCTGATCTGTATTTAAATTCAATTCAATTTGCGAATCATTCGTTCATATAGCAACAAGTCAAATGGGTATAGCGTTTACGCGATTGTTCTCTTCGCTATTTGGTAATAAAGAAGCTCGGATCCTCGTTCTCGGCCTCGACAATGCCGGAAAAACCACTATTCTCTGTATGCTTCTTCGATTTTCCATTGTTAGCCTTTATTATGTTCTGAGTTTTATTCAATATTTTTGATAAGTTACTATTTTGCTCACCTTTTAATCAGATCGGCTTCAGATGGGCGAAGTTGTCTCAACAATCCCAAGTTGGTGCTCTTTCTTTGTTTATATCTTTATTTTTTACGGAGGAAAATAAAATTTCTGGATCATAGGTTACTACTAATATACCCAAGTGTTCAATTATTTCTTACTAGATTGAAATAGAAAAAAAGGGCACTGATCACTTCTGTTTTAGTTGGCTTGTGACTTGATACATTTATATTGCTTTAATGCAGCAATTGGGTTTAACGTGGAAACTGTGCAATATAACAACATAAAGTTTCAAGTATGGGATCTGGGTATGTTTCGAAATCAAGTATTTAATGATTTTTATGTCTTGTTGGAGAAAAAAATATTTAATATTCAAGAAACTCAAATATTTAATTGTTAGTTTATGAATATTAGTATGAATTTCATGTAAGCTAGTCCAGTTATGTTTTGTCAAATAATATTTAAATATCTAATCATGAAGTGTATATATGATGTACTCTATTTTACTTACCTACTCTTAAACATTATCCTAGGGCGTAGTAAGGGTATCTCTAGTGATGTAGAACGGAGTAGGAAGATTGAATAAAGTATATCTATCTCCGTAGAGAATCGGCAAAGAAACACACAAAAACACAACTTTTGAAACAATCCGGGTCAAATCACGAGTTCAGAATAAATTTCGGGTCAAATCCCAAGTTTGAATCGAATTAAATACATTCAAACAAGGCCTTAAATTTCTAGCCCAATAATATCTTTTTTGAGTCATCTTAGCTCACTACAGGCTCACCCAAAAGGTCATGACTGAAGGTTCTATTGTTAGTAACTTAATATTGGAGTGTTACAAACTGCTCCACTTAAATTTCTGACGTCCCCGTCAGAATCGATCACACGCATGATCCATAGATCTTTTCCTCTCTAGCCATTATGTGATAATACCGGTTGTGGGATAATACTACTAGCTTTCGTGTCCCTATCTCTGGCAACACGATTGGATCGCCCGATCCGAGCTTTAGAGAACCTAACTCTGATACTATATGAAACAACCCGGGTCAAATTTTGAGTCCGGAACAAATCTCGGGTCAAATCTCAAGTCCAAATTGAATTAAATCAAATCCATCCAAACAAGGCCTTAAATTACTAGCCCAATAGTATCTTATTGTGTCATTTTAGTCTACCACAGACTCACACAAAAGGTCATGACTGAAGGTACTATTGTTAGTAACTTAATTCCTTAAATATAGACAATTTTTCTCCATATCTTTCGATGTGGGACTGAGGTGTTACAACTTAAATCTCAAATCAATTTATTCAATAATTTAAAAATAATGAAGTATTGCAATGCTTATATAGAAAACCCAATACTTGGGGACTAAGTAAAAACTCTAATCTAGAAATGAAAACAATCTGCTAATTAAAATCTACTACTATAATAAACTCTCTTAATTGAAATCTACTACTACAATTTAGACTCTTCTAATGAAAAGCTACTACTATAATATCCTACTAAATAATTTTATTAATAACTCAACATTTATCTCTAAATAACAATACAAAGTTAATAATCTAAATAATTTCATTAATAACTCATTTATCTTTAAATAACAATACAAAATTAATAACAAATTTCTTGAATATCTTTTTCCGTACTGCATCTTAAAAACCTCTGGTCAAATCCAGAGTCCGGAACAAATCTCGAGTCAAATTCTAAGTCTGAATCAAATCAAATCCATCAAAATAAGGCCTTAAACCATTGGCCCAATAATATTTTCTTGGATCATCTTAGTCCACCACAAGCTCACCCAAAAGGTCATAATTGAAGGTACTATTGTTAATAATTTAATTCCTTGCACACAAATAAATTTTTCTCATATCTTTCGATGTGGATTGGGGTGTTACAAACTCCCCCACTTAAATTTAACTGATCACACACATTCCATAGATCTTTAACTCTCTAGCTATTATGGGATAATATCGGCCGGCTTCGTGCCCCCACATCCGGCAACCCGATCGGATGACCCGACCCGAGCTTTCAAGTGTCGGCCCTGATACCATATAAAATAACTTGGATTAAATCCCAAGTCCAAATTGAATCAAATTCATCAAAATAAGACCTTATTCCACTGGCCCAATAGTATCTTATTGGGTCATTTTAGCCGGCCACAGGCTCACCCAAAAGTTCATAACTGAAGGTACTATTATTAATAATTCAATTCTTTATACATAGACAAATTTTTCTCATATTTTTTAATGTGGGACTGGGGTGCTACAACATCATTCTCCTCGCCTTTGAAAAAAACTCGTCCACGAGTTTTGAAATATCGTAGAATAATAAACTGCAGTTCGAGAGATGCCTTCCAACAAAACAGTCGCATCCAATATTTTAATGTCATGAGCACAATTTTCGGGAATAACAATGACATAATATAGAGATTTTTATTGCTTGGGACTCGAATGTATCTACCGGATAGAGATAATCAACTCGGTTGATCTCACCTTTATCTTCCTTGATGTTTTTGCATTTGGAATCAAATTTAACTTTAATTTTCTTACTACAATCCATCTCTGAATTTGCAAATTGTTCAACACACTTAACTTTTGCTTTATGTTTCTCACAAACATCAATATGTGAGAGTACTTTCTCTTCTTTATTCTCACGAATTTCATATTGGTTATTGATTCGTTTAAGTATTGTGAGACATTCATCAATTGTCTTGTAAGAATTTACTTTGCGGGTCTCCTCTTGTGAACGCGTCACTTTAGTTGAACAAACACGATTAGGATGAACATTTTTCTGTGCTCGGCATTATACGGGACACAAGACCTTGTAAGTTGCTCGTATATGACAAAAGTTCGCTACTCAAACCTTGAAGATATTGTATATTTGTAGAAGGGTTTAATTGAAAATTTTGGTGTTAAATTGAACAATTCAAAAACTTTGGGGCAAAATTGAATATTTCAAAATCTTTAAGGGTTGAATTGAAATTTTTAGAAACTTTGAGGGCTGAGTTGAGAATTTTAGAAACCTAGGGGTACTAAACTTTAATTTGGCAGAAGAAAGGCAGAACTTTCATTGTAGCTATGAATAGTAACGTTGATTTTTTTCCCGGGATAGACGATTCTCTTGCGAACTTCGGCAATTTGAAGGAGTCTAGAAAAATAGAGTAGGAAGGAATTGGGTGGAATAAAAAAATATTAAGAATTTTTGCTCTTGATACCATAATGATGTAGGATGGGGTAGGAAGAAGGAATAAGATATTCCTATCTCCGCAAAAAATCAGTAAAGAAACACACAAAAACACACAACTTTATTCTCAAATCAATTCATTCAATAATCTAAAAATAATTAAGTATTACAATGCTTATATAGAAAACCCAATACTTGGGAACTAAGTAAAAACTCTAATCTAGAAAAGAAACAATTTGCTAACTAAAATCTATTACTATAATAAACTCTCTTAATTGAAATCTACTACTACAATTAAAACTTTCCTAATGAAAAGCTACTACTATAATATCCTACTAAATAATTTCATTAATAAATCAACATTTATCTCTAAATAACAATACAAAATTAATAATCTAAATAATTTGATTAATAACTTGACATTTATCTCTAAATAACAATACACAATTATTAATAAACTTCTTGAATTTCTTATTCCGTACCGCATCATCTAGATGTCATAGTAAGCATCATGCAAACTCTTGCGACTTTTCTTCATCAAACTGATAAGAACCAATCTCTTCTACCATCTCCTGTGAATTAGTTTTTTCAGCTTCAAAACCTGGTTCTGAACTTAAAGCATCCAAAATTTTCTTGATCTTGCATTTTGTCTCATGTTTCTCATTGGTTCTTCAGCTTCAGTTGTAGATGGCTCATCAAGATACATCAATTCAGCATCATTGAACACTAAATCATCCTCCACATTAGGGTTTGACTCTACGTACAAGTTAAAAAGTCATTACTTGCATCCATGTTAAAGTTTTTTTTTAATTTGGGTCCATAAGACGGTTCAAGACCCAAGTTTTCTTTCTCATGCTCAAACCTATTTCATTTTGAACTTTTCTGGGGCGACAGGGAGTTATCGACCGGTAAAATATTGCACTTGATGTTACTGGTAATATTACTATTATTGTACTTAACATATTATAATAGTAGTGTTACCAGTAACATCAAGGGCATGCATATTAAGGAAGGCAATTCTTGTTTTATATATCTTCTTCTGTAAAGAAATTTCCAACAATAGAATCACCAGACTTTTCTTTACAATTCCCATTGGGACGCCATTGTTCATTTTAGAAATCGATTTTGGGTAAAACTAACATGTCCGATTGACGTCCTTCATTTTTCTTTATACAAATTGCTATTTTAATATTTATAAGTGCAACATTAGAGTTATGTTACTAGCGTAACCAGCATGATTTTTTTGGTTTGTTTTTGTTTTTGTTTTTACTGTTCTGATAGTGTTCTCTCTCTATTTTTCTTTAATATACAGGTGGATAGGCTAGTATCAGGTAACTTTTCCATTATAATTTATTGTTTCTTACTCATTGTCATCCAAGCCTGGTTCACTTTTAAGGGTATTTATCTACCATGTAATACGTCTTATGTTTTTTTATGAAGTTGTTTATATCTATTACAATGTACAATTACCAATTTTAACAGTTAAAGTGTTTAGGAGTCCATATTTCATTCGACTCTTTACAGAGCGTAGATCTGTTTCTCTGATTAACATTTGAAATATACTTATTTTCTTTCATTTTAAATTGTGTAGCATTTTGATGATTTTTACTGTTTTATGCGACACTCTATCCGTACGGAGATAACTCCTCTAGGACCCCCACCAGCAAAAGAGAAAAAGAAATTATACCTTGTTATGTTGCGAATCTGGCTGTAAATTTATAAATGTCCAGTGGCTCTCTAAAATTTTAGGTTAATATTGTCTTATCAGTTTTGGTAGTTGATCTTTGATATCATAGCGACCAATTTATGGAGTTGGGCCAGTTGGCTGTCTCTTGCATACATTAATCATGAGGTTGCTAAATTAAATTAATGTGCATTTTATTGGAATAGTCGACTCCCTGGTCAATATTCAACTTAGTTATAGATTGAGAATTCTGAATGACTAGTTTCCAACAGTTGGACTTATTTTGAAAGGTTAATGTCATCAGGAGCAATAAAGCTCAGTGAACTCAGTCATGTAATTAATGTCGGAATTCAACTAAATTTTACCTGAGGGATTGAAATGAAGCTAATAACGCTGTATGCACCTTCCACTCCTTTCTGCTTTTCTGATTCCTTAAAAAAGCTCATAACAATATATTTTCAGTAATGTGTTTGAGACAGTGATGGAACGTCATACTTGGGGAGGTTTATTTTGGTCAAGATTTGAATTTTATAGGTTAGTGAAAGTTTTGCAAGTCCTTTCTTAGTTAAGTTATTGTTAGTGTTTAAATTCCATATGCTATGTCCAGGTCATGTTTGATGCTTCATAATCGTTTTCCACTATTCTCTAATAAGATGATGGCAATTTTATCTGGGTTAAAAGCCATCGATCCTTAAGTCTTTTAGGTGGTTATTTGATGTTCCATTCCTTTATGATAGTTTTTCAAAGAACTTTTAATCATCTGTCTGATGACTTAAACTTGGTTGAACAAACGTGTACCATCGTTTAAGTGCTCTGCGTATGTGTTATTTTGATTGACGCTATTAACATGGAAATATTATATATCCAAGATTTACACCTTGTTTCTGTGTTATTGTGAATTTTTACTTGCATACTTGGCTTTGTAGGAATTGTTTCCTTTGTGTTATATTAACTTTCCATGTGCATTTCTGCTCAACTTCTGTACATTGTATATTTGACCTCTGAAGTATCAGTTTGCCTCAATTGACAAGTTGATAAGCTGATAGGTTTTTTCCTCTAGGCCGTATTGGAGATGCTATTTTCCAAATACTCAACCCATAATATATGTTGTGGATTCAAGTGACACGGACAGACTTCTAATTGCTAAGGAGGAGTTTCATGCAATCTTGGAGGTACTCTTATTGCTGGTTTATTATTATTTATTTTTTGGAGGGAGGGGATTCAACAAAATGAACATTTGCAGACATCATTTTAGAGGGGCTTCATATACCAACAACTACTTCTTCTTTTTTTTTTTTTATTATTTTTATTATGACTACATCTAAAAAATGAAAAAAAAAATCATATATTTGAAGTTACAATTTTTTTACATAATAAAGTGTTGGCGTTATGATCTTGAATATGATATGAGAAATAATAAAAATTACGTAATATTATTTAGAAGTATAGAGAGAAAAGCGTGTGATTTGTTAAAAATAATGAAATTAATGCACTTAAGTATAATTTTCTTATAACTTCAGGGCTTCTTATTAACATTTTTGTGTGCTTGGAAGGGTTGAAAGCTCCTAAGAGGAGCCGTGCTAGATGGTATATGATCCCCTTTTTCTTTGGTTAGTGCTTTGGATAGAAGATTGAAATTATAGATATTTAGATAAAATAGAGGAGTCTATTGTGCATATCAGAAAGTTGTTCTTTTTGGCAGAATAAGGTGTTGCTTGGTTTGAGTATAGCATTTGTTGACTTGTCGGATTTAGCCACAGGACATGATGTAGGTTTTGTGCTTCGGTGGCGCAGGTTTTACCCTGTTTTATTGCGACTTCGTTTGAATATGGGCAGCACCCTCTTGGTGCCCTTTTGAATATAAACTTGTCAAAATAAAAAAAGGAAAGAGTATTGGTTTCTGTGTCGTTAACTTCTGTTGTACCACTATCTAAAGTTATAGTTCATTTGTTTGGGTATTTGACCAGAACCAGTTAATCTGGAAGATTTTATCTTTAAATATACTTGAACTTAACCTGAAATGTGTTCTGAATTTGAATTAAATATCTTTATGCTTTATTGTCAGGAGGAAGAGTTAAGAGGTGCTGCTGTTCTTATTTTTGCAAACAAGCAGGTTCATGTTACTCCCTGATGTCTATTAATTGTATTTTACAAATAGGAAACATCAAAATCATGCCTTTACGCGGAGATAGTTGGCTATAACATTGTGACTGTTTCTGTTTCAGTTTTTTATGTCTTTAAAACCTTCAAACTAATGATCCATTTCTTAATATAGGATTTTCTGGTTTGTAGGATCTTCCTGGCGCACTTGATGATGCTGCCGTTACCGAAGCCTTAGAGTTGCAAAAGATTAAAAATCGCCAATGGGCTATTTTTAAAACTTCTGCTATAAAAGGAGAAGGACTATTTGAAGGTTTGGACTGGTAAGCTTAACTGTGATAAAGCATTGTTGATTGTTCAGATGCTTCCGGGCATTAGTACAAATAGATTTGTAGTGTTCTTAAGCACTGCTTACATTATATATGCTTTATACTTGTATGTTGCTCTTCTTGGCTGTGCTGCTTAACCATAGCATCTCATCTAATTTTGCTTTTTCTGAGTTTGATAGACGTAGTCCTGTTTCAATCACTGGTCAATTGCTGTTGAGCTTGTGCTCTCACCGGTTAATTGATTGAAAGAACCATTTGAGTTTTCTATTACATTTGATGATGTCGATTCGAAATCTATTGTTTTTTGACACCCTTGTTATTTTAGCTTTAATGACAGTGCAATCACACCTTAATCTATTGTCAAAAAAACCTTATTAGTTTTGCTGTAGTTGCAAACTGAAACTGCACAACAGTCAATTTGATTTACATTGAACAATATTAGGGCCGTCACAAATGTTTGGTTCCTGTAGAAAGGCTTAGCAAAATAATCTATAACCTTATTTCTTCCACTATATATATATACTAGCTGGGTCCCGTGCCTCCGGCAGTGTATGGACAATATGATTTATCTCAAACTTTAAATGACCAAAATAATTTATTGAGTGAGCGGAAAATTTAAAGTCATTTGTATTTTATTAAATTATTATTAGATTATTAGATAGATAGATGTATTTTATTAGCGGAAAATTCAAAATCATTTGTATTTTATTAGATATATATATATATATATATATATATATATATATATATATATATATATATATATATATATATATACAAGCCCGATCGGGAGCATACTGCTTAAAGAGTATACTGCCCTTAAAGAGCATACTCCTTTAAAAAACCGGCATTTTATATCTCTCTCCTCACTTAGTCGATTAAATAAAGACACAAAGGCAGACTCCTCACTCATTCGACAAACAGAACACAGAGTTTCGCGCTTGAAATCTCTCGCTTAAAATCGTCTCCCTTGAAATCGTCCACTGCCAAAATCGATTAAAGAGTGATAGAGCTTCGCGAAAATCGAGCCTTGAAGCCGTGTTTCTAAAGCTCCCCCAAAATCGATTCACGCGATAAGGTAACTCACGCGAAGCTTGTAATTGTCCATCTCCCAGTTTACTGCAACTCACGCGATAAGGTAAAGTTAAAGGCCAACAGAAGGTCTCCGGCCAACGAAACCATAACAAACGGATCAGAAGGTAAAGCTCCTTAATTTTAGGGTTTTCCTCAAACGGTTTGTTCTTTCTGATTTTTCCTCATATGGGTTTGATAAGAAAATGGGTAGTTGCTTTTTCTCCCTTTTCTCTAAAAAAAGTCGAACAATTTGTGAACAGGTGTTAAATTATGGTAAATTTTGATAATATAAACATTGAAAATTGAAATTGAACGGAATATTTTGTGCAAGAGAAATAAATTTCATTGTGAACATGTGTTAGCTTTGTCAAATTATATTATTGGCAAAAAGTGGACTGGGTGAATCTCAGAGTTGGCATCATTTTTGGGTGGATTGTGTTGTTTTCTGTGGGAAGTGAACTAGTAAATCCTTTTCGGTGCATTATTTGTTACTTTGTTGACTTCAACTGCTTTATTTTACCTGTTACTTTATTGTATATTTGATACTGATTGAGGGCTCTTTACTTTGTTACTGTTGGCATTGATCTTATATCTATTGGAGAATGATTTTAAAACTTTGAACTGTAAGTTGTAAACTAGGAAAGAGTTAACTTAAATGACCGCAGTTAACCACTGTCATTGTCATCGCCCGGCTATGTTGATAACTTCTTGGACTGATTTGAATCCTGGTCGTGGATTCTATGGATGTCAAACTGCAAGAGTAAGTAATTTCTATTCAATTTCCTTTAATATGAAGTTTGTTCTCAAATAAATTCTTTTTTGACAGCCTCATGGTTGCGGGTATTTCATGTGGTATGATCCTCCGATGCAGCCGAGAGCTATTCAAGTGATTCCTGGTTTGTTGAGGAAGTTGAGGGCTCTTGAAGATGAAGCTGAAAATGTTAGACGCAAACATAGGATTTACAAGATAATCATATTGGTTTCCTTGATTTTATTACTTTGGAATTTCTTTGGAACCATCTCTGTGCAAAAAGATGCTTAAATCCGAGAAGTTTGTAATTAGAATTTGGGAATGTTGTAAGGTTGAGCAGTTGATTGTACCCTGTTGTAATTTCAACCTTAAGTCCATCTTTGAAATGTACCCTGTTGATTGTAATGAAGCAAAGTTGATTACTACTAGATGATTCCTGTAGTATTTAATCCTCCAGTTTGTATATAGAATATTAACAATTACTTTCCCTTTATGTGATGGCAATTATTGAATGTACATTACACTTAAAGAAAAAAGTGTACACCATGTCATGTATATTGATTCCTGACATGTCATTTCAACCTTAAGCACATTGATTCCTGACATGTACATTACACTTAAAGAAATAAAGAAATTCCTGTACACCATGTCATGTATATTACATTTCTGAGTCAAACAAGTGAAGCAAAGTGCCACAGGCTCGCAGCCAATACAATCAATATCATGAACTCAGGCCAAGCTTTAGCTAACAGTCATTTACATTACAAACTGTCAAAAATATTACACTGTTTACATTACACAATCAGTTTGGTCTTAGCTCACAGTCATTTACATTACAATCTGTCATGTATATTACACTGTTTACATTACACAAGTCTTCCAAAATCAGTTAAACCACTGTTTAGATTACACTGTTTATATGACACAATCTTCCAAAATCAGTGTCACAGAGCATCTCATGCTTGCATACCAGATTGGTCCTCTATTACTGCAAGTGTAAACAGAGCATCTCATGCTTGTATACCAGATTGGGACCAAATGATCCGATCAAAAGGTGAAGGAAAAAACAAATCTCATGTTAGTGCTCTATTACTGCAAGTGTTGAAACCATTTGTTAGTAGTAGTAACTGCAAGAACTATAACTGCAAAGATATGGAAACCATCTGTTAAACAAACAAAGATATGGACCTTGTTGACCCTATAACTGCAAGAACTGATACCATTTGCCACACGCTTTTGCACGCACTTGGTTCGGCTCAATGTAATTATGTGCACAAGTCCCAGCCATGTTAACTGACTTGGATGCACTCATTCCACCAGACTCCATTTCATTGTTTCGTTTGGAACCTTTATTCCCGATGATTTGCTTGATCATTTCACTATCTCTATCGAAACATTCCTTTAATACAGTTGTGGCAGCTTCATTTGTCAGAGCACTATCAATCATCTCTAGAGCTTACTGAATCAATTGACTCCGCAAGAGTAAGTATGGCTTGTCATCTTTTATCTCCACACCATTATCATCAACTACACCACTAGATTTTGCTCCTTTTGTCCACCTTTTTAAAATGTATTTTGTAGGCAATTTGTCGAGATCATGAAACTTATGCAAATAAGCTATCATATGCCGACATAGGATTCCCAAACTTTCAAACTTTTTACAAGTACATGTTGCATAATCCAACGAGATGTCATACTGGATTTCTCTTACTTTAAACTTGCTGACATTCATTCGGTAAATCTTATATACACGATGCTTGACATTCTCCGTCAGAAGTTCAAACCTATAATTCAAGCTCTCACACAACTCTTCTTCAAATTTATAGTATATAAAGTGTGTATAAATGTCAACCATTTGAACTAAGAAGTCATGACGATATTTCATTCTAGGTCTCTCAACCAAATCTTTGTTATCCGAAACCAACTCATTGTGTCGTTGCTGCTGAAGGCCCCTCCCAAATTGAATCATAAAATCCACTAAAGAATTCCTTTTAGAAACAAACTTTTTAAAAAATGCATGACAACTCTCCGCTCGTTGGCTACTTGACATGCCGGCTGAGAAAACATGTTTCACATGTGAGGGTACCCATCTACAACGGATGTCATACATTGATTGTAGCCATTTATTAGCATTCAACCCACTTTTCTCCATTAACGCTACCCAAGTAGAGTCAAAATCTTCCACAGTCTCTGACTTCCAACTGCAATCGGCAAACTCTTTATAATAATCGATGTATTTTACTGAGTCAATCTTCTCTGAGAATTTGGTCAATATGTGTCAACTACAATACATGTGAAATGTATTAGGAAGCATATGTGAAATGGCATTTGTCATAGCTGGATCCTGATCGGTGATAATCATCTCAGGTGCATTACCTGACATTACTTCCAAAAAACACTTGAAAAGCCATTCAAAACTAGCTATGGTCTCATCACTTAAGAAAGCACAACCAAATACAGTAGTTTGACCATGATTATTAACCCCCATTAGTGGTGCAAATATCATTCCGTAACGATTAGTATTGTACGTGGTGTCAAAAATGACAACATCACCATAAAATCTATAAGCCCGTCTAGACGTTGCATCGGCCCAAAAACAACGAGTGATCCGATTTTCATCGTCTGTGTCAATTGTGAAAGTGAATGAAGGATTCTTTTGTTGTTCTAACTGTAAGTACTTATTCAACATATCCCCGTCATGTCCCTTCAAGTCATTGCGCTTGTCTCTTTCAAAGTTATATAAACTCTATCTCTCTTTAATCGATTTTGGCAGTGGACGATTTCAAGGGAGAATGATTTTGGCAGTGGACGATTTCAAGGGAGACTATTTCAAGCGAGAGATTTCAAGCGCGAAGCTCTGTGTTCTGTTTGTCGAATGAGTGAGGAGTCTGCCTTTGTGTCTTTATTTTTTTCGACTGAGTGAGGAGAGAGATATATACAGGCCGGATCCTGTCCGGACTCCCGGACAGGTTTAAAATCCTGACCTTTTTTTTTGTTGGTTTTTTTTAAAACAACTAAAAAAAATAAATAAAAAATTATGAAATTGAAATTTTTTCATAATACAATGTTTTAGGTGTGATTTGGGTACGTATAACAAAACATGTATGTACAGTCTGTGCAGACTGTACCACCATTTTTTGGTATAGGTATTCAAATCACCCCCAAAACATTGTATTATGGAAAAATTTTAGTTCCAAAAAATATTAAATATTTTTTTTAGTTATTTTTAAAAAAAAATAAAAAAAAAATAAAAATTGGGGTCCGTTTTTGATCAGGTCCGGAAGTCCTGGTTGTATATATATATATATATATATATATATATATATATATATATATATATATATATATATATATATACATACAGGCTGAGTAACACGCTCAAGTCTGGAGGTGGCTAATTTTTTGAAGAATCAAGAAGTTTGCTGCTCTGTTGGTGACTCCTGCAGTTGGAAGGACTTTTTCATAGGGTATGAAAGAAATTTTATTGGTGGGGGAAGTTTATATCCTTTTGACCTTACTGATTTTTAATTTTTTTTACCTGACTGCTGATATAATTGGAAATGTTTCATCATCACACATGATATGGATTTGGCTCCTCTTGCTACATGCAAATTTTGTCTTAATTTACTTGGTGTTCTTTTTTGTATTTATGTACGAGTATTATTTTTAATAAAGGTTGAGAACTTTAAAGTGCTTTCCCTCCCTCCCTCCCTCCCTCCCTCCCTCCTGTGGAGGACTAATATTTCTTTACAACAAAATTGTCAAGTCTTTCTCTGAAACAGACGTGTCTTTAAATTTATTTATTTTAAAAAACATCTCAACTGGAAAAGAAACTCACTTACCTATCTAATGTTCTCCCTCTCTCTCTCTCTATATATATATATATAAATAGGAAATGGATCTGTCCGGACTCCCGGACAGTATCAAAATCTGGACCCTTAATTTTTTTTATTTTTTTTAAAACAACTAAAAATAAATAAATTATGAAACTTGAATTTTAATACAGTGTTTTGGGTTTTGGGTGTGATTTGAATATATATATATATACATATATATATATATATATATATATATATATATATATATATATATATATATATATATATAATTTCGTAGACCCAAAGGTTGGTTGGAATTTACTCGCCAATCAACTAATTGCTAAAAACTTGTACACAAGATTAACCCTCCCTCCCTCCCTCCCTCCCTCCCTCCCCCTATTCTTTCATTTCTCAAGTCTTTATATTACAAATGAATGTGCAGCAATACGAATTGAAAGCCACTGATTTTGATAATTGATTCATATAGTTGATGATTGTATTATATTTATTCTAGTATCTTAATAATAATAATATCAAAAAATTAATATTAATTAAGATAGTTTTCAAAACGAAATTGGTTCCTTCTGAAATTGTATTATCTAATTAATAATACATTTTTTACATAGTAATATTAATAATAAATATAAATAGGTTAATAAGTTCTAAAATAATAATTTATTAAATAATAAAAATAAACTTTGCTATGAATTCTTGTTATGAAATTGTGTGTGTGTGTGTATATATATATATATTTGTAATATTAAGATAAACTTTATTATGAATTCTTATTACGTAGTATGGTAAGTTATTACCGCCTAAATTTTTAGATTTTATTTGGGATTTAATAATAATAATAATTGTTATAATTTGTAGTAAATAGTGTAATCCTAGCTACTAAAATAGAAGGGTTAAGTTTGATTTATTGGGGTTGCTCGGTTACTCCATTTTATGAATTTACACCACTAGCTTTTTCTTAATTCATCACGTGAATATAAATTAATTGGTTGCTTTAATTACCGACATACTACTACTACAAGAGGACAAATTTAGGGTTTCTTAAATGAGTGAACTGATCTGAATTGATATGAAGATCACAAGACTTATCGCATACACATAACCTATAATTAGCTAGTTTTAGAAACTTTTTATTTAACCTTTATACAATAATTAAAACTTAATCTAAATATTTTAAATAAAATAAATAATCTTATTTTTTCATAAAAATAAATAAATAAAGACTTATTTGATAAACATATATAACATGTGATTTAGTTGTTTGTTGATTAAAAATAATAATTAATTACACATCACCAATACTAAAGTATTAAAAAGATGTATTGAAAAAACATAATACATAATTTAGTTTCACAATATATATATATATATATATATAAATCTAAAAAAGGGTATCTTGAACTTTTACTAAAAACGTATAAAAAGTTATGTATAAATTTTAGTAAAAATGTTTATTTATAGTAATTGAAAAACTTTTTTATTTATTTTTTGTTATTTATCAAATTACAAAAATTAATATCGATCCGCCTTGTAGAAAGGCCAGGGATGATTTATTTCTTCTTCTTCTTGTCTTGATGTAAAATAGTAAAGATCTAGTTGGAGACGTAATAAATGGTTCAACATACAAGTTTGAGGGTTGGACGAGAAGCACATGCATGGGGGCCGGGCTGAATGATACTCCTACAGATACACTAGTAGTAGTAGTAGTATCTGTCAACTGCATGAAAGTGATCGCCACAAATTCAATTATTAGTGACAAACGAACAATGCATGCATGCAAACCAAACGACATGAGATACACGACGACTATGAATTTTCTCATCATTTAACTTCCCCTCTTTCTTTCTTTTTTTCAGACTACTACTACTGTCTACTGGGCACTGGGCGGCCGTTTTGTTGGAAAATTTATACACTTCATAATCTATTTCCAGATAGATATATTAATTAAAGCAATTTACGATTCACATTTTAATTAATTAAGACAATATAATTACACAAATCATAAAATAAGAGGCTACAATTTTTTTGGGTGGGGGTGGGGGTGGGGGTGGGGGTGGGGGGGGGGGTGTCCGGGAGTGTTTGTTTTTCCAGTTATAAGTGCGTTATTGTACTCCCCAGTCCCCACACAAGTTATTGTCTGACACGACTATATATGATATGGGTGCATTATTATTATTATTATTATTATTATTATTAGTCCTAGCTGGACACTTGAATTATTAGTATCTTAATAGTATTTTAAAAAAGATTATTGTATTATTAGAATGCATACCCAATATTAAAGTTATATTTAAAAATATAAAATTATAAGATGAATCCGTGTCCACATATACATACATACATATGAGGGAGAATAGATATACATATGAGGGAGAATAGATATATAAGTTTTTAGTTTTGTAGTATAGGAGGGTGTTTGATAAAAACTGAATAAATTTGAATCTGAATAAAAAAAATTGTTTGATAATTGACATACAAAATTTTATTATTTTACCCCTCTGAAAAAATTTAAAATTGTTGTAAATTTATTTAATATTACTTAATATAATAGTTAATATTTTTTTTAATTTTTTTACTTCATTCAGGCATTCAGCTACTCATTCAGTCATTCATTTAAAAAAATATGACATAGCTATTCATCCATTCAGACCAAAACAAATACATTGACCGATTCAGTTATTCAATCATTCAGACATTCAGCTCCAAACAAATACTCCCTAAGTATGTTATGAGACCGCAAACTTGAAAAAAGTGTCCTTTTTTTTACTTTCATTAAAAAGTTGACTATTTTTGTGAAATAAAAATTATTGACGAATGAGACTAGCTCCTTTTGTAGTATGGAAGGAGTATTTGTTTTTCAATAAAAATATATAAAGAAGATGTAAAAAATTATAATTATATGTATTGCTGTGTGCATGTATTATATATTTTAAATAATATAGTTAGATATTATTATTATTATTATTATTATTATTATTATAAGTACGCCTTAGTCACATTTTGATCTCTTTTCCCATGTTTTCGATTTCAATAATTAGAAAGCACACAAAGTAAGAAGTTAAAAGTGTAGGGAACAAACAAATTAAACGGAAGTGGTAATTAAATGACTTTAATTAATTCCAGCTAAAGAAATGTATGTAACTCAGCCAGCCAGCTTCAATTAAGGTTCCGTATACACTACTCTCGTATCCGAATATATATATCCTTTCCCGCCCAACCAATTGTTAATATCAAATTAATTTATACGTAAATTAATGTGTGCTCCTATCTATATTTTTTTTATCTAATTTGTCATGCATATACATACTGTATATATGATTTTGGGGGTAGGGGGTGTTTAATCAAAATTTATTTTATTTTTGTTTATAAATCGTTATCTCGAACATTTATTAATTAATGATATTTTTGTCTAACCAACTATACTTTTTTCTTTGTAAAATCTTGTATTCATCCACGATTCCCCTCAAATTTATTTTATTTTAAAATTTCTTAAGACACTATATATAATAGTTTAAAAGAATTTATTATCCCACTGTTAACGCCTGATTTTGTACGCCTGACGAAATCACCAAAACAGCAGGCCAAAATAGCGCTAACGGTTGATGGAGTAATTGTTGTGAAACCAAACTCACGAAATACACTCACATAAACATAAATAAAGAAATATAAAGTATGAACACAAGAATTTACGTGGAAACCCAATTGGAAAAAACCACGGAGAGAGAGAGAGTAATCCACTATCATAATATTGGGAGTACAAGTTGATAATATGGAGAGTACAAGTTGTATATTTGTGTTGTATCTCTTGTGTTCTTGTATCTTCCAATCCCTTGCTTATTATTGTATTTATAGATAGGAGTAGGAGTCCTTTTCAGAATCACCTTATAACTGCAATTAATGGCTAATAGATTTCTTCCCAAATTAAACCTCTTATCCCACCAAATAAGGAAATACAATCTTACTTTAATAAGGACTCTTTCACTACCCAAATAATCACACTCCAACACCCACAAAATAATAAACTAATTATACAAGATCGATCTCTAAAATGAATTAGATGGCTGTAAACTAGACTTAAAAGTGTAATAAACTAATTAGACAAGATCTCAGATCAATTAAGTATTAAGTACTATATACAAAGGTAAAAGAAAGTTGTTAGAACTTGTGACTCATAACATAGAAGCTATAATATTATTATTATTATAATTAATTATTTTTTCCTCAACGTTAATCTTAAATCATTTTATTTTCTTCCGGCCATTTATTCAGTACAGTACTGGACCACACAATCACATTCTCCGATCCCTCAAACATTTTTCTCAACGTACACGAACAATTAAATGAGATAGTGAAGAATATAGAGAGAGAGAGTCCGAATCCAGTCTGGACTCCCGGATTTTATTATCATCGGAACTTTTTTTTTTAAACAACCAAAAAAAATTAATATTTTATAAAACTGAAATTTTTCCACAAAACATGTCTGTACAGATTGTACAGACTGTACATTCATATTTTGTTATATGTATACAAATAACATCCAAAACACTGTATTATAAAAAAAATTCTAGTTCCATAAAATATTAAAAAAAAATTAATTGTATTAAAAAAAAGTAAAAAAAAAATAGGGTCCGTATTTTAAACAGGTCCGGGAGTCCGGACCAGATCGTCATTCTCTCTCTCTCTCTCTATATATAGTCAAAATAATACCAACTCGATCCAAACGGATATTTTTGTGAATTTCCTTTTACATGTGAGCATTACGTGCTTTGACAACTAATTAATTATTCTGGGCAGATAATTATAGAAAATGTGAGCATTACGGCATCCTGATCGATCTGCCGTAGTGATTAATTTGATGAATATATATATATATATATATATATATATATATATATATATATATATATATATATATATATATATATAGGGTCTCTATCCACAACAACCGATTGTTGGGAAGCAACCCCTTTTATCCAGCCGTAACAGCTTGTACCGGCCTTAGAATTTTTTTTTTATTTTTTTATAAGCCGGTACAAGCTGTTACCTCTGGATAAAAGAGGTTGCTCCCCAACAACCGATTGCTGTGGATGGAACCCCATATATATATATATATATATATATATATATATATATATATATATATATATATCACCAAGCTCAAATTAAAGATCACAACTAATGTTGTATCAAAAAGAAGAATTAATCAGTAAAACAAGTGATGGCTGGCACCCAAACTTGTCAATTCGAATCAATTTGGCATTACATGCATTATATATACTCCGGTATTTATAAACAAGCTAGCTCAGAAACCCCGTGCGTGCACGGCCTCAATAACGATTTAGTTATTACTTTAATTATCAAAGTAATAAATTAAATTGGTTCCTTTGGTCAATTATTAAACTAACCATGCATTTAAATGTAGTGTAGATTTATTCTGTCATGATTATGTTTAAATAATTATTTTAATTTTATTTATATTTGTAATGGAATTATATATTGGTGTTTATATTGATAAAATTTGTTTCAACTTTCTATTCCGAATACTACCATGAAACTGAAGTTTTAATATAATTATGACAATTAGTTAGTTGAATCCACTATAATTTTTTAACTAATTTAACCGTTATTATGTTTCAAAAGAATTCACATATATTACTTAATAAAATTTCTAATAAATTTAATTTAATTAGAACATTAATTTAATAGGTAAATTTACGACTCACATTAAAGCAATTAATTAATCAATTGCGAGATATGTTAAAGAGATACTTTCGATATCTTAACATTTTAATAAAATTGTAATAATAAAATTATTCTACATAAAATTTATTAGGATAATAAAATTGGATAATATATATTTAATTATTATAAATTTGGATAGTAATTATACTAATTTGAGTAGGAAAGAAAAATATCTTTTTTTTTAAAAAAATCCTATTAAAAATAGAAATATTTATAAATTTGGATAGTATTTAATTGGTACACATTTAGATAGTACTTATGCTAATATGAATAAGAAAGTTGAACCGAAAATTAGTGAAACCGAGTTTGTACTTTTAAATATATAGTTGATTATATATATACATATTAGTAATGAAAACCTTCATGAGTAAATTGGTTTCTACTTAAATTATGACATATAACTAAATCTAAAATTGATTATATAATTAATTACTAATAAAAATTTAAATACATTCAAAATTGCTACAATAATAATCAACTACACATGTCACACACTACACATGTATGTTAAAAATAGAATATGTGATCCTAAAAGATAGTAGATTAGATAATGAGAGAGATCGGTGAAAAAGTGAAAGAACCAATGTAAAAATAAAATTAAAAGGTAAAAATTCTAAGGATATAAATTCTGAGGACATAAAAATTTTGAGAATAAAAATCTCGAGTATATAAATTCCGAGGATATAAAATTTCGAGGATATAAATTCCGAGGATATAAAATCCCGAGGATATAAATCCCACGAAGACTTTTTGAATACTCTCTTATTTATAAGGAACTTATAAATAAGAGACTGGGGGCAATGTTGGGGTGTTATAAGGTTGGTTCTTTATATCTTCGGTAGTAATAAGGTTGGTTCTTTATATCTTCGGTAGTGATAAGGTTGGTTAGGTTGGTATAAGGTTGGTTCGGTTGGTATAAGGTGGGTTCTTTGTATCTTCGGTTGTGACGCCCCCAAAATAGGTCCATTCCATCCAACCCATTCTGAGTCGTCAAATACATTGTACAGAAATAACTACAACTTTATTATTACAACATATAAACTGTGAGTTTAAATATAGATATTACCATCTAGACAATATCCACACGCAAATAAATCCTCATCATAATTATTGATATATTATTTTACAAAAATGGTGAGCACTACTAAACAACTCTCTCTAGAACCTTCATTCCATACCCCGACTAGTACTCACTACATTCTCGCCTCCTGAGAAGAAAAATAGAACAAAAAGGAAAAGGGTGAGCTTAACTAGCCCAGTAAAGAATATTATGACTAAGATAATATACAACAAATTATCGTTAGTCTTCAACAGGGAAGAATCTAATAGAATACAATAGACAACTAGTTTTAAATCAACAACTGCAACGGAAACAACAATTCATTAGAAGAGTTAAGTAGAGAATGCAAACTACTATCTTCTATATATGAATTTAAAAGTTCATCGTCGATATTTTATCCCTATAACATCAATCAATATATATCCGGAATCAAATATTCATCTTTGCACTACAGGCCAAAGATATTCATCAGTTGGTCATGTTCATCTAAACACCTGTTCATCTTTGCACTACGGGCCAAAGATATTCATCAGAAATCATTCATCTTTGCACTACAGGCCAAAGATATTCAGTAATATCATCATTTAGGACTGAGGATGATGAAAAATATTGCTAAAGAAACGAATTCAGTGAAACAAAATGACAAGGATTAAGGATTAAGGATTCGTACTTTGTTTTATCCATGTCCAAAAATACCTCAAAAATAATCATAGTGGTGTAAAGTTCAAAAATGATCAAAACATGGATACAATCAAAGCTAGTATCCACAAGATAGAAACTCCGACACCAAAAGATAGAAATTTCACAAAAAAAATATCTTCACGCTTCGTGAATAGTACTCATGAATAGTAACTCATGAATAGTAACCCCGACATGAAAAAGTTCCAAATTTGATAAAAATTTCTAACCAATATTTCGGCATAATGATATTGAAAAAATAATATCATTTTCGAATAAAATAACATCCCTTACCTCGAAAGATCAGTACTTCTAGCTGAAATACCGGATATAGGCTATGACTTGAACTTGCAATGTATAACAATACTCAAAATATACTCAAAATACTCACAAGAATACGCTCGATAATATAGAGAGAGAAAACTTCAATTTCTGGTGTGATTTTCAATTCTAACCTAAGCACCCTATTTATAGAAAATTGCTTAGAACACCAAAGCAGAAAATTTAATATAATATTAATATATTTAATAAATTCTCTACGCCCATCTAGACAATCTGATCTCAGCCATAAACACATGCTAAATGAGGGAACCAAATGAAAAAAACGTTTTTGTAAATAAAAATATTTTAAACTTCCAAAAATTAATTATTTCGAAGCTTCGGAACTTCAATAATTCATAATAAATAGCCCTTTTATCAGAAAATTCGAATCTCGCAACTTTTTATAGGAAATTCAATTCTCTACAACTTTGCAGAAGAAAATTTTTCCAAATTCCAAATAAAAATTGACCGAAATCCATAAACGAGCGATTTTACAGGATATAATCAAATTTCAGTCAATAAATGGGGTCCACCGACATGTTTAACATGTTTTAAACATTTATGGTAACAAAAATACTCCTCCTCCACATATACTCATATATCCCACATTCATCGTAAAAATATCATCATTATTATATTATTAAAATATAATAATATATTTAAATGAATTATTTTATCAGAAAAAGATAAAATATTAATTTTCAACGATTGTTACATTAAAATTTTTTTCCATCTATATCCACATAAAATCAGTATTGTTCTTATCATATAAATCAATAATTAATTATTCACAAATAATATTACAGAATCACAATACTGACAACCAGGCCGTTCCCAGGATAGAGGGGGCTTTCCAATAAAGATTTCTCCTTACTGGCGCGCAATTAGGTGACCAAACCTCTCCTTAGACAGAACTTTCTAGACATTGCCAATAATGTTATCTAATAATATTATTCAGATAATATGAATTATTGCTTCGATAATGAAAAATACTGTGTAGTGACAATTATTAAAACAACAGTAATATAAAATATCAATGCAGCAATTATTGAATCAATAACATAAAATGTGACAACCTCAAAATAGGTTTATTCCATCCAACCCATTCTGAGTCGCCAAATACATGGTACAGAAAACAACTACAACTTTATTACAATAATTATTGTGCAAAATACAACAACACATATACTGTGAGTTTGGATACAAATATATATCAACTGTGACTCATGTCCCAACCGTGGACAGCACCTCATACTGACACCTTACATAAAGGTATAGTCGAAAACTGTTTTAGAAATTAGAATCTTTGGGAAGTGCTCAAGGAAACCTACGTACATGGGAGGTCATGCTTCTAGGTTATAATAGATATCATATGGCCACAGAATTATCCTTGGTTGACCCAATAGACCCCAAAGAAAAACAAGAAGATTACTATCATATTCTTCCCAATGGCAAGTCTTTTCCTGACATATCATTATCTCAACTGTCTCTAATTGAAGAGTTATATTCCAAATAGACTCCAAGATCATATAGATAGTGCTGGTAGATATACTCAGCAAGTGGATGAGCACATCCATGTCTTATGATGACACGAGGTGGTATGTCATTAGACATCTTGTATGACAGTGGCAAAACACCCTTCCAAGTTAAATTCACCTCACCCTCAACATCTATAGACCACCGTTCTATTCCCTTGTTATTCCCCCGCTCGACTCAGCTACACTCGTATTACCTGAAAGGAATTGTGAAGCAAAAGGGTGAGCACAACTAGCTCAGTAAAGAATGTCATGACTAAAGATAAATAAATTATCAATAGCCTTCAACAGTAATAAATCAGAGATTTAGAACATATAGTATATGATAAAAAAAAATTCAACCATAGTTGCAGCGGAACGAGCAATCCATTAGAAGAGTCAAATAGACTATAAAGTCTATTATCTTCTCCATGTTAAAAGTCCATCAACAATGTTTTATCCCTATAACATCAATCAATAATTCCTGTCCACAATCACATGTATAACTCATAATCGTAATTGTTGTTCTAAATTCCTTTTCTCATCCAGGACAAAGATAATTTTTATCACCTGAAACATCAAAGATCATGGTTATACTAAATCACAGTTCATGTTCATAATCATACTAACAAATTCATCTTTGCACTACGGCCAAAGATATACATCAATAAGTCATCTTTGCACTACAGGCCAAAGATATACATCAACAAGTCATCTTTGCACTACAGGCCAAAGATATTCATCAACAAGTCATCTTTGCACTACAGGCCAAAGATATTCATCAACAAGTCATCTTTGCACTACAGGCCAAAGATATTCATCAGTTGGTTATGTTCATCTAAACACCTGTTCATCTTTGCACTACGGGCCAAAGATATTCATCAGAAATCATTCATCTTTGCACTACAGGCCAAAGATATTCAATAATATCATCATTTAAGACTGAGGATGATGGAAAATATTTTTAAAGAAACGAATCCAGTGAAACAAAATGACAATGATTAAGGATTAAGGATTCGTACTTTGTTTTATCCACGTCCAAAAATACCTCAAAAATAATCATAGTGGTGTAAAATTCAAGAATGATCAAAACATGGATACAATCAAAGCTAGTATCCGGAATAGATATTTTAGACAAAAAGAAGAAATTTCATTTTTCGGTGAATAGTGCCGTATTCGTGAGTAGTATCGTATACGTGAATAGTGTTGTATACGTAAATAATAACTCTGACACCAAAAGATAGTAATTTCACAAAAAAACATCTTCACGCTTCGTGAATAGTACTCGTGAATAGTAACTCGTGAATAGTAACTCATGAATAGTAACTCGTGAATAATAACTCATGAATAGTAACCCCAACTCAAAAAGGTAGAAATCCCACAATAAAATTCATACCAATATTTCGGTATAATAATATTGAAAGAATAATATTTTTTTAAGCTTATAAACAATTTATTTTAATTGTTTACACTTTACTAAATAATGCATTTAATCATTCTAAAATGCCAAACTCATAAGATTTTATCACCAATAACCAAAACCCTCATCAAAAATCTGCATATACCTCATATATGATTCTCAAGCCATAAAATTATATTTTCCAATTTTCTTACTTCACATAACATATTTAATTCATTTACTCATAACTAGAATATTTTCATGAAAAATACTAAATCAGTTCCAAAAATATTTCTTTTTTGGGATTTAGCAGAATATAGTCCTATATTGAACATATATTTTTCTCAAAATTTTTAAAAGTCATTTACTATTTTTCATATGGTCAAAACCACCGAATATTTAAACATTTATCATAAATTGTACTTTTACCCAAAAATTCCGAAATTCACAGGGTATACTGATATCATATAGATGTACTCCCAATAAAAATTTCATCAATTTTGGAGTTAACCACAAGGAGTTATAAGCGATTACTTTTAAAAATAGTCTTTTCTCATAAAATTCATAACTCTTAATCTATACATCCAACAATCGCCATTTTTGGACACAATCTACAAAACTCATCAAAATATCATTTCAAATTTTTTCAGAATTTTTGAAGGTTCAGAAGAATTTCGAAATAATAACCCTTAAAATCCCTTAGTATCCCTTACCTCAAAAGAGCAGTACCTCTGACTGGAATAACGCTGAACGAACTTGCACCGTATAGCAATACTCAAAGTATACTCAAAATACTCACAAGAATACGCTCAATAATATAGAGAGAGAAAACTTCAGTTTCTGGTGTGTTTTTCAATTATAACCTAAGCACCCTATTTATAGGAAATTGCTTAGAACACCAAAGCAGAAAATTTAATAAAATATAATATATTAAATTAAATCATACGCATACTTGGAAAACTTATATCAGCACATTTACATCACATTCAAGACCCACTCAACTCACCAAAAACGTTTTTTGTATTTAAATTATTTTAAACTTCCAAAAATCAATTATTTCGGAGCTTCAGAACTTCAATAATTCATAATAAATAGCCCTTTTGTCAGAAAATTCGAATCTCGCGTGTTTTTATAGGAAATTCAATTCTCTACAACTTTACAGAAGAAAGTTTTTCTAAATTCCAAACAGAAATTGACCGAAATCCACAAACGGGCGATTTTACAAGCTATAATCAAATTTTCAGTCAAGAAATAGGTCTACCGACACACAAAATCTGTTTTTAATATTTATTGCAACAAAAATACTCTTCTTCCACATATACTCATATATCCCACAATCATCGTAAAAAATATCATCATTATTATATTATTAAAATATAATAATATATTTAAATAAATTATTTTATCAGAAAAAGATAAAATATTAATTTTCAACAATTGTCACATTAAAAAATTTTCTCCATCTATATCCACATAAAATCAATATTTTCCTCATCATATAAATCAATAATTAATTATTCACAAATAATATTACAGAATCACAATATTAACAACCAGGCAGTTCCCAGGAAAGAGGGGGCTTTCCAATAAGAATTTCTCCTTACTGGCGCGCAATTAGATGACCAAACCTCTCCTTAGACAGAACTTTCTAGACATTGCTAATAATGTTATCTAATAATATTATTCAGATAATATGAATTATTGCTTCGATAATGAAAAATACTGTGTAATGACAATTATTGAAACAAAAGCAATATAAAATATCAACGCAACAATTATTGAACCAATAAAATAAAATACTGAACAATAATTACTGTAACCATTATTGAGTAGTGCCTTCTTACGTAAGAGTCAATAATTGGTGCAATACCGTTTGCTACTGTTCAACAACGCGTATTACTTTACTTTACCCACCGGGTATTCCAACAGTGTTAACAGTAACAACTACGCCGTTATTTTTTAAAAACTTTAATTTGTCGTTTTCTTAATCCTACAGTTATTCTATTACGGGGCCCACAAAAGGCTGCGCCGTCGTACGAATATTCCCCGACAGAAGGAATATTCTACGACCAAACGAATATTCCCCGACAACAATGAGTATTTTATAATCACTTGCTTATTTTGAAAAAAAAAATTCATATATCACCCTTAACTTTAACTTTCTATCAATTTAACCATTTACTAAATTGTAATTATAAGAAAAATTGAATATTTTATTTCATAAAATTCGGGGTCTTACAATCTCCCCTCCTTATGAAATTTCGTCCCCGAAATTTACGTACCTGGTATTTCGAAAAGTTGAGAATACCTTGCTTTCATTTCAGATTCTATCTCCCGGGTCATTATGATTTCTCTATTACTCATCTCCCGTGATAACTTCATTTGCATTCCTCATTTGTTGGGAAGTCATGACAACCGCTATCCCTCGAACTACTCGGCTTAGACTTGTCTGGGGCAGCATTTGGCGTCATCACTATCGTTGGAATATACTTTTCTATAGGACATATTCCTCCCTCAACTGCCTCTTCGTACTCCTGATTCATGATTTGAATCATCAATCTTCGATCCATATCAAATTCAGGTTGACCGTTCTGTACAGGATAATTCAAAACTAGATGTTGAGTTCTCCCAATTGCTTTCCAAAAAGAGAAGTTCATATCATCTATTTTAGCCTTCTTAGATCGGACATCTCTTTCCACAATATCCACGTGTCGTGTGGCTTTTACCCATGCATCACTTATTCTCACTCGTTCAGTTTTTTCTTCTTTCAGCTCAGATTCCATCTTTATCATCTTATACTCTGCCAAAGAATGCTTCTGTTCAAGCATCACATATCGGGTAACACATGCTTGAATTGTTGCATCCTTTTGCTCCACGACTGCCTGCAATTCTTCAGCCTGCTCTTCTAACTCATGAATACGATTTTGCAATTCTACATTTTGATCATAAAATACCTCTAATAAACTCTCCTCAGGTACCTCTTCTTCCTCTTCTTCCTCACTCTCAGCTGTTACTTCTGCGACTATCTCGGGTGCAACTATCAATTCTTCACTCACCACATGGATATCTATAATTCCTTCTTCGTCTGTCATCACATTAGTGATTAGAGGTATCCCAACAGTCTCATTCACTCCATTGTTAGCATTCTCAGCTGCTATTCTCAAATACTGCCATAAAACAAGGGTTAATTAAGCAAATTAACATATCACATAATATCCGTATATTATGACCGACCAATAATTAAGCTTAGGTAGGACATACTAGCGAAGAATTTACTCATCTCTCCCCTCCTAGTTCTATTCCCCGATCTCCGCCAGATATCATATCCCTAAGCTCTGATACCAACTGTGACTCTGGACACCAACATGTGTCAGCACCTCACCAGTGATACCTATCAGTTTGCCACCGCAGAACGGCGTCCCCTACGGAGAGTCTGGCTTCGGTGCATCCCTATTAACAGGAAGTCACCAGATAGAGGCTCGGGGCTCTTTACTTATGGCTCTGATACCAACTGTGACAACCCCAAAATAGGTCCATTCCATCCAACCCATTCTGAGTCGCCAAATACATGGTACAGAAAACAACTACAACTTTATTACAACAATTGTCGTGCAAAATACAACAACACATATGCTGTGAGTTTGTATACAAATATATATCAACTGTGACTCATGTCCCAACCGTGAACAGCACCTCATAATGACACCTTACATAAAGGTATAGTCGAAAACTGTTTTAGAAATTAGAATCTTTGGGAAGTGCTCAAGGAAACCTACGTACATGGGAGGCCATGCTTCTAGGTTATAATAGATATCATATGGCCACAGAATTATCCTTGGTTGACCCAATAGACCCCAAAGAAAAACAAGAAGATTACTATCATATTCTTCCCAATGGCAAGTCTTTTCCTGACATATCATTATCTCAACTGTCTCTAATTGAGAGTTATATTCCAAATAGACTCCAAGATCATATAGATAGTGCTGGTAGATATACTCAGCAAGTGGATGAGCACATCCATGTCTTATGATGACACGAGGTGGTATGTCATTAGACATCTTGTATGACAGTGGCAAAACACCCTTCCAAGTTAAATTCACCTCACCCTCAACATCTATAGACCACCGTTCTATTCCCTTGTTATTTCCCCCGCTCGACCCAGCTACACTCGTATTACCTGAAAGGAATTGTGAAGCAAAAGGGTGAGCACAACTAGCTCAGTAAAGAATGTCATGACTAAAGATAAATAAATTATCAATAGCCTTCAACAGTAATAAATCAGAGATTTAGAACATATGGTATATGATAAAAAAAAATTCAACCATAGTTGCAGCGGAACGAGCAATCCATTAGAAGAGTCAAATAGACTATAAAGTCTATTATCTTCTCCATGTTAAAAGTCCATCAACAATGTTTTATCCCTATAACATCAATCAACAATTCCTGCCCACAATCACATGTATAACTCATAATCGTAATTGTTGTTCTAAATTCCTTTTCTCATCCAGGACAAAGATAATTTTTATCACCTGAAACATCAAAGATCATGGTTATACTAAATCACAGTTTATGTTCATAATCATACTAATAAATTCATCTTTGCACTACGGCCAAAGATATACATCAATAAGTCATCTTTGCACTACAGGCCAAAGATATACATCAATAAGTCATCTTTGCACTACAGGCCAAAGATGTTCATCAACAAGTCATCTTTGCACTACAGGCCAAAGATATTCATCAACAAGTCATCTTTGCACTACAGGCCAAAGATATTCATCAGTTGGTCATGTTCATCTAAACACCTGTTCATCTTTGCACTACGGGCCAAAGAAATATTCATCAGAAATCATTCATCTTTGCACTACAGGCCAAAGATATTCAATTATATCATCATTTAGGACTGAGGATGATGAAAAAATATTTTTAAAGAAACGAATCCAGTGAAACAAAATGACAAGGATTAAGGATTAAGGATTCATACTTTATTTTATCCATGACCAAAAATACCTCAAAAATAATCATAGTGGTGTAAAATTCAAGAATGATCAAAACATGGATACAATCAAAGCTACTATCCACAATAGATATTTTAGACGAAAAGGGAAAATTTTCATTTTTCGATGAATAGTGCCGTATACGTGAATAATAACTCTGACACCAAAAGATAGTAATTTCACAAAAAAACATCTTCACGCTTCGTGAATAGTACTCGTGAATAGTAACTCGAGAATAGTAACTCGTGAATAGTAACTCATGAATAGTAACCCTGACTCAAAAAGGTAGAAATCCCACAATAAAATTCATACCAATATTTCGGTATAATGATATTGAAAGAATAATATTTTTTTTAAGCTTATAAACAATTTATTTTAATTGTTTACACTTTACTAAATAATGCATTTAATCATTCTAAAATGCCAAACTCATAAGATTTCATAACCAATAACCAAAACCCTCATCAAAAATCTGCATATACCTCATATATGATTCTCAAGCCATAAAATTATATTTTCCAATTTTCTTACTTCACATAACATATTTAATTTATTTACTCATAACTAGAATATTTTCATGAAAAATACTAAATCAGTTCCAAAAATATTTCATTTCTGGGATTTAGCAGAATATAGTCCTATATTGAACATATATTTTTCTCAGAATTTTTAAAAGTCATTTACTATTTTTCATATGGCCAAAACCACCGAATATTTAAACATTTATCATAAATTGTAATTTTATCTAAAAATTCCGAAATTCACAGGGTATACTGATATCATATAGATGTACTCCCAATAAAAATTTCATCAATTTTGGAGTTAACCACAAGGAGTTATAAGCCGATTACTTTTAAAAATAGTCTTTTCTCATAAAATCCATAACTCTTAATCTATACATCCAACAATCGCCATTTTTGGACACAATCTACAAAACTCATCAAAATATCATTTCAAATTTTTTCTAGAATTTTTGAAGGTTCAGAAGAATTTCGAAATAATAACCCTTAAAATCCCTTATTATCCGTTACCTCAAAAGAGCAGTACCTCTGACTGGAATAACGCTGAACGAACTTGCACCGTATAGCAATACTCAAAGTATACTCAAAATACTCACAAGAATACGCTCGATAATATAGAGAGAGAAAACTTCAGTTTCTGGTGTGTTTTTCAATTATAACCTAAGCACCCTATTTATAGGAAATTGCTTAGAACATCAAAGCAGAAAATTTAATAAAATATAATATATTAAATTAAATCATACGCATACTTGGAAAACTTATATCAGCACATTTACATCACATTCAAGACCCACTCAACTCACCAAAAACGTTTTTTGTATTTAAATTATTTTAAACTTCCAAAAATCAATTATTTCGGAGCTTCAGAACTTCAATAATTCATAATAAATAGCCAGTTTGTCAGAAAATTCGATTCTCGCGTGTTTTTATAGGAAATTCAATTCTCTACAACTTTGCAGAAGAACGTTTTTCCAAATTTCAATTAGAAATTGACCGAAATCCACAAACGGCCGATTTTATAAGCTATAATCAAATTTTCAGTCAAGAAATAGGTCTACCGACACACAAAATCTGATTTTAATATTTATTGCAACAAAAATACTCTTCTTCCACATATACTAATATATCCCACAATCATCGTAAAAAATATCATCATTATTATATTATTAAAATATAATAATATATTTAAATAAATTATTTTATCAGAAAAAGATAAAATATTAATTTTCAACAATTGTCACATTAAAAATTTCTCCATCTATATCCACATAAAATCAATATTTTCCTCATCATATAAATCAATAATTAATTATTCACAAATAATATTACAGAATCACAATATTAACAACCAGGCAGTTCCCAGGAAAGAGGGGGCTTTCCAATAAGAATTTCTCCTTACTGGCGCTGCAATTAGATGACCAAACCTCTCCTTAGACAGAACTTTCTAGACATTGCTAATAATGTTATCTAATAATATTATTCAGATAATATGAATTATTGCTTCGATAATGAAAAATACTGTGTAATGACAATTATTGAAACAAAAGCAATATAAAATATCAACACAACAATTATTGAACCAATAAAATAAAATACTGAACAATAATTACTGTAATCATTATTGAGTAGTGCCTTCTTACGTAAGAGTCAATAATTGGTGCAATACCGTTTGCTACTGTTCAACAACGCGTATTACTTTACTTTACCCACCGGGTATTCCAACAGTGTTAACAGTAACAACTACGCCGTTATTTTTTAAAAACTTTAATTTGTCGTTTTCTTAATCCTACAGTTATTCTGTTACGGGGCCCACAAAAGGTTGCGCTGTCATACGAATATTCCCCGACAGAAAGAATATTCTACGACCAAACGAATATTCCACGACAACAATGAGTATTTTATAATCACTTGCTTATTTTGAAAAAAAAATTCATATATCACCCTTAACTTTAACTTTCTATCAATTTAACCATTTACTAAATTGTAATTATAAGAAAAATTGAATATTTTATTTCATAAAATTCGGGGTCTTACACTTATTAACAATAGAAATATCATTCAAAACTGACGTATTTTTGTTTAGATCCATAACATGACCTAAGAAAGCTTGACATCTGTTTTTCAATAAATGAATAGCTTTATGGTTTGAGATGACAGTGATTGATTTTAATGGTTTGGTTGCTTGAATTCACATAATAGGTTAGTTAGGAATATGAAAGCTAACAACCTTACAAAAACAATCAATTTTTGCATGATGAGTAGTTAACTAATCAATCCCTAGAATCACATCAAATGCAAGTATTTTCAAAGAAATAAGATCGACAAGTAACGTGCGGGTGCCGATTTGAACTAAACAAGACTTATAAAAAGTGGATGTAATGAAGGTTTCTCCCAATGGAGTTTCAACAGATAAGTCAAAGTCTAATTTCTCCGGAGTCAAATTTAAACGTTGAGCGCAAGTAGGAGAAATAAAAGAATGGGAAGAACCGGTATCAAATAAGGTATAAACTTTGCTAGAGTTTATGATAAGCTTACCCGTGATGACCTCGTTCGGGTTCCTTACTTTCTAGGAGGTCACAACAAACGCTCTCCCTTGCACTACCGACTTTGACTTTTTTAGGACGGCCTTTGGTGCCTCCATCCTAGCTGAACTTGTCTTCGGTGAACAACAAAATCGGGCTAGGTGACCTTCTCTTCCACAATTATAACATGCTTTGGACGGCATCGCGCATTTTAGACTGATATGTCCCTCCCCTCCGTATTTGAAGCATATGATAGGTGGTCGTTCTCCTTCCTTAACAACAGGTACTGGTGCTGACGTCTTTCCATCATTGTTGAATCTCCTCTTCTTGAAATGTCTATTCTTATTCTTTTGGCCCTGATTACCACCGAAGTGGTTACCATTTCTGGCCTGTTGATTCTCTCCAAGCTTGTTGTCACCGCTTCGATGACTGCTCTCACTGGTATTATCATTTTGCTGGCTGCTCTCTTTTGGTTAGGTTGACTCATTATTGCGCTCCAATAACTGAGCCCTATTAACAATATCTGAATACAAACACAGTTTAAGAGATATAAGATATTGACGTATCTCGGGTTTCAAACCTCTTAGAAACATTCGCGTCATTCTCTCCTCATTATCAACCAAATGGGACGCAAATCGGGACAACTTGGTAAACTTGGCTTCGTTCTGCGATACGGTCATGTTGTTTTGCCCCAGCTTGATGAACTCTTACCTCTTTAATGTGACGAATACTTTTGGGAAAGTACTTGTCATTGAACAATTCTTGGAACTTCTCCCAAGTCATCTTCAGTGCGGCAAGTTGAGTACGCTTTACAGATTCCCACCAGTAATTTGCCTCTACTCGCAACATGAAGGTGGCAAAGGGAACCTTTTGCTCCTCGGAGCATCCCAAGACATCAAATATCTTGCAGATCTGCTTTATCCATGTCTCCACCTTAAGTGGTTTTGTCTCTCCAAAAATCTCCGGTGGTCTCAGTTCCTTGAACTGCTTAGCAGTGACCGTCCGAGAGTTGCCAGTGTTTCCACCTGTATTGTGGACAAGAGCCACTCTTGCCTGATGTTGCATGAATTGCATAAAGCCTCTGAACATTCCATCATTCATCATTTGGTCAGTGTTGTTGTTTACAGGAGGATTGTCGCCTTCCTGATGCACATTATCCTGATTATTGATCTGTGGAGACTCAACGGTCTCCTGTGCTCCATTGATATTCTCAACATTCTCGGATGTCATTTTCAAATATTGCCACAAAACAAGGGTTAATTAACATATCCCATATTATTCCCATACTCATGACCGACCAATTAAATATCAAATAAACTTAAGTAGGTCATACTAGTGAAAGAATTCCCCGTCTATCCCCTCCTAGTTCTTATCTCACATCTCAGCCAGGGATCATATCTCTAAGCTTTGATGTCCAACTGTGACGCCCCCAAAATAGGTATACATCACCTATTCTGAGTCACCAAATACATGGTACAAAATACAAATACAATCTTAAATATACAACATGAGCTGTGAGTTTTAATATAAACATTGTCTTCTAGACAGTATTCAAACTCAAAATAAGTCCTCAATACATTTATTAACACACTATTTCATAAAATAGTGAGGACTACTAATGCTATCCTCTAGACCGTCACTCCGTTCCCCGACTAGTCCCTGCTACGTTCTCATTTCCTAAAGAGAACAATGAAAGCAAAAGGGTGAGCTCAACTAGTCCAGTAAGAAATATTATGACTAAGATAATGTAGAATAAATTATCATTAGCCTTCAATAATGTTAAACTGATACAATATAACAAACATCAAGTTTAACTGCAGCGGAACAAACAATCCATTAAAAGCGTCAAGTAGAGAATAAAATATACTATCTTCTATGTTTTAAAAGGTTTTTCATTATTTTTATCACTGAGACTCAGCTTAATAAATAATCCACATCATCCCTGCACTACGGCCAAGGATATTCATTAGTATCACAACCACGAATTATCCATGCACTACGAGCCAAGGATATTTGTGTATTTATCAATGGTCATGATCATGCCAACAACTGTCCATCAATGCACTACGGGCCAATGAGGACCTTTACCACATCATTTGTAACATTACGGTCATGATTATACCGATTAATCCCTGGTCATAATCATACCAAGTCCATCTATGCACTACAGGCCACAGATGACTTTTAACATAATATAAACATGAGGATGATGAAAAATATATAAGAATTCAATAAAATAAGTTCAAGAATTAATTTATCCAGGAACCAATAACTTCCAAATTGTCAACATGATACTTCTTTGTGGAATAAAAATCAAGAATGCTCAGAAGAATATTTTCATGAAAAGATACTGGATGAAACGCAAATATCAAGGATATTCCAATAATTTCATGGAGTATAGAAGTCAAAGCTTTAACCAACTGAGTATAAGAGAATATATGAAACTGCAAATGGATTTTCGTCCTGCCAATGCGGTAATCCACTTAGACAGGTCATTTCCATAATTTAATAAGGAATGAATACAAAGGATCATTCACCATGCATGTGACAATCCATATAGACAGGTGATTCCAACAGAATAATAAAGAATGGAATAACAGAAGAAATCACCATGCATGCGATAGACCGCACGGGCAGGTTATTCCAACAGAATAATAAAGAATGGAACCAGGTCATGCGTAATCCGCACAGACAGGATGATTCAACTAAATAACAAAGAATAGGAACCAGGTCATGCGTAAACGCACAGACATGATATTCCAACAGAATAATAAATAATGGAATAACAGAAGAATTTCACCAAGTATAGGGTAGTCCGCATATACAGGTTATTCAACAGAATAATAAAGAATGAAATAACAGAAGTTCTCTTCATGAAGACGAAAGAAATAATACCCCTTACCTTAAAAAGAAGAATACTCCGATTGGTAGGGAGAGGATTTTCTTGAAGAAAACTTATACTGCTTTCTACGCTCAAAGCTTCTTAAAACTTTAAAGAAATACGCTCAAGATTATAGAAGAAGAATTCTCTGAATTTTTGGTGTGGTTTTCAATTCTAACTAAGCATCCTATTTATAGGAGAATAGAAGGGGTACTATTATGATTTTTTTTCACGGATGAAATAGTCCGCGAAATCACGGACACCTTACCAATTTTACAAGCAATTGAATTCAAAGCAATATCAAGAAAAAAAACAAAAAAAGGTACAACATAATATATATATATATATGTGTGTGTGTGTGTGTGTGTTTTTATATAACACATGCTTAAAGAAACATTTCGCCCACCCGTGAACAACCTTTGAAAAACAAGCTCCCAGTAATTCAATTTTCCACATATGGGCCCCACATGTGGGCCCCCTTTATTATAATAAATAACTTTCTACCGATTATTTTGAAAAATAAGTAAGTGGGAGTCCAAATAATACGCTAATATTTACAACAAATACTCCATAAAATCACCTCAATATTTTTAACAACATTTATCATCATTATTATAATTCACAATATTAATCGACCAGGTCGTTCTCAGGAAAGAGGGGGCTTTTCAATAAGGATTTCTCCCTATTGGCGCGCAATTAGGTGACCAAACCTCTCCTTAACAGAACTTCTAAACATCATTAATATTGCAAATAATAATATTAATAACTTTTTTATCTTAATTATTGATTTAATAATATATAAAATATCGACAATAATTGAATCAAATAACGTGAGATACTATGCAATAATTACTGTAGCAATAATTGAACAAAACTGAGTGACTTCTCACGTAAGCATCAATAATCAATATCGTGTGCTACTATGCAACCACGTGTATTACTGTACTTTTAACACCAGGTGTTTCAATAGTTAACGGTACAACTTCCGCCGTTATTTTCATAAAATATTTTTGTCGTTTTCTCAATCTGATAATAATTCCATTACGGGGTCCACCAATGATTGTGCCGTTGTACGAATATTCTTTGTTAAAACGAATATTCCCTGACCAATCGAATATTATATAACAACTTGCGTACTTTGCAAAATTTATAAATATTACCCACAACTATAACATTATATAAAATTCATTCCATTATATTCAAAAATGATATTTATAGAAAATTATCTTTATTCATAAAAGTTGGGGTCTTACAATTCTTTATTATTCTGTTGGAATAACCTGTCTGTGCGGTCTATCGCATGTATAGTGAATTCTTCTGTTATTCCATTCTTTATTATTCTGTTGGAATAACCTGTCTGTGCGGTCTATCGCATGCATGGTGAATTCTTCTGTTATTACATTCTTTATTATTCTGTTGGAATAACCTGTCTATGCGGTCTATCACATATCTGGTGAATTCTTCTGTTATTCCATTCTTTATTATTCTGTTAGGAATAACCTGTCTGCGCAGTCTATCGCATGCCTGGTGAATTCTTCTGTTATTCCATTCTTTATTATTTTGTTGGAATAACCTGTCTACGCGGACTACCGCAAGCATGGTGAATTCTTCTATTCTTCTATTCTTTATTATTCTGTTGGAATAATCTGCCTATGTGGATTACCGCATGCATGGTGAATGATCATTCGTATTCATTCTTTATTAAATTGTGGAAATGACATGTCTACGTGGATTACCGCATGGCAGGTGAAAATCCATTTGCAGTTTCGTAATTTTTCTGACCCTCAAAAATTCTGGAAAAACTGGAAATAATAATTTGTTGAGTTTTCTAGATTGTGTCCAAAAATGGCAATTTTTGGATGTATAGATTAAGAGTTATGAATTTTATGAGAAAAGACTATTTTAAAAGTAAACCCTTATAACTCCTTGTGGTTAACTTCAAAATTGGTGAAATTTTTATTGGGAGTACATGTATATAACAGGAGTATACCCTGTAAATTTCGAAATTTTTGGACAAAAGTACAATTTATGAGAAATGTCTAAATATTCGGCAGTTTTGGCCATATAAAAATAGTAAATGAATTTTAAAAATTACGAGAAAAATATATGTTCAATATGGGACTATATTCTGCTAAATCCCAGAAAAGAAAATTGTTTGGGACTGATTTGGTATTTTTCATGAAAATGGTTTAGTTACGAACATATGAATTAAATATGTTATGTGAAGTTAAAAAATTGGTAAATAGGATTTTATGGCTTGGAAATCCTATATAAGGTATATGCAGAATTTTGATGAGGGATTTGATCATTGGTGATGAAATCTTATGAGTATGATATTTTTGATTAATTAAATGCATTATTTGGTAAAGTGTAAACAAGTAAAATAAATTGTTTGTAAGTTTAAGAAATGATTAAAATATTTTTATAATATTAATGATATTAGATTATGAGATTATTAAGTGATTGATAACATTGGGATATTTTTAAACTCTGGATAAATTTAAAGTCGTTAGTATTTATCTTTGTTTACGTTTGATTAATGCTTATATTATTGTCATCATCCTCATGTTTATATTATGATGAAAGTCATATGTGGCTTACGTGCATAGATGGATTTGGTATGATTATGACCAGGAATTATTCAGTATAATCATGGCCGTAATGTTATAAATGATGTGATAAAAGTCCTCATTGGCCCGTAGTGCATTAATGGACAGTTTTATGGCATGATCATGATCGTTGATGAAAACATGATTATCCTTGACCCGTAGTGCATGGATAATTCGTGGTCGTGATACAAATGAATATTCTTGGCCTGTAGTGCAGGGATGATTCGATGATGTGGCTTATTTATTAAGCTGAGTCTCAGCGATAAAGTTGATGAAAAACTTTTAATTTGTAGAAGATAGTAGTTATCATGCTCTACTTTACTCTTTTAAAATACAATTGCATGTCTTTGACCTAGAGTGGAAAGATGAATTGTTAATGAATATCTTTGGCCCATTGTGGAAATATGAATTTATTAGTATGATTACGGACATGAATTGTGATTTGGTATAACCATGGTCTTTGATGTTTCAAGTAAAGACAGGTGATGAAAATTATCTTCGTCCTGGGTGCGAAGAGGAATTTAGAACCACAATTATGATTATGAGTTATTCACCTGATTGTGGACAGAAATTGTTGACTGATGTTACAAGGATAAAATATTATTGGTGGATTTTTAATGTGGAGAAGACAATAGACTTTATGGTCTATTTGACTCTTCTAATGGATTGCTCGTTTCGCTGCAACTATGGTTGAAAAGTTTTATCACCTACCATATGTTCTAAATCTCTGATTTATCACCGACGAAGGCAATTGATGATGTAAATTATCTTTAGTCATAATATTCTTTATTGGGCTATTTGTGCTCACCCTTTTGCTTCACAATTCCTTTCAGGTATTAAGAGTGTAGCTGGGTCAAGCGGGGGTAACAGGGGGTTAGAACGGTGGTCTATAGCTGTTGAGGTTTCCCTTAAAATAGTATGGAAATAATTTTATTGAAAACTATAGATAAGTGTGTCTTATTTTATACGTCATTTTAATCGTTGATTTTGGTGAACCAAATAGGGTGAGGTGAACCCAACTTTGGAATGACGTTTTTGCCACTATCATACAAGATGTCTAATGACAGACGACTTCGTGTTATCATAAGACAGGGTTGTGCATATCCACTTTGCTGAGTATATCTACGAGCACTACCTATATAATCTTGGAGTTTATTTGAAATATAATTCTCACTTGGAGACAACGGAGATAATTATATGTCAAGAGAAGACTCGCCATTGGAAAGAAGATGATAACAATCTTCATAGTTTTTCTTTGGGGACTATTGGGTCAACCAAGGATAATTCTGTGGACATATGATATCTATCATAACCTAGACGCATGGCCTCCTATGTACGAAGGTTTCCTTGAGTATTTTCTAAAAATTTTAATTTCTAAAACAGTTATTGACTTTACCTTTATGTAAGGTACCATTGTAAGGTCTTGTGGTCAAGGCACCACGAGAGTTATATATATTTGTATTAAAACTCACAGTTTTAACTGTGGTCGTTTTCTGCACGACAGTTGTATAAATGGAGTTGTCAGTAGTGTATTTTCCGACGACTCAAGATAGGTGATGTATACCTGTTTTGGGGGCGTCACATTATGTACCTGTGAGAAACACGAGTAATACTTTGACCAAGATCAAAGTGTTAAAGAGGTCAGCTGAGAGTTGGGTATCTAGTGTACTTGTGATGTAAGGAAAAGACTGTTGTTTCAAGACCTGATCGTAGAATAGTTCTTAACTCAAATGGAAGGTACAACTAAGCTTGAGCAAGGAGCTGGGAATTCGTTGTCCGAAATAGTAAGTTGTGGATAGTTGTAAGTTTATCTATAAAACTTTGTAAAGACTTCTCCACCTATTAAAGGAGTATTTATTACTAATAGGATCTCAAGTCATGGAGAGGAGTTTGAGACTGGACGTAACAACATATCCGAGCTATATGTTGTGAATCAAATCTATGTGCATTGTGTGATTGAATTTTACTAACTTGCTTATTAATTTTCGACACTACAAATTAATATACTAAAAATTCAAAAAGGTCAGAGATAAATTTTTTAAACGGTAATAATCTATTCAACTCCCTTTATAGATTATTATTAGACTTTTAATTGGTTTCAAAATATTTTTATTTATTAATTGCCACTTAAAATGACTTATGAGTTATTTAAATTTTTATCTTTATTTTAAAATAAGTCAGTCCTCGAACATACCCTTAGTCTTGTTTCATAATTTCATATTGGATTTCCGTTCTTTCCAAAATATAGAGTCAATATTGGTTTCTTAAAGTAAATTTAAACTATTTTATTATTCAAATTGATATTAATTCATTTAGTTTTAAGTAATACTACCATGAAAATTATAAAATTGTATAAAAGATACTAATAATTTAATTATAAAGTTTATTATTTTTAAAATTTAAATGACTCGCATCAATCTTTATCTGAGTTTGAAAAGTCAAACTTAAATTAATATTTGAGAATCTATGGAGTAGTTTAATTCAGTAATAAACTCTCTGTTAGACTCCAAACTATAATTGTTTTTCGATTTTGTAACATTAGACAAACAATATAAACATAATAAAGTAAGGACAAAATACGTGCCGAAAATAGATTGGAGACTAAACGAGAAAATAATTATAATTTGGGCACTAAGACATTATCCATTTAAATTATAATGCATGTTCAAAAATAGTATTCTCATGTTAGAACAATTTTATGAGCAATTAGAACTTATATTTCTCTCATAACGCAACCTCAATTAATAATTATTTATTAGTTAAAATATGAAGTAGTATTATTTATATTTTTTTTGGTTCTCACCTTTCGGTTCCAGTATCTCCTTAACACTATTTTCTCCTTCACAAAAACTCGATTTCGAGACCTTCAAGGCACCGAGCTCCTTTCCTTATTATCAAATATCTGCTTCCCACGCTGTCTATCTCACAAGGGCCAACCAGAGACTCTTGAATTTGTGGAAAAGAAGAGGAGAGATGTTGCAAATTTCTAGTGCCTTCAACGACGTATCGTTGGTCCTTCCCTCCACCGCCTGCGGCGGCTATAGGTCGCCGGATTCAAAGTCCCCTCTTTTTTCTGCTGGATTTCTCAAAGTAAGTTTTTCTTTTATTTATTTTTTGCTGGAAATTATGTTTCTGTTTTCTCCTCTATATATGGAGTATTATGTTTTATGTGTTTTCTGACGTAAGTGGATGCTCAGAGATTGAGTGCGAAAAATTTGAAAGGAAAAAAAACTGGATGAATTAAATTTCAACATTTGGGTGTGAAGTAAACTGAGACCTTCGCTAAACTGGTTAATTACATTTGGTTATGTAATTTTAGTTGAAAATTACATATGTTGGTTGATTTGTTTTATTATTATTTTTAGGGATAAATTAATTAGATGTAAACCACTAAACCTTTTACACCTTGTCTTGCACCATAGCCATTAGCTGTGGCCCAAGTATTATAACATGCTAATTTGATCAATGTTATGTCATTTTTACCATTTATTAACTAAAATTACTTTGTTTTTGGGTTGTTGCCGCAACCAACTAGTTGTAGCAATTGGAGCCACACTTCCCCTCACACCCATTGTTCAAAAAATCGCTAGGCCAACCTAGTGGACGAGGGGAACGCCTAGCTCCTATGTGGTGCCTAGGTGTTTTCCTAGGCAGACTAGTTTTCTTAGACGGTTTTATTTATTTATTTTTCTATTGTAGCATATAGTATATATATTTTTAGCTTTTTACATAAACAATTACCAAATAAGCAATCTTTAAAGGCTTAACAAAATCATTTCAAGTATTGTAGAGTGTTAAAGCCTTTATTAAATCGATATAGTAGCGGTATGATTCTGCCTAGGTAGGTGGAACTTAGGCACCCAACAATCTAGGCGGTCGAGGACTCGCCTAGCGCCTAAGGGGAGATTAAGTGGAGTTAGGCGGGTATTTTTATAGTGTGTTGTGTTATATACATATAGAGAGAGATAACTAGTGGATTTTGTTAATCTACCACAAACTCAAAGACGCACACACATAAGAAGCAGCTGCGCACCCGGTGCGCGCCGGAGGTCCACTGTGATATGCACACATAAGATTAGGGTTACAAATTGAGAAGAGATGAAGAAAAGAGAGAAAAAGGATATCGAAGAAGAAAGTGGCAAGAAGTAAGATGGAGATTCTTAAGAAGGCGGCGCCGTTGAGTCACCATAACTTTCTCTCTTCGCGACTCTTCTTCTTTCTTCTTTGTGAATCGTTCTCTCTCTTCGCGATTTTCCCTTTTCCGTATCTTTTTTTTGGAACTCTCTCTTTCCTGGACGTGATAAGCATATGATGCATGTGTCCTTCTTTCATTTATTAACAAAATTATTGTTAAATACTTTATGCTTTATACATTTTAGATCATAGTCCTATATTTTTATTCTTTTGCACATCATTCTCGACATTTTAGTTATGTACAAATTTAAATATAAATACATAATACAAGACTTTCAACAACTAGTAGAATATTAATGTAATATTTTATTAAATCCATGTATCCCCATGTCACGCACCCGTATCCCCGCATCTATGCCCTTACTTCCAAGACACACTGATGATTTGGTTGGGAGTTTATGAGGGAAAGAGAGGAAGGGAAAGTGTAGGCTTTTAATTTTATTTGTGCAAGAGAACTGAAGGATTTAACTCAACCAAACATTAGTCTCAAACACTCAAACTAGTTGGGGTCGACTGTAGTTGAATCCTTTTCCTTCACTTATCAAGAATCATATTCTTAGTTATGTTCATATTTTGCACGCCTTTTTATTTTATTTTATTATTTTTTTTAATAACTTCTCCAAATTAGTTTCATACTTTGCCTACACCTTTGGTTCTCACCATTCCGAACATGTCACTTCTTTTTACAAGTCATCTAAACACTACACACCCATACCATCTCAAACGGTTCTCTAGCATATTCTCTTCAATTGGTACACCCTCAATTCTGTTGCGAATGCCTTTATTTCTAATCCTATCAAGTGTCATGTGTCCATACATCCCCTAGGCATTCACATCTCATTTACACTCAACTTATGCTCTTGTTACTTCTTTGTAGGTAAACACATAGATCCATAAAGCATTCTTGACATCACAATCGTCCTATAAAATTTTCCTTTTAATTTGACTTGGATTTTGTGGTTGCATAAAAAAACTCCTAAATCACTTTATTCCTTCAATTAACCTGCTCAAATCCTATGAGTATCATCATCATCATTTTGCTGTACTTTGTGGTATTTTACTATGTGTTCTTTTAGTGGACTTGACACACTAACGCCTGTGGCTTAACTTAATAGCAAAGGATGCACTTATAAATAGACACATAAAATATCCACGTTTTTGGACAAAAATACAAATGTTAACACCTGTTAAGCTTTTAGATGAGATATATCAATGACTTGAGTAGTTTTATACATTGGTGTATTATTTGGAAATAGCAGAACAGTCGATATTGCAAAGTTAGAGCAAAGCCCCTTGCCCATATTTTGTTTCTTTTCGTATGGCTTGTGAGGTGTATTTGGGCTCTACAAAGCATTTTGTAGATTTTGTAGGAGATTTTTCTTTAAGAACTTAGTTTAAGTAACTTTTTTGGTAGGTTCGATTTTTTTACTTATAAAGGAATATATTATGAGAATTGTTTAAAAATCAACAAAATAACGTTGGTCCAAAATATGTGGTGGTAGCGTGTCTATTTATGAACCAAAAAGGTGTCTTTTGCCATTGGTAGACATCAGGTATAGAGTGCCATCTGTGAATAAACTCCCAACCAATGTTAATATGATCCATTTCCTTCTTTTCCTTTCTTTGTTTTTTCTTAATTTTGAAAATTAATTTTTTTCGATCACAAATTTATACTAAATTTGAACAAAAGACATTGAAACAGTTAAATGGAAGTGTGTTGTTTGTGTTAAAAAAGAAAAGAAAAAGAAGAATTTATTTTGGGGCGAACGGATTTATGAAGCGTTTAACATGTGGTATTTAGTATACCTGTTTTTGAGTTAGTTTTTTGCAGAACTAATTAATTAGATATAGTGGTTGAGCACTTGCTAGATAAATATTTTACTCAATAATCTTTTCATTCATCTATCCTTGTGACAAACAACAATACGTTAGTGTAAAAAACAAAGACTCACAATTTTTCTCTACCTGATTTTTCTATCTAATTGGGTTCTTTCTCCAACGTTGGCTCTGGCCACCTACCGGAGGTTCTTTTCTTTCTTCTCATCTTCCTTTCTTGGTATCGTTTGTTTATTTTTTTTACCTTTGTCGGATTTGAGTTTCTTTTGAACTCTTAAAGGTTCATACCTTGGTTAAATGGGTCTATTTATGGACAAATCTGGTTCTTTTTCTGTCTAGGTATGGTTATGGTCAAATCGGATTATTACTTGCAATGGTAGGCAAGATCATTTGTTGGTGGTGGGGTCTAAGATCCATCTTGATGGTGGTTATGGCCGGAGGCTTGTCTCCTCCACCTATTACTTAATAATAATATATAGTTTTCAATTTAATATTGGAAAAAAAAATCATCTAAAAATTATGTCCAAGTCTCCTTATGAGTAAACTTAATTTTTTAAGTAAAAACAACCAAAAGTAGGACTATTTTGTTAGATGGATAAAGTATTAGTGTAAGCATCTGCTTAGCACATGTTTTATTTTTGTCTATCAATTTACTTTAATGTTTGTAATGGCTGATGAAATCTAGTACAGAGAGACTAATAACAAATGGTAGTTATTATTCTGTGAATCAGCCAATCAGGAGGAAAAAAGTACTTGGTCAAAGTTTGTAAAACTTGTAGGGACTAGGAAGTCTTCTTTTTATAAAATGGGCATGGACAAGAAATGAACAGTCTTAGGATAATAGATCATGTATCTTCATTTCTTAGTTTCTTGGCAATTGAACTACAGCTAGGAAATACTAGAAGCCTTTGAAGTTAACTTGTGTACATTTGGCATTGTATGGAAAATCAAATTAGAACTATATTTTGCAGAGAATGCTGCAACCTGCAGCCCCTCGACATGATTAATAGTAGACTTGTATGTAAATCCCATATTATTAGAATGCACTCTTTTTGTTGTTCTCACACTCAGTGTAATGTTAGAGATGTCCTTCATCATCCATCCTGAAGCTAGGAGTTGGGTCAGACACATCCCGAGCAAGAAGCTTGGCAGTGAAAGCATCAGGAGATTCAGGTCCAGATTTGGCTCCGATGGCTCCTCTTCAGCTCGAGTCCCCAGTTGGTCAGCTCTTGGCGCAAATATTGCAAACCCATCCCCATCTGCTCCCTGCAGCCGTTGATCAGCAGCTTGAGAACCTACAAAGTGACAGAGATGCCCATAAAGAAGAAGCTACACCTTCTACACAAGATCTTTCCCTCTACAAGTAAGTACTTTAATTATAAATATTATATATTTAAAATATTTATATTATAATTAAAAATATAAAAATTGAATATTATAAAATATTTGAATACATGTAAAAATATAATATCTAAAGATATTTTCGGCACGTCTTAAATTCCGTGTCACAGTAAAAAAAGAGTTTCTCTTGCAGTTAATGTGGGACGAAATATATATTATTTATGGAAATTTCTGACAACAAACCATTCCAAACAAAAAGTATCAAGTCGCGTAAGCAGTCATGTATTCTTTTTCTTATGGTTGATATGTGCTTACGAATGATTTAGAATAATAGATATCTGAACTAAGCAGTTATCCGGTTAATTTATAGACTTGTTCAAAGTCTAAAAAATAACCTACAAGTGTAACAAAATCAGTTCTTTATATTTTCTGTCTTTTCAGTTATCTCAGTAGAATCCCATAATTTTACTTTACTTTCTGAAACTAAATGATTGGATCCATCACCCCACATTCTCCCTCTCAGCAAAGCAATAAGCTCTATCCTCATTCCTCAATTTCTTAGTCCACTTCACCAAAACACTCTACAATTACTAAAAGGTTGACGAGAGTTGTATTGAACAATATTTATTGGTTTTGGCTCTTTTGGATGACTGATTGTTAGTTGAATGTCTATACGTCATTAGGGCTCATAAGCTAAGTTTGAAGCTTCAAATTTAGGTTGAGATTAACTGACGAATAGTTCAGTGTGTGTTTTCAAGTGAAAAAGTAAAAATCTAGCAGCACTTCAATTGTACAGGTATTTTGAAGACAAAAATAGAAATTAAAGGAGATGAAGAGATTAAAAAAGGATGGGAAATGGCATAATGCAAGATGCGTAGGATTTTAGTAATTACACATAATCAAAGAAGCATAAAATATATACCAGCTATACCTTTGGTGGTCAAAAGAACTTACTGGCAACTAAACTTGGTGCCAATTAATTTTCAGAAATCACAGACAAAATACTTAGACCTCTACTTGGACCTGCTAAAACTATGAAATTTAACAAAATTACATCAGTGAGATTGGAATAACATAGATCCCACTTCCAATTCAAAATAGAGAAAGCTAGTAAAATAACCAACGTGCAAACAGATGGGAAACTATACTAGCAGAATGTTAACCTATAACTTTGTGCAACTAAACTTGGCATTAACTTCATAGTACATGCTCTAGAGGGAGTCCTTCCTTGAAATTGATCCTGTTGCCAGAATTAACTTCAGTTCATCCTTGAAATTGAACCAGTTGCTCATTTAAACTGCTTGGAATTTTCTCTACCTTGAGCCTCTTAAGGGCCGGAACTGGGTAATATATAGTCGAACTCAGTTCAACTCATTATCTAATTTTAGTGGGATTACTTTTGTTGTATTTTTTTGAAGTAAGAAGACCCTATTTTTTCCCTTCCCTCTAAGGCATTCCTTTTGGTCCTTGAAGTGCTTCTTCTGTCAACTTTAAAGCTCTTATAGGTTAAATTGAGTTGAGATGAATTAAAGAAAATATTTGGTAGGGAGGCAATTGAAATATCTTTTTTCCTGTAAAACTTTTAAGCATGGTTCTTTAACTATGAATTGGAGTCATTCTCATATGGTTATTTGGAGCAATAATACCAATAACCTGTACAGCTTAGGAGACGGTAAGTTCTACTGTTAATTAATTTGCATCCTAGTTTGAAAGTTACAAATGGAACTTACCTGTATGAAATGCAACTATATCAAATTGGCACAGTTACATGATTAGAGGATTGAAAGATCTTTTCCCGTTAAACTTTTAAGCATGGTGCTCTAGCAATGAATTACCACAGTCGTATGGGGTTTAGATTAACAATACCAATAACCTGTACAACTTGGGACACAGTAAGTTCTAATGATAATTAATTGATTTCTTAGGTAGAAAGTTATAAATGAAACTTATTTATATGAGATGCAACTATATCAAAATAGCACATATTCTTGATCTATCCATCTTATTGCTGAATAAAGGGAACAAAAAATAGTATTGATGTTTCTACATAATGCAGAGATGAGCATTTTCCATTGCCGCCTATTTGTTTATCGCCTAATAAAGGTGAAGAACCATTTGTGGTTGACATGGTGTATTATATGCTTTGACTAATTCTTCACAGTTAGAATATGGCCAATATCGGCCTTTATTTATTATGTAGTTGTTTCTCACATTTCTTTCAATTGGCCGGTTGCTGGTAGTATGAAAATCACTAAGTCCATCTCCAGCAGGCCGGGGCTCCATCAATCCTAGACTTAATATAAATGTTTTAAAAGGCGCTAGGCGGGCGGCCGAGGGGGCCAAGGGGGCGAGATTTTTTATTTTAAGCCAATTTTAATATTTTATCTTACATTTATCCAAATAAAACAATAATATAAAGCAAAATAATCTATAATAAAGATAATAAAGGCCTTTGCTTAAAGTTCAAACACATATCCATATTGCTAATGTCAAAGGTCAAACACAAGCATGCAATTGTTCAAAGTTCAAACATATTTTTAACGTATTAGTTTTATTCATAAATAAGATTGCTATTAAATAATAAAATTTAAAATTTCAAGAATTTAATTTAATATTAAAACTTAAGAAACTAAACATAAATTTAAGAATTATATTGAATTAAACTAAATATTACAAATGTATCATCATTTATATAATTTGAAGTTGGTACAAGTTCAAAAAATTACAACTATAATAAAATTATCCATTTTGACTTGATATTGTTCATTTCTTGTTGTGATTTGATATATTACAACATGTATTATGAATATGGTAAATCATTAGAAAAATAAAAAAACTCTTTGCAAAGGCCCCCCCGCCTAATTTCTTGGAAGAATTTTTTTACCGCCTTGGGCCTAGGTGAGACGTCAGGGGGCTTAGTGCCTAGGCGGGGCGCCAAGGGGGAGCCTAGCGCCTAGGCGGGGATATTTAGAACACTGCTAAATATTGTCTAGGACTCATACTCCATCTCTAGTAGCCAGACTAAATATAGTAAGAGATTTTCCGGTGGATCCAAAAGACTATTTCTAGGAATTTGATTTTGGTGAACTATAATTTTTAATATATTTTAATGGGAGTATGGAAGAATGATTGGTGGACTATAATTCATTAAATATAATATAATCTTTTAATACTGTAGTCTATGGGATAGTACATCTGCTGGAAGGATTGAAAAACTATCTTATGAATTGATGTCATATGGACTAATATAGTCCATAATATAGTCCACCTTGCTGGAGATGCTCAACATGACATAGCCTTCAATTTCAGGAGAATAGCTGAAGTAAAAGAGAAGGAAAAGCACATGGCAGTTGAGGAAATTATATACTGCTTAATTGTACAGAAATTTGTCGACAATGAAATTTCAATGATCCCAAAGGTATCGGCATCCCCAGATCCTGCTGGAAGGGTGGATTTCTGGCCAAATCAAGAACAGAAACTAGAATCTGTTCACTCCCCTGAAGCATTTGAGATGATACAGAGCCACTTATCTCTTGTTCTTGGGGAACGGGTAGTGGGTCCTCTAGATACCGTTGTTCAGATCAGCAAAATAAAACTTGGAAAGCTGTATGCTGCTTCTAATATGTATGGGTATTTCCTGAAAAGAGTTGACCAGAGATTTCAACTCGAGAGATACATGAACACCCTTCCCGAGGGTTTCAAAGAAGAAGTAAGTTTTCAACAACCAGCACCTCAAAGCCCGTTCTGGGATCCAGATTCATTGATACGGATCATGCCTGATGATGGCGATGAAGGCTTATTGGACTCTCGTGAAGTTAAAGCATATAGATTGAGATCTTATGTAATGTATTTGGATGCGGAAACACTTCAGAAATATGCAACCATTCGCTCAAAAGAAGCAATTTCTTTGATCGAAAAGCAGACACAAGCACTATTTGGAAGGCCTGATATCAGAATTGCAGAAGATGGTTCCCTCGATACATCTAATGACGAAGTGGTTGCTGTAACATTTTCCGGATTGACAATGCTGGTATTGGAGGCAGTTGCATTTGGATCATTTTTATGGGACGCAGAAGGCTATGTTGAATCCAAGTACCACTTCATGAAGAGCTAAAGGTAGTCTCTTTCTATCCTTTTTTCCTTTCTGTTTATTTGTTCTTTTTTGTTCTCTTTGGTGGGAATAGTCGCTTGATTTAGAATTGTAAATAGAATGCATGTCAAAATCCTGCTAGTTCAGCATCTTGTACCATAAAATGGGTATGTAATCATCAAAATATTTCATATATATATGGGTATGATCCATAGCAAATATTTGTTATAATCTATTTTGGACAAATAGATCTAATAACATTTCGTAGATTAAAAAATAGTTCAGTTTAGTTAATAAACCATAAATCCTAATTAATCATTGTATTGCCTATGACTGATTGGGGGTAAATTAATCCAAATCTTATGATTAATCTGTCCGCTACAATAGTAGCATACGCTGATTTTGCCTTTTTAATCCTACCCGTTTGATCTTAAGTATTGTATGGTAGAGATTGTATACTCAATTTTAGTCCCATAGTAACTACGAATCATTTTCCCACACACACACACACATATATATTGTACAGAACAATTAACATTGGGCAAAAGCTCCAATTACCCGTGCATGTCGTTCACAAACATATAAATACCATACGAACCATTTTAACCAACAAGGTTGACCCATCAGTTTATAAACCAACCAAAGGTGTAATGACTGTTGGATATAAATGAGTATTCGTACGTAATCGAAATGAGAAAACTGAAATTATAAGGTACAAAGCGCGACTTGTAGCACAAGGTTTTTCGTAGAGACCTGGTATTGATTATGAAGAAATATATGCTCCTGTAATGGATGCAATTACATTCAGATTTTTAGTTAGCTTGGTAGCAAAAGAAAATTTGGATATGCGATTAATGCATGTTGTTACAGCATATCTGTATGGATCATTAGCTAATGATATCTACATGAAAATCCCTGAAGGATATAAAATGCCTGAAATATATAATTCTACATCTCGTATGTATTCTATCAAGCTACAAAGATCCTTATATGGGTTAAAATAATCCGGACACATGTGGTATAATCGCCTCAGTGAATATCTTTTGAAAGAAGGATTTAAAAATAATCTAATTTGTCCATGTGTTTTTATCAAGAAATCAGAATTCGAATTTGCTATTGTTGCAGTATATGTTGATGATCTAAATCTTATAGGGACTCCAGAAGAGTTAACAAAAACAGCAAATTATTTAAAAAATGAATTTGAGATGAAAGATTTTGGTATGACAAAATTTTGTCTTGGCCTGCAAATTGAACATCTTCCGAATGAAATTCTTGTTCATCAATCAACATACACAAAAAAAGTTCTGAAGCAATTTTACATGGATAAAGCTCATCCTTTGAGCACTCCAATGGTGAGTTGGTCACTTGATGTTAAGAAAGATCCGTTTCGACCACAAGAAAATGATGAAGAAACTTTTGGTCCTGAAGTACCATATCTTAGTGCAATTATTGCTTTGATGTATCTTGTAAATTTCACACGACCTGATATAGCATTTGCAGTTAACTTACTAGCAAAGTATAGTTCTGCACCAACTCGAAGACATTGGAATGGAATTAAGCATATTTTCTGATATCTTCGTGGGACTACTGATTTTGGATTATTTTATCCAAATGGATCAAAATGACAGTTAGTTGGATATGCTGATGCGGGTTACCTTTCTGATCCACACAAAGGCCGATCACAAACAGGATATTTATTTACTTATGGAAATACTGCTATTTCATGGAGATCTGTTAAGCAAACAATTTCTGCTACTACCTCAAATCATGCAGAGATTATTGCAATTCATGAAACGAGTCGTGAATGTGTTTGGTTAAGATCGGTAATTCAACATATTTGTGAGAACTGTGGATTATCATCAATCATAAATAGTCCAACAATATTATATGAGGATAATGCCGCTTGTATCACTCAAATTAGGGGAGGCTATATCAAAGGTGATAGAACCAAGCATATTGCACCAAAATTCTTTTATACACATGAGCTCCATAAGAGTGGTGATATTGATGTAAAGCAGATATGATCATGTGATAATTTGGCTGATATGTTCACTAAGTCATTACCAACTGCGACTTTTAAAAAGATGAGGCACAATATTGGCATGCGTCGACTTAAGGATATTTTTACCATGAACAGTGGTACTCATGAGGGGGAGTAAATTTTCTGAAGGATATGTGCTGATTGTACTATTTTTCCTTCGCTAAGGTTTTTTCCCATTGGGTTTTCCTTTGCAAGGTTTTAATGAGGCAATCCTATGACACTAGAAGTTATACAAGAATATTGTACTCTTTTCCTTAGCCAAATTTTTTCCCACAGGGTTTTTTTTTGGTAAGTTTTTTAACGAGGCATATTCTTAAGAAGTGATCATCCAAGGGGGAGTGTTAGAAATAAATTAATTGAAGGAAAGTAACCACAAAAATAAATGGTGGAAACTTAAGCCTTTAAGTTGCTTTAATGCAACTTAAGTTAGTGAAATGTAAATGTTAGTTGGTGTTATATATATTTTGTATAGAGAGAGCCGCAAAGAGAAGTTTTTTGGACTGAGACACCACATTCAATAAATTGATTTGATATCAAAAGAATTGTGGAGGACCACTTGAATGCAAGAGATTATTAATATATCTATTTTGTTCTCTTCTTAATTTACTTTATCTATCATTATCAAGACAAATTTAATTTTTTTTCAAAAATTTTCGGGATAGTTCTGGTTCCCATGCCCTAAACTACCTGACGCACTTCCAAGTTCCCATGCTCGAAACTACCTCGAATTTGATATGTTGACGGTGTATATATAAACCGTATTAGAATCTTGACATGTTATTAATAAAATATTATAATGATCTAAGACCGCTCATATATAGACCGTCAACATATCAACCTTCATATTGTCCCAATCAACATGTAATATACCGAGTCGACGTTAGTATTGGCAAAAATTTTAGGTGGATATTAAAATTATATATAAATATATTTAAATTTTATTTTTTTATATTTTGACCTTATTAAAGGATAAAAATATAAATAAATAAAATTCAAATATATTCATATCTAATTTTCCATTTACGCACATAAGCGTTTCCTTCCCCTTGTGTACTCATTTTCCACCTATTTTTAGTTGACGGAATTACCCTTCTACTGCTATTTAATTTAAGCCAAGTTGTGTATTGCCTCAAGAAAAGAAAGCTTCTTTTTATTTTGATAAATAAATTAGGAAAATCTGATAAATAGAAAATAAACTTCTAAAGGAATAGAATAAAAAATGTGGTGTGTGTGATTTTAGCATAGGTGTTAATTCAAATACACCTCCTCTCCAATTTTCAGTAATTTTGAATCGAGTCTAAAACTGTAAATTAGATGCGGTTAGCTAGCTGTATGTTTGGCAATAAAGTTACGGCCTTAATCAATAGTACTTGGGATCATATGTATGGCTCACAATTGATTGATATGTGTCCTTTCCCGGGTCACAATTAACACGTAACACTTGGCAGCTTCACTTCACCACATTAAATTAGATGCTTGCATTTTCTTAGCAACTCCATCTTTCCCGACCATAATTCAGCTAATTAAAATGGAGTACTAAATTTTGATAGGATCACTAAAAACAAAGAAAATTATTATTATTATTATTATTATTATTAGTGACATTTTAGGGAGTTCAAAATTTTTCAATATTTTTGATGTTAATAAATTTCTAGTAAGCATTAATTATAATTTTTTCTCTATTGCCCTCGAGTATCTTTCCATCTCATTTATCTAGTCAACTTTATGCAAATTTCCTTAATTAATGCAATGATAATTGTGGGAGTAATACATATCAATCTTAATGATAGAATTGGAGCAATAAATGACTTTCTTAATAAGTTTGAAACCCTTTAAAAAGTTACCCTATTGGTTCTTTATTGTTTATTACTGATTATGCATCGTCTCCGTCTATACATTTACTAGCTAGTAATGTATTTGATTAAGAATCATGCATAAAGATAAGAGTGGTGTAGCATCAGTAAGGCAGCACATAGAGGATATAAGGAGACTCAAGTTTTCGATTGGGGAAAAACAACCAAACCCATTAACCCAAGATCTCCACATCTCCACAACGCCGTCGCTAACCTCTCTTCTGAGCTCTGCACAAAAGATAAGCATAAGGGGTTGTCTTTCGCATATTTAATGGACTAAGACCACAGTGGAGACCAAGAAAATATCTACAAAAGGGGTTGTCTTTCACATAAGGTAAACATAATTGCACACAAGTTTAATGACAATAAAAGTCTTCCCCCAAATATATATACCTTAGTGTTACTGGTAACAATACTATGTTATTTTCTCCCATGAAATCGTTTCAAAGGTTGGTGACATATTCTTCTATATGCACTCCAACTACCCAAATAAGACCTTAACTAAGGTATATGAACGTAGATCTTATCCCTATTCGACTCGGAGAATTCGATATTATTTTGGGTATGGACTGGTTATCCAGTTGTGGGGCGGTAATTGACTGCCAGAAGAAGCGTATTAACCTTATGACTCCGTCAAAGGTTGTATTTTATGGTAGCAAGTCGCCTAGACAAGCGAGTTGTCTGACGATGATGTAGGCCAGGAGGTTGTTAACGCAAGGCTGTGCAGGATATCTAGCTTACATAGTAGATAGTCATAAAGAAAATCCGAAAATCGATGAGATACCAGTAGTGAGAGATTTCACAGACGTATTTCTGGATGATTTGCCAGGACTTCCTTCAGATAGAGCAGTTGAGTTTATAATCAATTTGGCTCCATACCGAATGGCACCGGTAGAGATGAAAGAACTGATGGTCCAACTACAAGAATTACTGGAAAAGAAGTACATTCAACCCAGCGTATCACCGTGGGGAGCGCCGGTTTTATTTGTGAAGAAGAAAGATGGAACAATGCGACTCTGCTTAGACTACAGAGAACTGAATAAGGTTACGATCAAGAATAAGTATCCATTACCGTGAATTGATGACTTGTTCGATCAGTTAAAGGGAGCAAGATACTTTTCAAAGATAGATTTGAGAAATGGTTATCATCAACTTAAGGTGAGACCAGAGGATGTACCGAGGACATCGTTTAGAACACGATACGGTCACTACGAATTTTTGGTAATGTCATTTGGTCTAACAAATGCTCCTGCAGCATTTATGGGCTTAATGAATGGAGTGCTCAAACCGTTTTTGGACAAATTCATAGTGGTATTCATAGATGACATTTTGGTATATTCGAAAACCAAGGAAGAACATGAAGAGCATTTGAAGATGACATTAGAGGTATTGAGAAGAGAGAAGCTGTATGCTAAGCTTTTGAAATGTGAATTTTGGATTGAAAGAGTACAATTTCTTGGACATGTGATTGATAGAGACGGAATTTCGGTGGATCCCTCCAAGGTCGAAGCTGTGATTAACTGGGATCAGCCAAAGACGCCCTCAAAATTAAGAAGTTTTCTTGGATTAGCGGGTTATTACAGAAGATTCATTCAGGATTTTTCCAAGATCGCAACTCCGTTGACGAATTTGACTAGGAAATTGGTGAAATTTGTTTGGACAAAGAAGTGTGAGGAAAGCTTTCAAGAATTAAAGAAGAGGTTGAGTTCAGCACCCGTGTTATCTCTTCCAGATGACACGGGAAATTTTGTGGTATATAGTGATGCATCGCATAAAGGACTTGGCTTTGTGCTTATGTAAAACGACAAAGTCATTGCATATGCGTCACGACAACTGAAAGATTATGAGAAGGGGTATCCGACCCATGACTTGGAGTTAGCTGCAGTGGTTTTCGCTTTGAAAATCTGGAGGCACTATCTTTACGGGGAGAAGTGTGAAATATATACAGATCATAAGAGTCTGAAATATATTTTTACACAAGAAGACTTGAACATGCGTCAAAGAAGGTGGTTGGAATTAATTAAAGACTATGATTGTGAGATTCTATACCATCCGGGTAAGGCAAATGTGGTGGCCGACGCCCTAAGTAGAAAAGGTTGGGAGAAATTGATGATGTTGACCGCTCAGGAGGAGCTAATTTTAGCAGTGGAAAAGCTGGAATTGGAAGTGAAGTATCCAATGGAGATTGACGAGAAGCTGTTCCAGATGCAAGCTGGTACAACTTTACTGGATAAAGTTAAGGAGGCTCAACTTCAGGATGAAGAATGTGAGAAAGTGAAGAAGAATATATCTAAAGGGACTGAACCGAGATTCAAAATAGAAAGTGAGGGAATACTAAAATTTGAGAGCAGAATTTGGGTACCGCCAGTACTAGAGATTAAGGAAGAAATTTTGAGTGAGGCTCACAACTCAAGATATTCGATTCACCCTGGTAGCACCAAGATGTACCAAGATATTTGACAACATTTTTGGTCAATTTAAAACGAGAGGTTGCAGAATGTGTTGCCAAATGCCTGACATATCAGAAAGTTAAAGCAGAACATCAGAGGCCGAATGGGTTACTACAACCTTTAGAGATCCCAGAATGGAAATAAGAATATATTACAATGGATTTCATGGTTGGCCTACCGACAACTCAGAAAGGCTACGACGTAGTATGGGTGATAGTTGACCGATTGACGAAATCCGCACACTTCCTTCTGATCAAAATCAAATTCAACTTAGATCATCTGGTAAGGTTATATGTGAAAGAGATTGTTTCAAGGCATGGAGTTCCGGTGTCAATTGTTTCTAACAGAGATCCGCGATTTACGTCGAACTTCTGGAAACATCTACAGGAATGCCTGGGTACACAGTTATGAATGAGTACGACATATCACCCTCAGACAGATGGACAGAGCAAAAGACCATCTATCGTTCGTAGAGTTCGGCTACAACAACAGTTACCACGCTAGTATTAGCATGCCACCTTATGAAGCGCTATACGGTAGAAAGTGCAGAACTCCGCTATATTGGGATGAAGTGGGTGAAAGACAATCACTAGGCCCAGAATTGGTATAACAAATAGCAGAAATAGTCACAGTGATCCGAGCGAGATTGACAGCAGCTCAGGATAGACAGAAGAAATATGCTGATCCACACTGTAAGAATATTGAGTTCGAACCAAGTAGTTATGTGTTTTTAAAGGTCTCTTCCTAGAAGGGAAAGATCAGATTCGGAAAGAAAGGGAAATTAAGCCCAAGATTCATTGGACCTTTTGAAGTTCTACGAAGGGCCGGAGAAGTTACTTATGAGGTAGCCTTACCTACAGCTCTAGAGAATGTCCACAACGTTTTCCATATCTCAGTCCTACGACCCTACAAATCCAATTGCAAGCACATGATTTAATATGAACCCCTACATTTCGACAAAGACTTATCTTACGAAGAAATTTCTATTCAAATTGTCGACCGCAAAGAACAAGTTCTAAGAAATAAAGTAATACCTTTTGTTAAGGTAATGTGGAGGAACCACAACGCTGAAGATGCTACGTGGGAACTCGAAGAGAATATGATAAAAAATTATCCTCATTTATTTACCTAGATTATTATAAGCGATTATGGGGACATAATCTTTATAAGGGGGGGGGGGGAGAATGTAACAGGACGAATTGTTGTGTTGTGATTCTGAGGACAGAATCCTTTTAAGAGGGGAAAGATGTGACAACCGAGATTTTGTAATTTAATTTTTAATATTTATTGGAGTGAATAAATATTTTAGATGAATTAATTATTAGATTAAATAATTGATTGATGAAGTTGTGGTAGATTAATTTAATTATATGTGTTATATTTATTAAATTAATGTGAAGAATTTATTATTCGAAGTATGTGATTATGTGAGCTTATTGTATTAAAAGAAATATTTAATAAGCTTAATGTTATTTTAAATTAATTTAATTATTAATTAAAGATTTAATAATTTGATATTATTATTAAATGAGAAATTTAATTATGTGACTATGTGCATTATTGAGAAATTATTATATTTTATTTAAATAAATTAAATAAGATATTGGTTTTATTTATAAAGGAGTTTGACATTATTTAAACTATATGATAATATTTTATTAAATTAAATAGTTTTTGAATTATTTTTTTGCTAGCCAAACATGGCACTAAGGAGGTTATGGGCAGTTAACCCATGACTGGGTAACTGACCACCAACGCGTCAGTTCATTCTTTTATTTATACGTCTTCTTTCTTTTTCATTATTTTGGCCAAGTATGGTTAAACACTTACAGAGAGATACTGTGAGAGTTTGAGAAATTTGAGAGAGATTGTGAGTATTGTGATTGTAGTAGAGAGAATTGTCATTCTTGTTCATCTACGCTTGGGTAATCCTTTAACCCAATTCTTTTTACGTCTTTTAGTTTTATAAAATACGGCTCTCCAATTTCTGTAAAATTCTCTGTGGTTGGAAAGTGTATTGACTTTGTGGTTATATACGGGGTTTTATGTTATGGTAGCATGTTAATATGTATTTTATATGACACCATATCATCAGTTTTATAAAATTTCACAATACGTGATTACAGAGTATGTTATATGGACATATGGCCCTTATACGTAATTTTAATATGTTAACCATAAATTTTCTACAAAATTCACAATGGTATATGATTATGCATGCTAAAGCGAACAAAACGAAGTTTGAATGGTTGAATTTGGTCTTATAACGAATTTGTGGCATTGAATGTTAGGATTTATGTTCAAAACTTCAAGAACATCAAGAACAGTACATTTTGCATGCTTTAATTCTCTGATTATGTGTTTTAATGGGTGAAAATCACTCTATAAATGTTGGGTATTGATTATATATGAATTATAGCATGTGGGTATGTTTAAATTCGTGTAAAAATAATTTGAATGGAGTTTTTTGGCCATGTTCTGCAATTTTCGCAAATTGCAGAACTGAAACTGGAGTCTCGCGCTGCGGCGCCAGCTCCTAGTTCAAATCCCACGCCGCAACGCCACCGCGCCGCAGCGCCAAGAACCTAAGCCGCAGTGCCACGGCGCCGCAGCGCCAAGAATAGGCTTATAAGTGGCGCCGCAGTGCCACTTAGCAGATTGTCCAGAAAATAATTTTTTTAAGTGTTCAAGTATAGAAATGTGATAATAACTTAGTCTAATGATTATAAAAACTTGTTAGACATATAATGAGGTGTTAGAATAAATTCTTGACATGTCCATAACACAATTACGTGTGAATTGAATGATCAAATTCATAGTTAGCTTATTGTTCGTGAAGTCTTAATTTTTGACAATAAGTGTAGTAATTGACTATGTATAGTCATGAACTCGAGTTAGACAAAGAATAAACTTGTGATGTTTAGTACGTTATAATTGATTGGAATTGTGAACGTGAATGATATGTAGGATTTAAATCAAAGAACGAGTTTTATTAACGTGTAATCTACGCACGAGGCAAGTTTCCTAACCCTACTTGTTATCATTATATAAGTTGATGAATTCACCTTTCTATGTTGAGCAAGTTCTCATTATTATTGATCAAGCCTATTTTGTATATTAAAGTTTATTAATCTTTCAAGCATGATGCTGTTGTACAGTACTTATCCTATTGTATACCTTTGATATTCTATTCAAGTTAAGTTATCAATTATTGTTAAACCTTGTTAGACTAGCGAACCCTTATTGATTTGACTAGTCCATAGTTGATGAGCGTTCTAAATTTCAGAACCCTTGATGAATTATCCAAACCAAACTTCCTTTGGTGCGGACTCGAACGTCAAACTGAGATGAACAAACCTGTATAGGGGATTATTTACGCTTTAGCGTTAAGATATTGTGCACATTATGGTGCTAAAGGCTGATCCCCCTAAGTACGAGAAGAAGAGCCCATAGTCTTATGAATGTTAAAGGTTTCAAGTATAAACAGTTGACAACCTAGGACATAGTTCAAGGTCTTATGACCCTCAGAAGTTCTTTTGATTCTTGTAATTCATTCTTGATTCAAAAGTTGAGCTTTATTTTAGAAGTTGTTAATTCATTTGGATGTTATTATTAGTCATTTGTTATATCGTTATATTTGTGGGCAATTGTGCTCACTCTTACGTAATAATAACATTGCAGTTAAGAAAGAAAGAACAGATGAACCTTCCACTAGTAAGGGCAATGGCAAGATTAGCAAGTAATGAAGACTGATTATTTAAGTGGTTATGTAATGATATTTAGAATTGATATTATTTAAGACTTATTTGTTTATATTTCCGCATAGATGATTTAAGGTTAGAGTAACCTGGGATTTATTTATTATGCAGTTGATGTAACCCCATAAGAGGAGAGATTTATTATTTATTTCTATCTATTGCATGATTTGCATTTATTTATGGGTAGATAGATAGATGATGTTTGTACAGTGAACACCAAATCCTGTAGAAATGGAAGTACCGGATTTGGGGGTGTCACATTAACAGAATAATTAGGACTACTAATGCTATCATCTGGACCGTCACTCCGTTCTCTGACTCATCCCAGCTATATTCTCATTTCCTGAAGAGAACAATTAAAGAAAGGGTGAGCTCAACTAGCCAGTAAGAAATATTACGACTAAGATAATGCAGAATAAATTATCATTAGTCTTCAACAAAGTTAAACTGATGAAATACAATAGACATTAAGTTTAACTGCAGTGGAATAAGCAATCCATTAGAAGAGTGCAGTAGAACATGATATCTAGTATCTTCTATGATTTAAAATATTTTCATCAATTTTTTTTATCGCTGAGACTCAGCTTAATAAATAAACCACATCATCAAATCATCCCTGCACTACGGGCCAAGGATATTCATTAAATCATCAACGGTCATGACTATACCGAATAATCCCTGGTCATAATCATACCAAAAATTGTTCATCATTGCACTACCGGCCAATGAGGACTTTTACCACATCATTCGTTACATTACGGTCATGATTATACCGAATAATCCCTGGTCATAATCATACCAAGTCTATCTATGCACGTAAGCCAAAGATGACTTTCATCACAATATAAGTATGATGATGATGACTTTCATCACAATATAAGTATGAGGATTATTTCAATTTTTTCCAGAATTTTTGAGGGTTAGAAAAATTACGAAACTGCAAATGGATTTTCGTCCGCCATGCGGTAATCCACGTAGACAGATCATTTCCACAATTTAATAAGGAATGAATACGAAGGATCATTCACCATGCATGTGGTAATTCACATAGACAGGTTATTCTAACATAATAATAAAGAATGGAATAACAGAAGAATTCACCATGCATGCGGTAGTCCGCGTAGACAGGTTATTCCAACAAAATAATAAAGAATGGAATAACAAAAGAATTCATCAGGCATGTGATAGACCGCACAGACAGGTTATTCCAACAGAATAATAAAGAATGGAATAACAATAGAATTCACCAGGCCTGCGATAGACCGCACAGACAGGTTATTCTAACAGAATAATAAAGAATGGAACCAGGTCATGCGTAATCCGCACAGACATGATATTCTAACAGAATAATAAAGAATGGAACCAAGTTATGCGTAATCCGCACAGACAGGATATTCCAACAGAATAATAAAGAATAGAACAAAGTCATGCGTAATCCACACAGACAAGATATTCCAACAGAATAATAAAGAATGGAATAACAGAAGAATTTCACCATATATGCAGTACTTTGCATAAACGGGTTATTCCAACATAATAATAAAGAACGAAAATAAAAGAAGCTCTCTTCATAAATACGAAAGAAAAAATACCCCTTACAAATACAACAAATAATATCCATTACCTTAGATGAAAATTGGATACTGGAATAGTGAGGTAGTAGACTTCTCTTCTTCTTTCTCTCTATAATTTCTCTCTATAATAATTGCTCTATAGCTTTAGTGAATTGGTGAGAAATGAAGGAAGAATGAGCTTCTATTTATAGGAAAATATAGTTTCGATAATTACACGTTTTGGGGTTCAAAATATTACAGTATAATACCTTCCTCTTTTTCTTCATTTTTAATTTAGTCCTGCAAGTATTATCAAACTTGCACCACCTCCCCTAATAGTAAATAATGTGAATCAATAGTTCAATCATGTGAATCAATAGTTATAATCATGTGAAAATACGAATTACAGTATAGTACCTTCAACTATACCTCCATTTTTAACTTAGTCATGCAAGTATTATCAATCTTGCACCACCTCCCCTAATAGTACAAGAATGTGAATCAATAATACACACATGTGAATTAATAGCAATTAATTGCTCATTTATCTTGTTAATTACCCGATTGGTCAATAAAACCTCTAGATATCAATTATTATCGAAATAATTGTCTATTTCCACTAACACTAATAATTCCCACACAATGGAATTATCAATTTCATCTTTAATTAACATGAACTTATTCATCATTAATATTATAATTCACAATATTTAACAACCAGGTCATTTTCAGGAAAGAGGGGGCTTTCCGATAAAGATTTCTCCTTATTGGCGCGCAATTAGGTGACCAAACCTCTCATTGACAGAACTTCTAGATATTGTCAATATTGCAAATAATAATATGAATAAATTTGTCGTCTCAATTATTGATTTAATAATATAACATATTATACAGATGATAATATGATAATAATTGAATCAATAATATGAGAGATATGATGCAACAATTACTATAGCAATAATTGAGTATAACTGAGTGACTTCTATGTAAGCATCAATAATCAATACCGTGTGCTACTATGCAACCACGCGTATTACTGTACTTTTACTACCAGGTAGTTCAACAGTTTTAACGGTAATACTTTCGTCGTTACTTTTATAAAATGATAATTCTGTCGTTTTCTAACTACGACAATACTTCTGTTGTGGGGTCCACCAATGATTGTGCCGTAATACGAATATTCTCTGTTAAAACGAATATTCCCTGACCAATCGAATATTATATAACAACTTGCTTACTTTGCAAAATTTATAAATATTACCCACAACTATAACATTATATCAAATCCATACCATAATATTCAAAAAAATATTTTGAGAAATTTAAATTTTTATTCATAAAATTTGGGGTCTCACAGCATGGGTCCAGTCCATGAAATAGACAACTTCTCACCACTCCGAATTCCTCAATGTTGATAGCGCAGACACACTTAAGAGTCAATCAAATCCCCCATTGTAAATGATTTTTTCCCAACTTTATGGGGGCCAGCGATGCGCCTTGGACGGATGTGGAACAGTGATAAGTCGGTCTGCCGATCGATTTGGGGCATGAACCTATGAAGATTGGGGCGACGACCAAAGCACGAGAGCGAGTCGTAAATCTGAAAAAAAAAATCTCGAGTCTAGATACTCTGTCCGGTCCATTCCATTCTCATTAATTAGTATGCAGTGAATTTTTTTTAATACTTTATACTTTCGGGTGTGTATATATATAAATATATATATATACATATATAAATATATATATATATATATATATTACAATAAAAATATAATGAGTAACAATATATGATATATATACACTATATTGACTCATAATAGACTTTTTTAATCACAACTGTTCATAAGTAAGTAATTTATTATTTATTTTTAAAAATAATATAAATTAGATTATTATTTAGTTTAAAATATTATAGAGAGATACATATATTGAAAGGATATGAGTCATATATGATTAAAATTTGATTGAAAAAGTTATAAATTTTCAATTTGACCCCGTATAATAGAAAATTTATAAAATTTTAGTGAGGTCAATTTATATATATTATTTAAAATTTTTAAAATTTACCTTACTTTATACAACAATTTTTTTCCAGTGGGGTCAGTTGACCCCACAAAATTGACGTGGCTTCGCCACTGTACACAAGTATAATGACAATAAAAGTCTTCCCCCAAATATATATACCTTAGTGTTACTGGTAACAATACTATGTTATTTTCTCCCATGAAATCGCTTCAAAGGTTGGTGACATTTCCCATGACTCAGATATTAATATGTCCATGAAGACGGTCCGCCGCTGAGGACGCTTCTCCAGACTATAACCATCAAACTTAAAGAACTTTGGAGGATTCTTCATATTAAAAAGTGGTATATTTCACATACTTAAGGGACTAAAACCACAGTGGGGACGAAGAAAATAGCTATAAAAGGGGTTGCCTTTTGCAGAAAGTAAGCTTAATTGCGCAGAAGCAATGATAATCAAAGTTTTACCCCGCCCAACACCCACACCGTGGCAGAGCCCATGAGTCCAGTCAATGAAATAGACAACTTCTCACCACTCCGAATTCCTCAATGTTGATAGCGCAGACACTCTTAAGAGTCAATCAAATCCCCCATTGTAAATGACTATTTCCTGACTTTATGGGGGGCCAGCGATGCGCCTCGGATAGATGTGGAACAGTGATAAGTCGGTCTACCGATCTACTTGGGACATGGACCTGTGAAGATTGGGGTGGCGGCCAAAGCACGAGAGCGAGTAGTAAATGTGAACAAAAAAATCTCGAGTCTAGATACTCTGTCTGGTCCATCCCATTCTCATTAATTAGTATGCAGTGAAAAGCCTGCTAATTTAGTTTAACTCATTTACCCACTTATTTATTACTGATTATTCATCGTCTCTGTCTATACATTTACTAGCTAGTAGTATATTTGATTAAGAATGATGCATATAGATAAGAGTGGATGCAGCAGCAAGGCAGTACATAGAGGATATAAGGAGACTCAAGTTTTTGATTGGGGAAAAACGACCAAATCCATTAACCCAAGATCTCCACAACTCCACAACGTCGTCGCTAACCTCTCTTCTGAGCTCTGCACCAAAGATAAGCATAATGGGTTGTTTTTCGCATATTTAAGGGACTAAGACCACAATGGAGACCAAGAAAATATCTATAAAAGGGGTTGTCTTTTGTAAAAGGTAAACATAATTGCACACAAGTATAATGACAATAAAAGTCTTCCTCCAAATATATATACCTTAGTGTTACTGGTAACAATACTATGTTATTTTCTCCCATGAAATCGTTGCAAAGGTTGGTGATATATTCTTCTATATGCACTCCAACTACCCAAATATGACCTTAACTAAGGTATATACACATCTGTGTCATGGGAAATGTCACCAACCTTTTCAACGATTTGATGGGAGAAAATAACATAGTAGTGTTGCCAGTAACTCTAAGGTATATATTTGATACTTGTTTGTCATCTCCGGATTTTGTCTCATATTCTTCTATATGCACTCCAACTACCCAAATAAGACCTTAACTAAGGTATATACACATATGTGTCATGGAAAATGTCACCAACCTTTGCAACGATTTGATGGGAGAAAATAACATAGTAGTGTTACCAGTAACACTAAGGTATATATTTGATACTTGTTTAGCATCTCCGGATTTTGTCTCATATTCTTCTATATGCACTCCAACTACCCAAATAAGACCTTAACTAAGGTATATCCACATCTGTGTCATGGGAAATGTCACCAACCTTTGCAACGATTTGATGGGAGAAAATAACATAGTAGTGTTACCAATAACACTAAGGTATATATTTGATACTTGTTTGTCATCTCCGAATTTTGTCTCATATTCTTCTATATGCACTCCAACTACCCAAATAAGACCTTAACTAAGGTATATACACATCTGTGTCATGGGAAATGTCACCAACCTTTGCAACGATTTGATGGGAGAAAATAACATCTCATGGGAAAAACAATACCCATGGCATCAGAAAGTGTCAATCGATCTCAAGTGTGTCATAAACCACACTTATAACAAGACCAAATTGCTTATAAATGTCCCCACAGAATGGGTATGATAATACGTTGCCAACCTCAAAGTCTTTGCCAGAATCATCGGTAAGATGGTATGTCCCTCCCGGAGAGCCCGCACTACACTAATCACACTGATGCCCAAGTGGTCCATGTACAAAGGCATGTACAGATAAGCCACTATACACATCAAGAGTACTTCTACTCTGGCAACATGCCAATCATCCTCTGAAATGGTGAAATCCCCAGAGTACTGCAGATAACTGTCCAATTACCCAAATATGTCAATCAAAAAACTCATGGACACCACATTCCCTGATGAAATCTCGTCCAAGGAAACTCTGCGCCTCAAACCTGTGAGGGTCATAAACTGCCGGCTCATATATCCGACAACCATCCGAATACAAGGCCTATCCAGAGGAAAGTCTGTAAGGTGCTCATACTCCTCCAATGTGGGAGTCAACTCTTGGGTAGTAAACTAGAATACCCGCATATTCGGTACCTAGTGCTCCAACATGCCCTCTACAAAGCCCGATGGAACCTGGAACATCATGAGGGTCATAGAGTAACGCATCAGCTGATCAACTGTCACCCGATCCAGGAAGGACAAACTGTCATACCACAATCTCAAAGATGAGGCCATTAATACTGGTGGGGTATGCTCTATCCGGCTAACTGTGGATAAAGACACTTGTAGGGCCGTGTCATTAGACCATCCAGGGGTCAATGCTAAACTCATCTCTAGAAATGCATATAAAAAACATAATACATGCATGATAAACAATAGATGACAATATGATGTAGGGAATGGAAAACAGTATACATACATTCCTAAGTACATCATCATCTAAATACATCATCGCTATATACAACTAAAAAATATAAATAAATGGGGCACAACCGCTCAATATCTAACAGAGGCCTATCAAAAGATATAGCGAGAAATACATCAGAAGAAGTAAATAGTGTTGATGTATACATCATCCAACCTATCCATCTAATGTAACTCCTCCTGAGTTATTGAATCTCTGCAGTAGAGATATCAGGCCGATACAATGGAGGATCTGCACAGGCAAAATCATCTGAATATGGGCCACCCTAAAGGGCCAGCCCCAGAGCTAGAAGGATTAAAAGTATCCGCCTAGGAAGGATCTCTGCCCAAATGCCGGATGAAAAAATATGTATGATCCAACTGCTGGGTCAAGCTATCAATCTACATCAGATGAGTAGGCTCTCAAACGCAGGGAATCTAATCCACCATCATGACAGATCCAGGAACCATATCCCCCATAAATTGTGTGGCCCGGGTCTTAGCTCCGATGGTGCGAGGGAACCATCAGCGATAAAATGCTTCTGCATGAACGGTCCCTCTGAAAAAGTAAGGCCATTAACTTCCGCCAATGGGATCTCAATGATCGGTTGCAACAAAGGCCAATAACGCTTAGCAGGAGGACATATCAGAATACGAATCTCTAATGTGGTGCTCCTAATAGTACGCTCTCCTAAATAGAGCTCCCAACCTCCATCTGTGAAGAGAGGAATCCGACGGGTGGACATCACATACTCGACACCAGTCGAGAAACCACCCTCAAAGCCAATAGTCAAGTAATCCTCAGAGTAAAGAACCCATGTAATGACATCAACTGTCAATAGCTCCAACTGTAAGCGCGAATGGGTGAAACCCTCAGCTACAGGAACCTCCAACAAAGTGGAGTGATGTCATCGTTGTCCCCATGGATAGGTGTCTAAACCTAACATGCTAATGGGACGAAGACATGGGATCCTCTCATAGGCCCAAAACTACCAATACAAGATTAAATATACGCGGTCAGTCAAAACTCTCAACCCGAACAAGGGAAATCAAAAGAGAAAATACTCACCAGCAAGAATGGATAAAATCCTAGCCAAAGGTATAGGAGCCCCAATCAAACTCTTCAATATGGTCCACCTCTGTGTGGTGCTAACTAAAGCGAACGACACCGTGGAAGAGTTATCTACCAAGAAATAACCCCAGAAGATGATTAGTAACAATCGTCGAATGATGCGATCTCTGACCCTCCGATCATCGGGTAATGGCTCTGTCAAAGCCCCACTCACGGTGTCTACACTCAAAGGACCAGTACAGAATATCTTGCCTTTGAGCTCCGTAGCATGGACTCCTAGCAAGGATCTGATGGCAGTCGGGAAAATGTCCGCCACACAAGGCACTGGCGCCCCGGAAAACTCTATCCCCGTGATGAACCATCAATCCATCGGTGTCATCATCACCGCGCAATCCAGCAAATGGAGAGAGTGAGTTTGGTGAAACCAGCGCTCAAACAACGCCCTGAGGTAACCCCAGGGACAACAACGGGAGAGGATGGAAAATAACACCTCAAAACCCCAAGCATGCATAATCTATCGGTACTCTGGGTGAAGAGTCTGGTACAGAGAATATATGTTGAACCAGTTCCCTCGAGGCTACATAAATCCGGGAACCTGCATCACAATGAAAATCAACATCAGAACCCTTGCTCCTCACAAATAAGAAAAAGGAAGATCAACACGACTTTTACCTCGTTCGCATGCAAGTAGATCGAGGGGTAATGACTCAAATCATCCCGAAGCTCTGGAATCAACACATTTATAGCTGGAATTTCCCTACGGGGAATAAAAGAAGAAGGATTTGGATCCGCAACCGGTACATCCTCCTCCTCGTCCTCATCATCTAGTCTCTCAACCCGGATAGGACGAATCACTGACTCCGTCAACCGACGAGGCTGTCGGGCTGGCTGAGGCTAAGGCACATCAGAAGTTCTCTTCCTCACACCTACAGAGGTCCTACAGGAGCTATTCAGCTAGTCTGGATCCATATATCTGGATAAAAGTCTCCAAATCACCTCATAAAAGGTGTGTTAAATTCTAACCTGGAGCTCATCAAGTGCATTTTATGTCTATATGCATGCATGCATTACTTTAACATATGCCTACAGTAGAGTTAAAATGCATGTTCATTCAATGCCTAGACTTGTGAAAAAAATTCGCCAGTCTCCTTTGTAAAAAAGACTATCCACATGCGCGTAGGCATGACTAGGTGGCCATTTAGTAGCACGCCAACTTACAGTCATAAACATCCTATATGCATGAAAAAATCAAAATCATAATCTATAAGGGTAGCCTAATTACCAGGATTACTTTACTTCATAACCTTTGCTCATTTGTCCTCAAATAGGATAAAAAAATAGCAGAAAAAGGTGCCAAATTGACTATTTTAAAAGTTAATTTTTTTCACATCAATACGTTCAGCAGGGTAAAATACTAACATTTAATGTGTTGAATAAATTTTATGAAGTCATATGAGCATGCATATTCACTACTATGTGTCTGAAGCATTTTGTAAGACCCCGAATTTCATGAAATAAAAGTATTCAAATTTTTTGAGTAAAGTTCATATCACCACCTGAGATTTGGCATTTCCCACTTAACCACCTGTAGTCAGTAAAGCTACATTTAAACTCCCGACTTTTTGAGTTGAAGAGAAAACGTCACCTTTTCCATCCAACTTAACTGTGCGTGTATGTCAGACGCCAAAAGCACGTGAAAAGGGATAATAACAGTCAAAAAAGACTAGTAAATGTCCGAAATAACCCCCTTCTTCTTTCTAAAACCACAATCCTCTCTCATTTCTCACTCCTCAAACCACGCGTCCTCTCTCTCTCTCTCATTTCTCACTCCTCAAACCACAATCCCCTATTCTCAAGTATACCAATTACCATACCTGTCAGCAGCTTCCACCAGCTCTAGCTGATACTTACGAATCACTGATACGTGTCTTCCAAATTTAGAGAGAAAAATAAAACAAGTTGGTTAGTTCTAAAGAATAACAACAACAAAAATTCCAGTCAATGTTAGAGTCACGGGGGGTCTAATTGAGAAAATAAACCAGGAGAGAGAGAGAGAGAGAAAGAAAAGAGTGTAAAAGTTGATTTCAGTGTTGGGACTGGATTCAATGTTGGTCCAAGATCGTCCAACTCCAAAATCCGCACACAGCGGAGCAGCGGCGACATTACCAATCGTTCGTCCAAATCGTTTCTCCGAGTCCAAATCCCTAGATTTTTCCACATGGGTCTCCGAAAATCTATACAAAATCTTCGCTATTGGGCTCCTTATTGCTACCGTCACCGCCCACTTCTTCCTCTGCAATGTTGGGAACTCTGCCGCTCTCCTCTGCTTTTAATCTCAGTCCAAAACCCTCGAAACCATCCATTTCCCTCAAATCGATTGGAACTCAATTATGCCCATTTCGGATAAATCCACCCCTTTTGCCAATTTTTGATCCGATAAGTGGATTTTTGTCTCTGTGTCAAATTACCCTTCTAATTCCCTGCGAAATCTTGCAAAGATCAAGGGCTGGCAAATTTTGGCAGCTGGGAATTTCAAGACGCCTTCAGATTGGAGCCTTAAAGTTCAATTTGTGCAGCAATTAAATTTCTTGATATTTTCCTTGTCTTGAATTGGGGTGCTGTCAAATATTGTTGGGGTTTTAGTCTTGTGCTTGTGAATTTCTGTTAGGACTTGGAAGTAAATCTCCTGAATTGGTTAGTTGAAGATATTAGTAAATTTTACAACATATATTAGGAAGAATTTATTTGCATGATGTATTGATTGGGCATAGCAGATGATATTTGGTGAGCAGCTAGCTAATTGATGTCCGTTCAAGAGTTTTTAACTGTCTAACATTTTCTTTCTATCCATGGGTTTATGTTCATTTGTTGAATTAAGAATGGATTTGACTTGCCAATTCAGTTGAAATTATGTTGTTGGGCAAAGTCAAATTCCTCTAAGAATCATCAGCAGCAGCAGAAAGATTACATACATGTTAAATTGAATAGCCTTGTCTTTTATTTTGGTAGGATCATTCGTCGTTTTCAATATATATATATATATATATATATATATATATATATATATATATATATATATATATGGAGGGTAATTAAGTCTTTAGTCAACTCAAGTAACGGAGTTAAGACGGAAAGCATTTATTCACTTCAACTCAAAAAGTCGGGAGTTTAAATGTAGCTTTACTGACTACAGGTGTTTAAGTGGAAAATCGCCCAAACCCCAGGTGGTTATGAGAACTTTACCCAAATTTTTTTATAATTATTATTAAGTAAATGGTTAAATTGATAAAAAGATAAAGTTAAGGGTGATATATGTAAAGTTTACAAAATACGCAAGTGGTTATAAAATACTCATTGTTCTCGGGAAATATTCATTTGGTTGTGAAATATTCTTGCTGTCGGGGAATATTCATACGACGGCGCATCCATTTGTGGGCCCTATAACAGAATAACTGTCGGATGAAGAAAATGACAAGTTTGAGTTTTTATAAATAACGGCGTAATTGTTACCGTTAACACTGTTGGATTACCTGGTGGTTAAAAAATAGTAATACGTGTGGTTGCACAGTAGCACACGGTATTGCACATTATTTTTGAATTATTGATTCTTAAGTATGAAGGCACTACTCAATAATTGTTATAGTAATTATTGTTCAATATTTTATTTTATTGATTCAATAATTGCTGCGTTGATATTTTATATTATTGTTGTTTTAATAATTGTCACTGCACAGTATTTCCCATTATCAGATCAATAATTCATATTATTTGAATAATATTATTAGATAGCATTATTGGCAATGTCTAGAAAGTTCTGTCAAGGAGAGGTTTGGTCACCTAATTGTGCGTCAATAAGGTGATAAGTTGGTTTTATACCTACTTATCTGGTATCTGTTACTTGAATTAGTTGCTTATACTCATGTTTCTTAGTTACTTTTCGTGTATTTTGTGTTCATTTTGTAGATCTTATGTTTGGGAACGATGTGAGCGACTATTGGTATAAAAACGCAAGGAAAAGCAATCTGGATATCATTCGGGCTTTCATGTTCATGTTATGTTCTTGGCTTGAAACTTAGACTATGTTGTAGAGCTTCTTCTAAGCTTATCAGAACATCTTCAATCATTCCAATCGAAGTTCGGATGCAAGAGTTATGACCTTTGTACCAACGAACATTGAACGTCACTGTTTTGGATGGCCATTTGCATATTTGTCCCTTCCAATCACATTTCAGCCATCATCCGCGATTTATTTCTCAATTGTCAAAGAATGAAAGTTGTATAGATAGTCGATATCTTCGATTTGATAGGTGGCAGGCCCCGTAACTCTTCCCGGATCAAAAGTTATGGCCATTTTACCAGAGGACACTGCAGCAGAAAATGGACCGCGCGGGCGCGCCATTTTCTAGTGTAATTCCTGCGCGGCCGCGCGAATCTCTGGTGCCAAAAAACGTTATTTTCTGCTTGAGCACAGCCATGCCTAACTTCAGGCCAATTCTTGTGCGGCCGCGCCACTTCTGATGTTGACCAAAGCTGACTTTTCACTAAATAGTTCAATTGAAGTGTAACTAAGAGGGGGGGGGGTTCAATTAGGGCTTATATATTAGACGTATTTTCATGATGTAGAAGGGGGATTCCACCCTTGCGGGATCATAACATATTACATATGCTTTTTTCTTCTCTTTCTTGGTTAGATTAGATTAGAACCCTAGATTATATTAGAGTTGAAGATTGAAGCAATTGGAGAGCATAAGAAATTCAGAATTGGAGCAAGAGAGATCAGATTTGCATTCCTATATCCCTAACTTCTCTTTAATTCTATCTTTATTTCTCAATGTGTATTTTATTCTGGATTATGGATTTTGATTCTATGATGAGCTAAACTCTATTTTGAGTTTACAATGAAATCTATTACTTAGTTTATTTTGACATACTTCATTGTTAGTCTTATTGATTACTATGGGATTGTATATTAAGATTCATGCTTATTTCTTTAGTTGATTGACCATCAATTACTGTAATAACCCATATGAACTTGAAAGACGAAGTATGAGTTTAGATTTGATCTTGATAGATTTTAATTGTATGTGCTACATTGTGATGGGATGCATGATTTGTGCTTAGGATAGACATATACAGAAGCACCACTCGTAGTCAATTGAGAATTTGGGCTTAAACCCTAATTATTTGTAAATCACATAGACATATAGTGGTTTAGGGAATGTGGGTATTCATGTGTATTCTATCAACTGTGGATTATATGTGATATGAGTATGGTACATTGAGATATGGCTGCACTTTACTTTCGTGTTCTAGACTAACAATCTGGTACAAGTAATTTGGCTTAACATGAAGTGTGTGGATTTGAATGATTCAATAGGGGAAATTGTAATCTCAAGTCTTCATTATCTAGTCTCATTCTAGGGATAATTAGTATTATTTAATTTCATAGTTTTCATCACTATATTGTATCATTTGTTTAAATAAGATTGAAATGGTTATGTGTTAGTGCTTGGTAAATTTTATTAGTTAATTCTCTGTGGGAACGATACTTTACTTACTCTTTATTACTTGTTGACCGTGTATACTTGCACGCATATATTGATCGGTAAAACGACCAACAAGTTTTTAGCGCAGTTGTCGGGGAATTAGCTAAATAAATTTTTGCCAACATTAACTTCAATCAAAATGGCCTTAATTTAAACATTTTTTTTTGTTTTAATTATCTTCTTATATTTCTCTGTTTTCAGGTACCATGGGTGACTTTGCTTATCAATGGTCTTATACAAATATGATTCAACCGAGGGACACAAGCACTGAGGGACTCAATGTATTTTCTACATTTTCAGCACAAATTGCAACACTTTCGGATAGGTTCACTACTAGAAAATAAATCTAGCGATGAGATTTAGCGACGATCGGGACGGAACCTTCACAATAGATGTGTATAGCGACGGTCACAATCTGACCGTTGGTATAGGCCTCTGAAGATAGTCTATTCCGAGGATCACAAGTTGGTCGTCGGTATAGGAATTTTTTTTTGGGGATTTTAACGAGGGTCAAAGGGAGGCGTAGATAATAACGAGGGTTTTAAGAGTGGGCATTTTATCAGTCACAAATCGATTCTGTTCTTTCCCCCAAATCAACATCTCAATCAGTCGATTCTGCAGGGAGCTTACTACTGCAGTACATTCCTCTTCCCACTATTTTAACTTTGTTTTTCATTTTTCAGTAATAGCTTTTGTGCAAAAAGACTTATTCCAACTAATATTTTTCAGGATTATCTTGCCAGTATTGACAATCCAGCACAGGAACATTCCAGTTTCAAGTAATTATCCTACCTTTGCCTTGCATCTATGGCGCATGCCTTTTTTAATCCGTTTTGTTCAGTTCCATATTGTTGTTTGTGGGTCAAATTGGTTGCTACCTGGACTTTCTAATAATTATTTATATTATCTTGTGGTAGTCTTAGTGCGGTGAATATATTTGTTAGGGGAAACTCTACCTTTCTAGGTCTTACTGAGTGGGATCTGTTGTGACAGTTCTGTTCTGCAATTGGCAATAGCACTTCAACAACAGGAATTTGAGCAACAACCGCAACGTAATTCACAACAACCGACTGATGGCGGTGGTCCAAGACTGGTTACAGGCCCCCAGGTAGGTTTTCAACTTTCTATTCATTTTGTTCATTTTAACATGGTGTTAGACCTGTGCAAAAGCAAGCCATGAATTTTTCTGATAGGGGGGATGGTTTGATATTGGAATACAAGATTAACTTTGATGCATCCTGTAACTTGAGCTGATATTCAGAATCATATTAATATTCAGAAATTAATGGCATTGTGCAAGTATCAAGGAGGAACTTGCCCTCGTCGTCTTCCAAGCCAGATTCAAAACCATCAAAGGATGTGTGTTGTAATGTAAAAAATACAAGCGCAGGGAGCTTATTATATGTTTGTTGTGTAAATGGTGCGACTCATTTTTGGACGTATTACATAAAATCTCAATCTCTCATCCTCCATATACATGTAATTTTAGATCCAGCTTCTTCAGGTGTAAATAAATAAAGTAAATACCACAGCACTCCAGGTTTATCATCTAAAGCAAACTTCCAAAAGAAATAATTTTGCAGTTCACCCTATAAATTCTGATTCTATATACGATATATGAAAGTGGGTGAAAAGGGTCAAGTAATAAAATCTTGTACTTCTTGTAGTTGTATGCTTGATTGCCATAAAAAACCTCGCTATTTTAAGAAGCCCTAAATCTTAACAAGCCCTAAGTTTTGAAGAGAACAGGTGTCTCTGACCGTGGTGGTACTATTTTATGGGGTCTACATAAAAGTAAATCTAACACCAAATGTTAGTTTAAAATCTATAGCTTGCTAGTGATTTAGTACTTGTTTTAGTATATTTCTCTCTATTATCTTTAATCAACCAGGGTGGTGGGAAGGGGACTTGGCATAAATCTTACATACACCTTTTTTGTTTTTTTGTTTTGTTTGAGTGAACTGGGAGTTTGGTTGGCGTTCAAGGTAATTAATTATGATAATTAATTATCATAGATTTCTATACGCAATATCATTTTGATGGTTGTTCAATTTGATTTACAAACATAATATTATGTATAAGATGTGGATGGAATTACCAAGATATTCTAGAGAATATCTTGCAAGCATAGAGAGATTTCTGGACTTTGTGTATTCCTTGTCCATGTAAGAATTGTGTAAATGGCCGATACTAGATTCGAGCTACTATTCGTGAACATTTGATTTCTGATGGATTTATGTTTGGCTATACGAATTGGGTGCATCAAGGGGAAGATGTGATTGTCAGGGATGTGAGTAATGATGATGTTCACGACGAACCATCACGAATTGGGTGCATCAAGGTTTATTCTTGGGGTTGTAGAAGTCAAAATCACAGTGAGAAAAAGAGATTTTACTCAAGATTGGATACAGTTCTCTTCCTATTATCGAGTTTCAAGTTGATAATAGGAAGAGAGTTGCACGCTTTAATATGCCTGTTTAACAGCTGTATAGATCTAATTTAATTGGTTTTTATTACTACTTTGGAGACCAAGTTTAATATAATAATAATAATACTCCCTCTAGTATAAAAATGGAGATGATTGGCATGCAAGTTGATTCAATTTCAGGCTTAGGGGAAGAAGAGTTGGACATAGAAGGAGAACAAGACCCGGATAAGTCAACAATGATCACATCAAAGCTATTGCTTCCCAAATCTCAACAACAAAACCCTCCTTTTCCTTCAATTATTCTCACTTATTTATATGGTGGCCATTTTCTAGCTAGATGGGGTGCAAGGTTTCCCTCTCCTCCTCTATTTCTCTATATATATCTCTACAACTTGTTGTTTTATTTACCTTCTAGATAACATCTAATTAGACTAGTCTATTTTCTATTTTGCATCTAAAAATTTGATATGATTATGAGAATTATGTAATTTTCTAAAGGGTGTCTTTCTGTTAGACATAAATGTCAGTTGTCTATCAATTATTAATTGATATTCTTTACTATTCTGAATTCATATTTTTGTTTCTCAGGTTACTTTAATGGCTTCTAATAGAACATCTAGATCTCGTGCTAACATGGAAGATGGCCCGGAAATTAATGATAATGAGATCCATGCCGATGAACCACATGCAGAGGAGGAAAGCATTCATGAGAATGTTGAAGGTACCATGCATATATCTACACTTATACTTGCATTATCATGAAGGTACCATGCGTATATAAGTAAGAAGAGCTACTACTTACTTGCAAAAATAAAGCATGTCTGTGATCAGTTTGTGCTGAAGGGCCAAGTATATATATACCTAAACAAGAATTGAGGTTTAATTTGTACCAAATAATCCAAAGTACTTGCTCCCATCTTGAATCTGATGACTGTTACTGCACTTCAATCCAAAGCTTTCTAGGAATGATGGGTGATCTGTACTAGAAGTTGCACCAATCTGTGCAGCTTTTTGCAATAACGCAGTGGCGGACATATTTGCAGAAAGTGTTTGATGGGACATATTTTGGCTGCTGAACAAGGAAGGAACACCTGCAAGCTGATTATTAGTTGTATAGCTGCTTGTTAGTTGTTCTTGATCAGCATTGCTGAAATTAAGGCTCTTATTAATTCCAGTACTAATCCAATTGAATTGATAATTGGATTGTGGATCACAAAACACTGGCTGAAACATTGATAATCCAATTGAATTTATTCAAATTGCACTATGCTTTTGTTATGTGGTATGGGTTCCTGATATTCCTTTTTTAAATTGTTAGAGCAGTCTTGTCTTATATTCATTTCACTATATCCTATAACTTAGTACTGCTGCAGCATGTGTGTCGACTAGAAGACTCAAGTTAGTACCGCTACAACTTCCATGTCATTTAGTTTCAGTGTCTTGTACAGCATCTAGAAGACTCAACTTAGTTGTGAAGTTTGTTATGTGGATATTAGCACTAAACCATACCTAAAAAGCCTAAAAATGGACTGTTTTTGTCAGAAGCATAAGACATTACATTTTTGTGTTCTAAAGCATGAATATAGACTATATAACAGCTACATGATGTGATAATGCATATAACATAGATGCTTGGGACTGCTATATGAATTATGGACTGCTATATGAATTATGGACTCCTAAAGGTTTCTTTTGAGTTCTATTATGGACTATTTGTAAATTTATAGCTCAAATTGTGCCTAAGTATGGACTGCTATAGTCAAATGTTGCGACTGAAGTTGTGAGTCAGCATAGAGTCCCTATATTGTCTATGTATACCATTTGAAAGTTGTTCCTTAAGTTATTTAAGGTCTACAAGGTGTGTTGTGCAAATTCGTGCCTAAAAACCAAAGAAAGTAAGCTTTAAATGAACACTAAAATACTTGTATGTATAATTAACAAAGGTCGTTTGAGATGCAACTTTGTGTTATTTAAAAACTCTTTTACATATATAAATCATGTTATATTTCAGTTTTGTTTAGTTCATATATTTTGATTCTTTCTCTTTTTTAGGTTCTCGACCTAAGAGGAAGCGTGGACCAACGATGGGAGCAAAGTTATGGTCAAATATCGATGCACCCAAGAAAGTAATTTATGATGCAAATGGTCAACCTATTGGGGGAGACACCAATAAGTTAACAACCATTCTCGGGTGTCTTGCTCGCAATGGAGAATTTTTTCCACTAAGTACTCCAACATGGTCCAATATGACAGAGGCTAACATGATAAGGGCTTGGGATGAAATTCAGGTTATTAATCAATAGCATTTTATAGAATTTGACATTAAACACTGTGAAGGTAATTTAATATATGTGTAAATTTGTTTGTTGTAGAAATGACTTACCACAGATCACCCCAATGCTAAAAGAAAATTGATGGCTATCATGAACAATAGGTGGAGAGATTGGAAGTCTAACTTAAAGAGTAATAATTTTGTGCATGGTGACCGTGCCAAATCGATAGCGAATACTATCAACAATGATCAAGTAAATCCTAATCAATGGGCTGCGTTGGTTGATTATTGGCTAACTGATGATGCACAGGTTGTGTTTATTCTAATTTATATATTATCAATTCTTATTTATTGTTATATATTATTATTAATTTATAAATACATGCAATGTAGGATATAGCAACAAAAAATTATGAAAATCGAAAAAAATTGTTGGTAGGTCATACGTTGGGCACTAAATCAATTCCAAAAAAGAAGCATGAATTGGTAATATTTGATGTTATTTCAATATTTTTTGTCGTTAATCATGTATTAGACTTCTATGAATAGAGTATTTCTTGAATTATGTACTATTTTTTGTTTTATTTGTAGTACCAAATAAATAAAAAAGAGATTAATCGAGCGGATATGTATATACAGTCCCACACTCGAAGTGATAACTCAATTTTACCGGAAGCATCCTCAAATGTGGTACGTATTTATCAATCCTCAAACAATGGGGTCTTTTAACTCTTTATTCTATATTGTCTTTAAGCTCTTTACCGAGGGTATGATTATATATACTGATTATTATATGATTAGTAGAAGTTTATCAAATGTTTGTATAATTGACTGCTATGGACTGAATTTAGGCACAAGGAGATAGGTTGGGCTGAGGAGTAATAAGGAGGTTAAAATAGGTTCATGATATAAACCAATGTGAGGAGTAATAAGGAGGTTTAAATAGGATCTTTCTAGTTGATGACTTTCTAGATAGCTAAGCACTGCAGTCTGGGGGAAGGAATGTGAGGGGTGAGGGGTCAAGTATCAGAGGAGTGTTTCTTTTATCCCTCACCTTAGTATTAGTGTGTGCAGCAAGAAAATTAAACATATGTAGATGATTCTGAAACATGGCCTTTTCATGAAAGAATGATTATTGATGGAGAATTTCTAGATGCTTGAGTTTGTCTGGGTATACAAAATGTTGAAGAGTAGTTGTTAAGTTTTCATTTTGTAGTATTGAATATAGCTTGAAACATGCAGCTAGCAGCAATATAGAAAGAATTAGGAGCAGTTAGCAACTTAGCATTGACAAAAATAAGTGATGCAAAAGTTTCCTTCGGCTTTACATTGTGAGTATTCAGATACTTTGAGAGTTTCTATTAAGCAAAAGTTTCTTTCGGCTTTACATCCAATATTCCAGTCAGAAATACTACTCTTTTAAAGTAAGGGATTGTAAGGGTTATTATGTTTTTCAATTTCGTAATTTTTCCGACCCTCAAAAATTCTGAAAAAATTTGAAATGATAATTTGATGAGTTTTCTAGATTGTGTCCAAAAATGGCAATTTTTGGATGTATAAAAGTAAACCCTTATAACTCCTTGTGGTTAACTCCAAAATTGGTAAAATTTTTATTGGGAGTACATATATATAACAGAAGTATACTCTGTAAATTTTGGAATTTTTGGACAAAAATACAGTTTATGATAAATATCTAAATATTCGACAGTTTTGGCCATATTAAAAATAGTAAATGAATTTTAAAAATTCCAAGAAAAATATATGCTCAATATGGGACTATATTCTGATAAATCCCATAAAAGAAAATTTTCTAGGACTGATTTGGTGTTTTTCATGAAAATAGACTAGTTAGGAGTAAATGAATTAAATATGTTATGTGAAGAAAGAAAATTGAAAAATAGGATTTTATGGCTTGAGAATCCTATATAAGGTATATGCAGATTTTTTATGAGGGTTTTGGTTATTAGTGATGAAATCTTATGAGTTTGGCATTTTAGGATGATTAAATGTATTAATTAGTAAAGTGTAAATAATTAAAATAAATTGTTTATAAGTTTAAGAAATGATTAAAATATTCTGGTAATATTACTAATATTAGATTATGAGATTATTAAGTGATTTATAACATTTAGATTAAGGTGTTATGAAATCATTGATTTAAAATATTATTTAATGATTAATAATATTAGTAAATGAATTTAATGTTATTATATAATGAATAATATTAAATGGAGTTTATAATATAATGAATAATATTATTATCTTCGTTAAATATTCGTTGAAATATTATTTTCTATTCAAATCATTTTTTGTGACGCTTCCAAAATAGGTATACATCACCTATTCTGAGTCGCCAAATACATGGTACAGAATACAAATACAATCTTTAATATACAACAAGAAAATTGTGAGTTTTAATATAAACATTGTCTTCTAGACAATATTCACTCTCAGAATAAGTTCTCATTACATTTATTATCACACTATTTAACAGAATAGTGAGGACTTCTAATACTATCATATGGACCGTCACTCCATTCCCCGACTAGTTCTGGCTACGTTCTAATTTTCTGAAGAGAACAGTGAAAGAAAGGGTGAGCTCAACTAGCCCAGTAAGAAATATCATAACTAAGATAATGCAGAATAAATTATCATTAGTCTTCAACAATGTTAAACTGATAAAATACAAGAGACATCAAGTTTAACTGCAGCGGAACATGTAATCCATTAAATGAGACAAGTAGAGAATAAAATCTACTATCTTTTATGATTTAAAAGATTTTCATCACTTTTATCGCTGGGACTCAGCTAAATAAATAATCCACCTCATCCCTGCACTACGACCAAGGATATTCATAAGTATCACAACCACAAATTATCCATGCACTACGGGCCAAGGATATTCGTGTATTCATCAATGGTTATGATCATGCCAACAACTGTCCATCAATGCACTACGGGCCAATGAGGACTTTTACCACATCATTTGTAACATTACGGTCATGATTACACCGAATAATCCCTAGTCATAATCATACCAAGTCCATCTATACACTACAGACCACAGATGACTTTCAACATAATATAAACATGAGGATGATGACAATGACATAATAATTCAATAAAACAAGTTCAAGAATTAATTTATTCAGGAACTAATAACGTCCAAATTATCAACATGATACTTCTTTGTAGAGTAAAATTCAAAAATGCTCAGAAGAATATTTTAATGAAAAGATACTGGATGAATTGCAAATATCAAGGATATTTCACTAATTTTATGGAGTATAGAAGTCAAAACTTTAATCAACTGAGTATAATAAAGAATGGAATAACAAAAGAAATCACCATGCATGCGGTACTTCGCATAGACATGATATTCCAACAGAATAATAAAGACGGAACCAGGTTCGGCGTAAAACGCACAGACAAGATATTCTAACAGAATAATAAAGAATGGAATAACAACATAATTTCACCATGTATGCGGTACTTCGCATAGATAGGTTATGTGACGCCCCCAAAAATAGGTATACATCACCCATCTTGAATCGCCAGATACATGGTACAGAATACAAATACAATCTTTAATATACAACAAGAGAGCTGTGAGTTTTAATACAAATATTGTCTTCTAGACAATTTCCACTCTCAGAATAAGTCCTCATTATATTTATTGTCACACTATTTAAAAGAATAGTGAGAACTACTAATGCTATCATCTGAACTGTCAATCCGTTCCCCGACTCGTCTCAGCTATATTCTCATTTCCTGAAGAGAACAGTGAAGGAAAGGGTGAGCTCAACTAGCCCAGTAAGAAATATTATGACTAAGATAATGCAAAATAAATTATCATTAGTCTTCAACAATGTTAAACTGATAAAATACAATAGACATCAAGTTTAACTGCAGCGGAACAAGCAATCCATTAAAAGAGTCAAGTAGAGAATAAAATCTACTATCTTTTATGATTTAAAAAGTTTTTCATCACTTTTATCGCTGAGACTCAGCTTAATAAATGATCCACATCATCAAATCATCCCTGCACTACAGGCCAAAGATATTATTTAGTATCATGATCACGAATTATCCATGCACTACGGGCCAAAGATAATCGTGTTTTCATCAACGGTCCTGATCATGCCATAAAATAATTCATCTTTGCTCCCTTGGCCGAAGAGAATCCATAGCCATAATCATACCAAAAATTGTCCATCAATGCACTACGTGCCAATGAGGACTTTTTCCACAACATTTGTAACATTACGGTCATGATTATACCGAATAATTCCTGGTCATAATCATACCAAGTCCATCTATGCACTACAGGTCACAGATGACTTTCAACAAAATATAAACATGAAGATGGTGGCAATGATATAAGAATTCAATAAAAATAAGTTCAAGAATTAAATTATTAAGGAACTAATAATGTCCAAATTGTCAACATGATACTTCTTTGCAGAGTAAAATTCAAAAATGCTCAGAAGAATATTTTCATGAAAAGATACTAGATGAAGTACAAATATCAAATATATTCCCCTAATTTCATAGAGTATAGAAGTCAAAACTTTAATCAACTGAGTATAATAAAGAATGGAATAACAAAAGAAATCACCATGCATGCGGTACTTCGCATAGACAGGTTATTCCAACAGAACAATAAATAACGGAACCAGGTCAGGCGTAATACGCACCGACAGGATATTCCAACAGAATAATAAAGAATGGAATAACAACAGAAATCACCATGCATGCGGTACGTCGCATAGACAGGTTATTCCAATAGAATAATAAATAACGGAACCAGGTCAGGCGTAATACGCACCGATAGGATTTTCCAACATAATAATAAAGAATGAAATAACAACAGAAATCTTCATGCACGCGGTACGTCACATAGACAGGTTATTCCAACAGAATAATAAATAACGGAACCAGGTCAGGCGAAATTTGCACCGACAGGATGTTCCAATAGAATAATAAAGAATGGAATAACAACAGAAATCACCATGCATGCAGTATTTCGCATAGACAGGTAATTCCTACAGAATAATAAATAACGGAATCAGGTCTGGTGTAAAATGCACAGACAAGATATTCCAACAGAATAATAAAGAATGTAATAACAACATAATTTCATCATGTATGCGGTACTTCGCATAGACAGGTTATTCCATCAGAATAATAAATAATGGAATAACAGAAGAAATTCACCAAGTATAGGGTAGCCCGCGTATACAGGTTATTCCAACAGAATAATAAAGAATAGAATAACAACAGAAATCACCAAGTATAGGGTAGACCGCGTATACAGGTTATTCTAACAGAATAATAAAGAATGGAATAACAAAAGTTCTCTTCATGAATATAAAAAAAATACCTCTTACCTTATAAAGAAGAGTACTCCGACGGTAGGGCGGGGATATACTTAAAGAAACTTGCACTACGCTCAAAGTTTTCTTAAACGCTAAATAAATACGCTCAAGATAGAAGAATAATTCTCTCTACAGTGTCTCTCTCTAGAGTTTCAGTGAATTCGTAAGAAATAATGAAGGAATGAGTTTTTATTTATAGAAGAATGGACTGAATAGTAACCAATCCATGAACGGTCCAGATCGATTTACTTTAAACGAACGGTCCAGATTGGTTTACAATAAAATATAATATATTCTATTTATGATCTAATAAAACGAATAACTTTTAAAAAGATTTTACTATGCAAACACTATGCAGGCATTATGCAAACACTATGCATAATAAAATATAATATATTCTAATTATTGTCAAATAAAACGAATAACTTTATAAAAGTATTCTGTTTTATATAAAAAGATTTTACTATTAGCCTATTAAAACGAATAACTTTATAAAAGTATTCTGTTTTATATAAAAAGTTTTTCTGTTTTATTACATTAATAATACTAATAAAACAAAACTTATATATATATATATATATATATATATATATATATATATATATATATATATTACAATCAACTATAATTGAATCAAATAACGTGAGATATTATGCAGCAACTACTGTAGCAATAATTGAACAAAACTGAGTGACTTCTCACGTAAGCATCAATAATCAATATCATGTGCTACTATGCAACCACACGTATTACTGTACTTTTACTACCGAGTAGTTTAACAGTATTAACGATAAAACTTCCGCCGTTATTTTCATAAAAAATTTTGTCATTTTCTCAATCTGACAATAATTCCGTTGTGGGGTCCACCAATGATTGTGCCGTCGTACGAATATTCCCCGACACAAAGAATATTCTTCGACCAATCGAATATAATATAACAACTTGCATACTTTGCAAAATTTATAAATATTACCCATAACTATAATATTATATTAAATCTACACCATAATATTCAAAAAAAATCAAGAAATTTAAATCTTTATTCGTAAAATTTGGGATTTTACAATCTCCCCTCCTTATGAAATTTTGCCCTCAAAATTTACGTACGTATCTGGTATGCCGAAAAGATGAGGACACTTTGTCTGATTCTAACTCTTGAGGTATAACCTTTGAGTGTTGAATACATTCCAGGATTTTAACAGGTACATCTTTATACGTTAAATTATTCGCTATCTCGTCCGGTTCTAAATCAATAATGTGGTTCGGGTCGTCCACATATTTACGTAACATCGATATGTGAAAAACGTTATGAACACGCGACATACTTGGCGGTAAAACGAGTCTATAGGCCACAGTTCCTACTCGATCAAGGATTTCAAATGAGTCAATAAAATCGAGGGTTGAGATTTCCTCTCTTCTTCGATTCTTGCTTCTAGAATAACGCCCTCTTAAACCTTTTTTTTCACATTCATCAACTCTGAGTATTTAACTTGAGCGGCTTTAACTTTATCGATTAAAGTCGATTCTACTTGTATATTCGTTATCTTTACGTAGGTTCGTATATTCACACTCATAAACGTATATGATCTTCTACTCAACGCGTCAGCTACCACGTTCGCTTTCCCACGATGGTATTGAATAGTACAATCGTAATCTTCAACAGCTCGAGTCAACGTCTTTGGCGTATGTTACGTTCGTTTTAGTTGAAGAAATATTTAAGGGTTTTAGAAATAGGATTTTGTACTGGGGTCAATACAAAATTTGATTTCATGCTCTGGGGTAGGCCAAAAAGTCTTCAGAAATACGTTAGGAAATTTATTAACGATAAAAATATCATTCACAACTGTGACTCTCATCCAAGACTTGGATAACACGTCACATTGATACCTATCAACTTGTCATTGTTATTCACAACGTCTCCTACAGAAAGTCTGGCTTCGGTGCATTCCACACAAGGAAGTTAACAACGAAAGATCTTTACTTATGGCTTGATATGACAATGATTGAATTTAGTGGTTTGGTTGCTTGAATTTGCATAATAGGTTGGTTAAGAATATGAAAGCTAACAACCTTATTAAAAGCATGATGAGTAGTTAACCAATCGATTTCTAAAATCACATCAAATGCAAGTATTTTCAAAGAGATGAGATCGGCAGGTAACATGAAAGTGTTGATTTGAATCAAACAAGATTTATAAATAGTGGAGGTAACGAAGGTTTCTCCCAATTGAGTTTCAACAGATAAATCAAAGTCTAACTTCTCTAGAGTTAAATTCAAACATTGAACACAACTAAGTGGAATGATAGAGTGAGTAGAACCGGTATCTAACACGGTATAGACTTCGCAAGAGTTTATGATTAACTTACCCGTGATAATTTTATTCAGGTTCCTCGTCACGAAAAAAAATGCTCTCTTAAACTACCGACTTTGGCTTGTCTGGGACATCCTTTGGCATCACCATCCCAGCTGGACTTGACTTCACCATACGACAAAATCGAGCTAGATGGCCTTCTCTTCCGTAATTAAAACACGCTACCCGTGATAATTTTATTCAGGTTCCTCGTCACGAAAAAAATGCTCTCTCTTAAACTACCGACTTTGGCTTGTTTGGGACATCCTTTGGCATCACCATCCCAGCTGGACTTGACTTCACCATATGACAAAATCGAGCTAGATGGCCTTCTCTTCCGCAATTAAAACACGCTTTGGATTGTTGCGTACAGTTTGGACGGATGTGTCCCTCATGTTCTCATTTGAAACGTACGACAGGTGGTCGTTCTTCTTCCTTTGAAACGGGTGCTGATGCTGCTGTCTTTCCATCATTATTGAACCTTCTTTTCTTGAAATTTCCACTTCTATTATCTTGGCCATGATTACCACCGAAGTGGTTACCATTCATGGCATGATAATTTCCCCCACGATGGTTATCATTGTTTCGATGACCGTTGCCACCGGTATGATTATTATCGTGTTGTTGGTCGTTGCCTTTTGGTTGTGCTGACTCATTATCACGCTCCAATAACTGAGCCCTATTCACAACATCTGAATATAAACAAAATTTGTGAGAAATGAGGTATTGACGTATATTGGGTTTCAAACCTCTTAGAAACATTCGCGGCATTCGCTCCTCATTATCGACCAAATGGGATGTAAACCGAGACAACTCGGCAAACTTAGCCTCGTACTACGACACGGTCATATTGTTTTGCTCCAGCTTGATGAACTCCTCCTCTTTTATGTGATGAATACTTTCAGGAAAGCACTTGTCGTTGAACAGCTCTTGGAACTTCTTCCAAGAAATCTTGAGTTTGTCAGTCTGGGTACGTTTTACAGATTCCCACCAGTAATCTGCCTCTTCACGCAACATAAAGGTGGCGAATGAAACCTTTTGCTCCTTTGAACATCCCAAAACATCAAATATCTTGGTGATCTACTTTAACCATGTCTCCGCCTTAAGTGGTTTTGGCTTTTCCAAAAACTCCAGTGGTCCCAACTCCTTAAACTGCTTAGCGGTGACCGACCGTGGGTTGCCATTATTTTTACCTGCATTATGAACAGGAGCCGCCTTCGCCTGATGTTGCATGAATTCTAAAAGACTCCTAAACGTACCGTCGTTCGTCAATTGATCAGTGTTGTTATTTACAGGAGGATTATCGCCATCCTGTTGCACATTGTCCTGATTATTGATCTGTAGAGACTCAACGGTCTCCTGTGCTCCATTGCTTATCTCAACATTTTCAGATGTCATTTTCAAATATTTTCATAAAACAAGGGTTAATTAACATATCACGTATTATCTCTATACTCTGACCGACCAGTTAAATATCAAATAAACTTACGTGGGTCAAACTAGCAAAGGAATTCCCCGTCTCTCCCCTCCTAGTTCTTGTCTCACATCTCAGCCAGAGATCATATCCCTAAGCTTTGATACCAACTGTGACGCCCCCAAAAATAGGTATACATCACCCATCTTGAGTCGCCAGATACATGGTACAGAATACAAATACAATCTTTAATATACAAGAGAGCTGTGAGTTTTAATACAAATATTGTCTTCTAGACAATATCCACTCTCAGAATAAGTCTTCATTACATTTATTGTCACACTATTTAACAGAATAGTGAGGACTACTAATGCTATCATCTGAACTGTCAATCCGTTCCCCGACTCGTCCCAGCTATATTCTCATTTCCTGAAGAGAACAGTGAAAGAAAGGGTGAGCTCAACTAGCCCAGTAAGAAATATTATGACTAAGATAATGCAGAATAAATTATCATTAGTCTTCAACAATGTTAAACTGATAAAATACAATAGACATCAAGTTTAACTGCAGCGGAACAAGCAATCCATTAAAAGAGTCAAGTAGAGAATAAAATCTACTATCTTTTATGATTTAAAAAGTTTTTCATCACTTTTATTGCTGAGACTCAGCATAATAAATGATCCACATAATCAAATCATCCCTGCACTACAGGCCAAGAATATTATTTAGTATCACGACCACGAATTATCTATGTACTACAGGCCAAAGATAATTGTGTTTTCATCAACGGTCCTGATCATGCCATAAAATAATTCATCTTTACTCCCTTGGCTGAAGAGAATTCATAGTCATAATCATACCAAAAATTGTCCATCAATGCACTACGAGCCAATGAGGACTTTTTCCAGATCATTTGTAACATTACGGTCAAGATTATACCGAATAATTTCTGGTCATAATCATACAAATACATCTATGCACTACAGGCCACAGATGACTTTCAATAAAATATAAACATGAAGATGATGACAATGATATAAGAATTCAATAAAACAAGTTCAAGAATTAAATTATTCAGGAACTAATAACGTCCAAATTGTCAACATGATACTTCTTTGCAAAGTAAAATTCAAAAATGCTCAGAAGAATATTTCCATGAAAAGATACTAGATGAAGTGCAAATATCAAAGATATTCCACTAATTTCATAAAGTATAGAAGTCAAAACTTTAATCAACTGAGTATAATAAAGAATGGAATAATAAAAGAAATCACCATGCATGCGGTACTTCGTATAGACAAGTTATTCCAACAGAACAATAAATAACGGAATCAGGTCAGGCGTAATACGCACCGACAGGATATTCCAACAGAATAATAAAGAATGGAATAACAATAGAAATCACCATGCATGCGGTACGTCGCATAGACATGTTATTCTAACAGAATAATAAATAACGGAACCAAGTCAGGTGTAATACGCACCGACAGGATATTCCAACCGAATAATAAAGAATGGAATAATAACAGAAATCTTCATGCATACGGTACGTCGCATAGACAGGTTATTCCAACAGAATAATAATTAACGGAACCTGGTCAGGCGAAATTTGCACCGACAGGATGTTCCAACAGAATAATAAAGAATGGAATAACAACAGAAATCACCATGCATGCAGTACTTCGCATAGACATGTTATTACAACAGAATAATAAATAACGGAATCAGGTCCAGCGTAAAACGCACAGACAAGATATTCCAACAGAATAATAAAGAATAGAATAACAACAGAATTTCACCATGTATGCGGTACTTCGCATAAACAGGTTATTCCATCAGAATAATAAATAATGGAATAACAGAAGAATTTCACCAAGTATAGAGTAGCCCGCGTATACAGGTTATTCCAACAGAATAATAAAGAATGGAATAACAACAGAAATCACCAAGTATAGGGTAGACCGCGTATACAGGTATTCTTACAGAATAATAAAGAATGGAATAACAGAAGTTCTCTTCATGAATATAAAAAAAATACCCCTTACCTTATAAAGAAGAGTACTCCGACGGTAGGGCGAGGATATAATTGAAGAAACTTGCACTATGCTCAATGCTTTCTTAAATGATAAAGAAATACGCTCAAGATAGAAGAATAATTCTCTCTACAGTTTCTCTCTCTAGAGTTTCAGTGAATTCGTAAGAAATAATGAAGGAATGAGTTTCTATTTATAGAATAATGGATTGAATAGTAACCAATCCATGAATGGTCCAGATCGATTTCCTTTAAACGGACGGTCCAGATTGGTTTACAATAAAATATAATATATTCTATTTATAATCTAATAAAACGAATAACTTTTAAAAAAAAATTACTATGTAAACACTATGCATAATAAAATATAATATATTCTAATTATTGTCTAATAAAATGAATAATTTTATAAAAGTATTCTATTTTATATAAAAAAAATTTACTATTAGTCTAATAAAACGAATAACTTTATAAAAGTATTTTGTTTTATATAAAAAGATTTTCTGTTTTATTACATTAATAATACTAATAAAATAAAACTTATACATAATATATATATATATATATATAACAATCAACAATAATTGAATCAAATAACGTAAGATACTATGCAACAACTATTGTAGCAATAATTGAACAAAACTGAGTGACTTCTCACGTAAGCATCAATAATCAATACCGTGTGCTACTATACAACCACACGTATTACTGTACTTTTACTACCGAGTAGTTCAACAGTATTAACGGTAAAACTTTCGTCGTTATTTTCATAAAAATATTTTTGTCGTTTTCTCTATCCGACAATAATTCCGTTGTGGGTCGACCAATGATTGTGCCGTCGTACGAATATTCCCCAACACAAAGAATATTCCCCAACCAATCGAATATAATATAACAACTTTCATACTTTGTAAAATTTATAAATATTACCCACAACTATAACATTATATTAAATCCAAACCATAATATTCAAAAAAAAATTCGAGAAATTTAAATGTTTATTCGTAAAATTTGGGATTTTACAGATTATTCCAGCAGCATAATAAATAATGGAATAACAGAAGAATTTCACCAAGTATAGAGTAGACTGCGTATACATGTTATTCCAACAGAATATTAAAGAATGGAATAACAGAAGTTCTTTTCATGAATATGGGAAAAAAATACCCTTTACCTTATAAAGAAGAGTACTCCGACGGTAGGGCGGGGATATACTTGAAAAAACTTTCACTGGGCTCAAAGCTTTCTTAAACGCTAAAGAAATATGCTCAAGATAGAAGAATAATTCTCTCTACAGTTTCTCTCTGTAGAGTCTCAGTGAATTCATAAGAAATAATGAAGGAATGAGCTTCTATTTATAGAAGAATGGACTGAATGGTAACCAATCCATGAACGGTCCAGATCGATTTACTTTAAATGGACGGTCCAGATTGGTTTACAATAAAATATAATATATTCTATTTATAATCTAATAAAAGGAATAATTTTTAAAAAGATTTTACTATGCAAACACTATGCAGGCACTATGCAAACACTATGCATAATAAAATATAATATATTCTAATTATTGTCTAATAAAACGAATAATTTTATAAAAGTATTCTGTTTTATATAAAAAGATTTTACTATTAGTCTAATAAAACGAATAACTTTATAAAAGTATTCTGCTTTATATAAAAAGCTTTTCTATTTTATTACATTAATAATACTAATAAAACAAAACTTCATCATCATTATTATTATTCACACTATTAATCTACCAGGTCGTTCCTAGGAAAGAAGGGCTTTCCAATAAGGATTTCTCCCTATTGGCGCGCAATTAGGTGACCAAACCTCTCCTTGGTAGAACTTCTAGACATCGTTAATATTGTAAATAATAATATTAATAACTATGTCATCTTAATTATTGATTATATAAAATATCGACAATAATTGAATAAAATTGAATGACTTCTCACGTAAGCATCAATAATCAATACAGTGTGCTACTATGCAACCACGCGTATTCCTATACTTTTAACATCAGGGTGTTTCAATAGTTAACGATAAAATTTTTGTCGTTATTTTCATAAAAATATTTTTGTCGTTCTCTCAATCTGACAATAATTCTGTTATGGGGTCCACCAATGATTGTGTCGTCGTACAAATATTTCCCGACCAATCGAATATTATAAACAACTTGCGTACTTTGCAAAATTTTTAAATATTACCCACAACTATAACATTATATCAAATTCATTCCATAATATTTAAAAATGATAATTATAGAAAATTCATCTTTATTCATAAAAGTTGGGGTCTTACATTTTTGATATAATATTATTTTAGAATTTTACTCCACAAAGCAGTATCATATTGACAATTTAGATATTATTGAATTCTAGATAAATTAAATTGTTAAAGTCTTTAAATTTTTTTTTATCATTTATCTCATGTGATTGATTCTTTATATCCTTGTCATGATCTTCATGCTTATATTGTTATGAAAGTCATCTTTGGTTTGTAGTGCATAGATGGATTGTTTATTGGTTTTACAATTGTATGCCTTTGGCCTGTAGTGCAAAGATGGTCTTTTGTTGAATATCTTTGGCCCGTAGTGCAAAGATGACCTGTTGTTGAATATCTTTGTCCTGTAAGTGCAAAGATGACCTGTTGTTGAATATCTTTGTCCTGTAGTGCAAAGATAACATGTTGAATATCTTTGGCCTGTAGTGCAAAAATGAACTGTTAATAAATATCTTTGGCCCGTAGTGCAAAGATGAATTTATTAGTATGATTATGAACAGGAACTGTGATTTGGTATAACCATGATCTTTGATGTTTTAGGTGATGAAAATTATCTTTGTCATGGATGAGAAAAGGAATTTAGAACCACAATTATGATTATGAGTTATTCACATGATTGTGGATAGGAACTGTTGATTGATATTACAGGGATAAAACATTGTTGGTGGACTTTTAACATGGAGAAGATAATAGACTTTATGGTCTATTTGACTCTTCTAATGGATTACTCATTCCGCTGCAACTATGATTGAAATATTTTATCATCTACCATATGTTCTAAATCTCTGATTTATTACTGATGAAGGCTATTGATAATTTATTATCTTTAGTCATGATATTCTTTACTGAGCTAGTTGTGCTCACTCTTTTGCTTCATAATTCCTTTCAGGTAATAAGAGTGTTATCGGGTCGAGCGGGGATAACAGAGGAATAGAACGGTGGTCTATAGTTATTGAGGTTCTCCCTAAACAGTATGGAAATAATTTTATTGAGAACTTTAGATAAGTGTGTTGTATTTTATACGTAATTTAATAGTTATATTTGGTGAATCTAATAGGGTGAGGTGAACCCAATTTTGGAAGGGTGTTTTGCCACTATCATACAAGATGTCTAATGACAAACAAACTCGTGTTATCATAAGACAGAGTTGTGCACATCCACTTGCTGAGTATATCTACGAGCACTACCTATATAACCTTAGAGTTTGGTTGAAATATAATTTTTAATTGGAGACAATGGAGATAATTATATGTCAAGAGAAGACTCACCATTGGAAAGAACATGATAGTAATCTTCTCGTTTTTTTTTGGGGTCTATTGGGTCAACCAAGGATAATTGTAAGACCTCGAATTTTATGAAATGAAAGTATTCAATTTTCTTATAATTATTATTTTATTTCGTAAATGGTTAAATTGATAAAATGTTAAAGTTAAGGGTGTTATGTGAAAATTTTGCAAAGTATGCAAGTTGTTATAAAATATCCATTTGGTCGGGGAATATTCGTTTTAACAGAGAATATTCGTACGACGACACAATCATTGGTGGAACCCACAACGAAAGTATTGTCGTAGTAAGAAAATGACATAATTATATTTTTATAAAAATAACGGCAAAAGTGTTACAGTTAAAACTATTGAACTACTCGATAGTAAAAGTACAGTAATACGTGTGGTTGCGTAGTATCACACGGTATTGATTATTGATGCTTACGTAAGAAGTCACTCAGTTATACTCAATTATTGATACAGTAATTGCTGCATCATATCTCTCATATTATTGATTCAATTATTGTCACAGTATCATCTGCATAATATGTTATATTATTAAATCAATAATTGATAATACTCATATCTCTCATATTATTGGTGCAAGATTGATAATACTTGCATGACTAAGTTAAAAATGGAGGTATAGTTGAAGGTACTATTCTATAATTAATTTTTTCACATGTTTAGAACTATTGAGTCACGTGATTTACTATTGATTCACATGATTTACTATTAGGTGAGGTGGTTCAAGTTTGATAATACTTGCATGACTAAATTAAAAATGAAGGAAAAGATGAATGTATTATACTGCAATATTTTGAACCCCAAAACGTACAATTATCAAAACTATATTTTCCTATAAATAGAAACTCATTCCTTCATTATTTTTTATCAATTCACTAAAGCTATAGAGCAATTATTATAGATTGGTATTATAGAGAGAAAGAAGAAGAGAAGTCTGCTACTTCACTATTCCAGTATCCAGTTTCTTCTAAGGTAAGGGATATTGATATTATAGTAAGGGATATTATTATTATAGTAAGGGGTATTATTCTTTCATATTCATGAAGAGAGTTATTTTCTTTCAATACTCGTAAGGGTTGTTATTCCATTCATTATTATTATGTTGGAATAACATGTTTATGCAAAGTACTGCACATATGGTGAAATTCTTCTGTTATTCCATTCTTTATTATTCTGTTGGAATAACCTGTCTGTGCGGTCTATCGCATGCCTAGTGAATTCTGTTGTTATTCTATTCTTTATTATTCTGTTGTAATATCCTGTCTGTGCGGATTACACATGACTTGGTTCCATTCTTTATTATTCTGTTGGAATATCCTGTCTGTGCGAATTACGCATGACCTGGTTCCATTCTTTATTATTTTGTTGGGAATAACCTATTTGTGCGGTCTATCGCATGCATGGTGAATTCTTCTGTTATTCCATTCTTTATTATTCTGTTGGAATAACCTGTCTATGTGGATTACCGTATGCGTGGTGAATGATCCTTCGTATTCATTCTTTATTAAATTGTGAAAATGATCTGTCTATATGGATTACCGCATAGCGGGTGAAAATCCATTTACAGTTTCGTATATTCTATTATACTCGTATGAGATATCATTTCTTTTGTACTCGTCATAGAATATCATTATCTTTGGTATTTTTTTATGAGTTACTATTCACGGGTTACTATTTACCTGGTTACTATTCACTCTAGTATTATTCACTCGGGTCTTCGGGGCACTTTTCGTGTCGGAGTACTATTCACGAGTTACTATTCACCCAAATTATTATTCGCTCGAATATTATTCACTCGAATATTTGGGGTACTTTTCATGCCAGGGGTACTATTCCCGAAGTACTATTCATAGAGTACTATTGCGAGGTACTATTTACCCAAAAAATGTTTCTTTTCTGTCCAAATTATTTTAGGTACATGAATATTATTCTTGAATTTTACTCCACAAAGCAGTATCATGTTGACAATTTGGATATTTTTAAACTCTAGAAAAATTTAAAGTCTTTAATATTTATCTTTGATTTCGTTTGATTAATGCTTATATCATTGTCATCATCCTCATGCTTATGTTATGATGAAAGTCATCTTTGTCTTACGTGCAAAGATGGACTGTTGATTATTGATTTTACAGTTGTATATCTTTGGCTTACGTGCAAAGATTAACTATTGATTGATGAGTATCTTTGGCTTATATGCATAGATGAACTGTTTATTGGTATGATTATGACTAGGGATCATTCGGTATAATCATGACCCGTAATGTTATAGATGATGTGGTAAAAGTCCCCATTGGCCCGTAGTGCATTGATTGACAGTTATTGGTATGATTATAACCAAGGATTATTCGGTATAATCACGACCATTGATGATTACATGAATATCATTGGCCGTAGTGCAAGGATGATTCGATGATGTGGATTATTTATTAAGTTCAGTCTCAGTGATAAAATATTGATTATACACTTTTAATTCGTAAAAGATAGTAGATATCATACTCTACTTGACTCTTCTAAAATACAGTTGTATGTCTTTGGCATGTAATGCAAAGATGAATTGTTAATGAATATCTTTGGCGGTAGTGCAAAGATGAATTTATTAGTATGATTATGAGCAGGAATTGTGATTTGGTATAACCATGATTTTTGATATTTCAGGTGAAGATAGGTGATGAAAATTATCTTCATCCTGGGTGCGAAGAGGAATTTAGAATCACAATTATAATTATGAGTTATTCATATGATTGTGGATAGGAATTGTTGATTGATGTTACAGAGATAAAACATTATTGGTGGACTTTTAACATGGAGAAGATAATAGATCTGATGGTCTATTTGACTCTTCTAATGGATTGTTCTTTCCGCTGCAACTATGGTTGAAAAGTTTTATCATCTACCATATGTTTTAAATCTCTGATTTATTACTGATGAAGGCTATTGATGATGTAAATTATCTTTAGTCATGATATTCTTTACTAGGCTAGTTGTACTCACCCTTTTTGCTTCACAATTCCTTTCAGGTAATAAAAGTGTAGCTGGGTTGAGCGGGGGTAACAGGAGAATAGAACGGTGGTCTATAGCTGTTGAGGTTCTCCCTAAATAGTATGGAAATAATTTTATTGAGAACTTTAGATAAGTATGTCGTATTGTATACGTCATTTGATATTTAATTTTGGTGAACCAAATAGGGTGAGGTGAACCCAACTTTGAAAGGGTGTTTTGCCACTATCATACAAGATGTCTAATGACATACAACCTCGTGTTACAATAAGACAGGGTTGTGCACATCCACTTGATGAGTATATCTATGAGCACTACCTATATAATCTTAGAGTTTGTTTGAAATGTAATTCTCAATTAGAGAAAACGGAGATAATTATATGTCAAGAGGAGACTCACCATTGGAAAGAAGATGATAGCAATCTTCTTGTTTTTCTTTGGGGACTATTGGGTCAACCAAGGATAATTCTGTGGACATATGATATCTATCATAACCTAGACGCATGGCCTCCCATGTACGAAGGTTTCCTTGAGCATTTTCCAAAGATTTTAATTTCTAAAACAGTTTTTGATTGTACTTTTATGTAAAGTACCATTTTAAGGTTGTGGTCGAGGCACCATGAGAGTTACATACATTTGTATTAAAACTCACAGTTTAACTGTGGTCGTATTCTGCACGACAGTTCAACAGTTGTATAAATGAAGTTTGTATTTGATTTTTATAGTGTGATATCTGGCGACTCAGAATGGGTCGTGTGGACCTATTTTGGGGGCGTCACAATAATTCTGTTGACATATGATATCTATCATAACCTAGACGCATGACCTCCCATGTGCGAAGGTTTCCTTGAGCACTTCCCAAAGATTTTAATTTTTAAAACAGTTATTGATTGTACCTTTATGTAAGGCGCCATTGTGACGTGCTATCCAAGGTTGGGATGAGAGTCATAGTTGTTTTATATTTGTATCAAAACTCACAACATATGTGTTATTGTATTTTGTACGACAATTATAGTAATAAAGTTGTAGTTATTTTTTGTACCATATATTTGGCGACTCAGAATAGGTTGGATGGATTGGACCTATTTTGGGGGCGTTACACATTTCATGTGATATCTCATTTTCCAACGGTCAAAACTGGAAAAGAAAACATGTAAATGTTACCAGGATAGTGCAGAACACTTGTACGGTGATGGATTTTGAAGAAAATAACCCGAACTCAGTAGATCTGAAGAAGAAATCTCAGATTCTCTGTGTGGCTTCAAGTGAAAATGACTTATAAAAGGGAAAGGCCACTGCAATATAACCCACGGATGGACGCGGGTGTACTCGCGACAGTCACGGGTCCACCTGTGGCTATCTTGGGTGGTCCCCACCCCCTCCGGCTCGATCAAATTTGAGTTACAAAGGAGGTCCCATAAGCTGAAAAATCCAATCAGGAAAAAAAATGTTACGCAATTAAGCGCAAAAGCCTGGAATCTTAATTTTCAAACACCAAAATGCGGGTCTATATTTCAATCATTGGTATTCGCCCAAACACAGGGTTTAAAAAACTAATGATCACAGTTGTTGAAAGCTACCTTCAGCAATACCTTACAAAGGTCTAATGCCATCAATCTAGGTGTAATTACAATCATAAACATACATCTCATCAAAAGTTCATCCCCGTTGAAGATTTCATACATACTTAGCCATTGAATGACATTTCAACGAGGCTCAGGCAGCCCTGACAACACCAGCCGTTGACAATTAAATCCAACGACGCATCAGAGGTGGTCCGATGATGTTAACCGTTGAAGGACATTTCAACTAGAGTCAAGCATCCTTGACATCATTAGCCATTGGAAATTAACTCCAGCGAAGCATCAGAGGCGGTCCGATGATATTAGTTGTTGAAGGACATTTCAACGAGGGTCAGGCAGCCCTGACAACACCATCCGTTGGCAATTAACTCCAGCGAAGCATCAGAGGTGGTCCGATGATATTAGCCATTAGAGAACATTTCAACGAGGGTCAGGCAGCCCTGACATCACTAGTCATTGAAAGTAAATCCATCGAAGCATCAGAGGTGGTCAGATGATCTTAGCCGTTGAAGAACATTGCAACGAGGGTTAGGCAGCCCTGACATCACTAGCCGTTGGCAGTAAATCCAACGAAGCATCGGAGGTGGTCCAATGATGTTAGCCATTGAAGGACAGTTCAACAAGGGTCAGACAACCCTGACATCACCAGCCGTTGGCAGTAAATTCAGCGAAGCATCAGAGGTGGTCCGATGATGTTAGCCATGGACATTTCAACGAAGGTCAGGCAGCTCTAACATCACCATCCATTGGCAGTAACGATAGTGAAGCATCGAAAGTGGTCTGATGATGTCAGTCATTGAAGGACATTTCAACGAGGGTCAGGCAGCCCTGACAATACAAACCGTTGGCAGTAACTCCAGCGAAGCGTCAGAAAGACCTGGCGATGCACACCATGGAAAACCATCCTCATCAGGGAGGCCGATGATGGAATTTGTTATATAGATCCTCGACAATCAAAGCACAATTCCCTAGGAGTCTCTCGCACATGAGAAGAACATCTACGGTAGGAAGGCTACGATGAGGATTAAAAACCTTGGTGATAACCTCAAATGTCAACATCTTCTAGTCTCAATCATGGAGAAACTTCTATCCCATACACTCAACATAAACATTCACATCATGTTACATTACATTTGCATAATGATTATCTTGTCACATTTCAAGTGTCTAGTGATCTTTATCCTATCCATGTCATTACATTGCATGAATATGATAAAGAGGGGCATCTGTAGACACTCAAAAATTTTCATTCATGTTACTAACCCTGCAGAAGGGCAAAATTATCTTCCAGAGATAAGTCTGAAAGTTAACTCAATTTCAACCCTGGGAGATTCAGTTCCAACCTCGGAGACAACCCAGAGGGAATCAGTTTCAATCTCGGAGACAACCCCGAGATACTTAGTTTCAATCCCAGAGATAACCCCGAGAGAAGCAGTTCCAGTTCCGAAGATAACCCCAGAAAAGTCAGTTTCAACCCCGGAGACAACCTCGGGACACTCAGTTCCAATCCCAGAGATAACCCCGGGAAGTCAAGCCACCTTAGAGATAACCCTGAGGATATTCAGCATTCACAGCAGCCTAATCTCAAAGATAACCCTGAGCAACGACTTCTACATCTATGCAAAGCCGGAGATAACCCCAGTGAGAGGCAAAATTGTCATTTTGCCACCTCGATACTACATTCACGTCGTCTCAACATCAATTCAATCCACATTGCGTACAAGGTCTCCCACAAGAACCATAGCTCAAATTTCGAGTGATTACTACACAAGACAGCACAACGGATGGAATTTGAAGACTTGAAAGATCTGGTCATGGACCCATCTTTCTGGCTTCGTACAACCTCTAATCTCATGTCATTGTGTAGCTCTCGACAACAGCATTCCGAAAAGGTACAACACACCTTTATCGGATGCCCGGATTGAAAGTTATGAAGGTTCGAGCGAACAATACGTAGCCAAAGTGCACGTACTTCTAAACGATGGGACCCGCATGGCCTGAGGCACCCCGAGAAGCAGAAGGTAGACCCGCGGCCATCGGGTCTTTAAATATGAGCTTTTGGTAGTTCATTTGAAAAAAAAAGGAGAAAATGAGAGAAAACTCTATGTATTTCAGCCTGTAAACACTTCCAGAGTGTTCTAAACTGAGTGATTCTTCTTTCTAAAAACTTGTAAGCTCGTGTTTTGCTACATAATGAATTTTAACCGGTGGAAACTGAGTTTTCAGTCATTAAAAACTATCTGAAGTCTTCTTGGCAGCCCATTGTAAGATTTTCCAGGTTTTTAAGTTTTTTTATTACTTCTATATACTTATATCTACTATCGTTGAGAGTCGTGTTGTGTGGGTATGTTTGGATTGTCGATCCGTGACTTTATATATATATATAGGGAGCCCTTCCATAGCAACCGGTTGCTGTGAGTACTGTGCAACACCCCCTTTTTGTACCGTTGATAAACTTATTGGAAGGCTGAGATGAAACATAAATATACCAAGCCGGCACAACTTGTACCGGATTTTATTTTAATATGAGGACCCCACCATAGTCAACATGTTGTCAGTTTATTGAAATAAAATGAATTTTTAATATTAAATAATGTCCGACCGGCACAGCTTGTACCGGCTGTGCCTTTTTCATAAAATACTCCCAGCCACTACAAGCTCTTACGGCTGTAAAAAAAATACCAACCGGGACAAGCTCATACGGCTGTAAAAAAAAATACAAACAGGGACAAGCTCATCCGGCTTGTCCTTGCTATTTTGTTGTTATTTTGTTTATTTTATTGTTTATAATTCTTTATATAAAAATAGCAAATATTTATAACCTATTTTATATCCTATTATAAAATAACAAATATATGATATAAAATAACAAATATATGTTACTGTCATATAAAATAGGATATAATTTTTAGATGAGCGAATATATGCTATTTTATATAAAGAATTATAAAAATCCTATTTTATATCCTATTATAAAATAACAAATATTTTTATAATTCTTTATTTGCTATTTTTATAAAATATTTTATATTATTTATTTGTTATTTTATAATAGGATATAAAATAGGTTATAAAATATTTGCTATTTTTATATAAAGATAGCAACAAACAATAAAATAAACAAAATAGCAACAAATAATAAAATAAACAAAATAGCAACAAACATAAAATAAACAAAATAGCAAGGACAAGCCGGATGAGCTTGTCTCAGTTTGTATTTTTTTTTTTTACAGCCGTATGAGCTTGTCCCGGTTGGTATTTTTTTTTTTTACAGCCGTAAGAGCTTGTAGCGGCTGGGAGTATTTTATAAAAAAGGCACAGCCGGTACAAACTGTGTCGGTCGGACATTATTTAATATTAAAAATTCATTTTATTTCAATAAACTGACAACATGTTGACTATGGTGGTGTCCTCATATTAAAATAAAAGTCGGTACAAGTTGTGCCGGCTTGGTATATTTATGTTTCATCTCAGCCTTCCAATAAGTTTATCAACGGTACAAAAAGGGGGTGTTACACAGTACTCACAGCAACCGGTTGCTATGGAAGGGCTCCCATATATATATATATATATATATATATATATATATATATATATATATATATATATATATATATTGCTTTTATATAAATATCAGCTTTATTACTTTCATAATATAGATATTTAATCTTTCAGCCTGCGGACTAGATTTGCCTAAATCTGGCTATTTCTCACTTTAACCAGTTCATGGTGACTAAACTGGAACCAATGAAGTTGGAATGGTTTAGATTTACTCAAATTTAGTTCTTTTTCTAGCTTTTGTGCATATTGTTTTCATATGTGAGCCTAGAATCATGTGATCACAAATTCAGCTTTTGAATCTAGATTCGGTTCCCATGATGGACCTATCTACGGTATCTGAATTTTCTTAGATGGCTTTCATGCCCACAAGGAGTTCGGCACTGCTATATATCTTATTTTCTCGAAGATGCTTCGCATCTTGAAAATAAAAGCAATCAAGCCGAACACATAATAAAATGAAAGTATCAAAGGCCTCAATGACTATTGAGCACAAGGGTTTGGAAAAACTGTTTTATAAAACATCACTGCTATATTTTGTTAGAATTGAACTTTTATACAAAAGTCAAACCCTTTGTATATAGGTGCAAATAAGGCATAGCACTACTTACAAACAACTGCACACAGGCCCTACACACACATATTCACATATAACAATTTAATTGAAAAGTGGCTTATCACGGAAGTCGAGGGTGCCTAACACCTTCCCTCGGCTTAATAAAGCCCCGAGACCCTAACGAATTTCGATTTCTCAGACCAGTCAAATACACGGGTATTTGTGCTAACTTTTTCTAGATTGAGTTGGTGCATCCATTTAAAAATATCAACTGGCGACTCTTACAGTCAAATCGTCAACATATAAATGTCGGACCTTTTCAAACTTATTTTTTCAAATAAATCTCACCTAAAATGATAATACCAAAAGACAAGAACAGAAAGGGATAAATAAAAATTTCGACGTCAACACTAGTTATAGAAAATATTACATATTAAAGTTATAGAACTTTTTATTATATTGGTTAATATAACATTTTTTATAACCAATTCAATAAAAAGGTATATGAATTTACTACGTGGAGTTGGTGTCAACTTCACCATAATCAGATCCGGGAAGACCATTCTTCTTCTTTTCTTTTCTTTTAAATATTTTTTATTATAAAAAATATTCTTTCTCCAATGTAACTGCAACTTTAATGCTACGTTTGGATTGAGAGAATAAAATAGATGAATAAATGAAATAAAAATAGTGTATTTAATGATCATTATGGAGGATAAATCATTCCAATGGAATGAAAATTTATTTCATCCCTTTATTTTTTTTTATTTCATGTGAAGAATGTGTAATAAAATCAATTTCAATGAAATGGATATATGTGATAATTTTATCATTATATGACTACACCCACCACCATCAATAACCAAACATACACTTAAAACATTTTAAAATTATTCTATAACGTCTTACATTCCATTACTTAATTTAAACACAACATAATAAATAAATATATACAACAACTAAGCAAATATGTGAGTTTATATATTAGTAATTATTAAATGCATTTCATATTTAATCCATTGTGTTCTAATATGGAATAATTTTTAGTCTATTAATTTTGGGATGGAGATGGAGCTCAAGCGGTGAAAAGTGAACTTCATTTTATTAATTCCCTATATTTCTCACTATATGGATATAGCCTTATTAGGATTGACTTATATTTCGACTAATAATCATTATAATAGGGTAGCCTTATTAGGTCTTGGAGATTTATACTAGCCTGTTATAGAGTTTTATTAATATATTGGGCTTGAGCCCATATTATAGCACATCTAATAAATATATCAGCCAAGTAAAATTAGTTAAATTAGTGAACGTAAATATGAGTTCTTTACAGAAATATACAATAATTAGAAAATAATTACACTATTAATGCATGCATAAAATAATTACAAAAAGAGTAACATCCACAAAATAATTACAAAAAGAATAACAAATTCAAACCATTCAATTTCACATTAATAAGGAAACCTAAAATCAAGGAGAAATAATTGCCATAATTAATAATTCAAATCAAATTTTTGGGATCTAACAACAAAAACAAATCCATAATTCAAATCAAAAAGAGGAAAAAACAAAAAAATATCTTCTCCATCCTAATCTTCATCTCCCTCACCGCTCATTCTCTTCATCACCGCCTTCTCTCTCTTCCCCTTCATCACCATCTTCCGTCGCGAATCTCCAGAAGTCCTTGGTTGCGCCGCCGCTACATCGCCCTCTTCTCCCCTTCATCATCCTCATCCGCCGCAAATCTCCGGAAGTACCTGAGTTACTGTTCTGAATTTTTTTTTGACTATTTGGTTACCCAAAAAAATAAAAATGGTTACCTTTGTATGAAGGTTTGACTATCAACTGCATAACATTCAAAATAATTTTGTAACCTAATAAAACTGAATTGGTTACCTTGGTCTTGGCAACTAACTGCATGAAGGTTTGACTACCACCTACATCACATTCAAAATAAAATTGGTAACCTAATAAAACTGAATAGGTTATCATGGTATGAAAGTTTGGCTACCAACTGCATCACATTCAAAATAAATTGGTAACTTAATAAAATTGAATAAGTTACCTTGGTATGGAGATTTGGCTACCAACTGCACTATGAAAAAAAAATCAAGTAATACCTGGAAACAATTCTTAAATTAATTGGTAACGGAGGTGGTCATAACGGAGGTGGTGGTGGAGGAGGAGGAGGAGGCGACCATAATGAAAGCGGCAGGGGAGGGGTGGAGGTGGCAGAGACGGAGGAGGAGGTGGAGGTGGCGGCGGAAGGCGGAAGACAGAAGACGACCATAATGGAGGTTGATGAGGAGGTGGAGGTGGCGGCGGGAGGGGAGTAGATGGCGAAGGGGAAACGGATCGGGAGGGGAGGAAATGGCGGTGGAAGCGGAGGAGGAGGAGATGGAGGTGGCGGCGGAAGGGGAAGCGGATCGGGAGGGAAGGAGATGGCGAAGGAGAAGCGAATTGGGAGGGGAGAAGATGGCGGTGGAGGCGGCAGAGGAGGTGGAAGTGGCGGAGGAGGAGAGGAGAAGATGGCGGTGGAGGCGGAGGAGGAGGGGATGGGAGAAGATGACGGTGATAGAAAGCAAAAACAGGTAGTAATAATTAATGGAAAAATAAATTTACTAATTATGTAAATCACTTAACTAAATTAAAGGAAGAATAAATTTACTAATTATGTAAATAAAGTTTTAAATGTATTATTTGTGTAAATATTTTATGAGTGCACTATTGTTGTAATAATTTTTAAAAATGTAATAGAAAATATAATTGTTCCTAAATATATTGTGTGTTCTTATTTTTCTATTTTTCATATAATTTCTGTATGTGTGTGTTATTATTTGTTTTTTAAATTCTAACCAGCCAAATTCTATCATTTAAAACTTAAAAGCTTCATCCACAAAATTTCGATTCTGAATTTCATACGAACTCTTTTCCAAACCGAGTCATTTCAACTATTTTTGCACATTCATTTAATTTTAGACAATAAAATTAAATACTACATATTTTAAAAATACTAATAACTAGAGATATATTAATTTTAAATTTTAAATGAATCACTCTAATTTATATTTGTAAAATGTCTCATGCTGGCATTTAAAAGTTAAAATTACTCTTATAAAATTTGAGAAAATATCCAATGCAAATATAGTTTTGAGGACATCACAACAAAAATCGCAATGTTTTGTCACAAGATATAAGAGAAATCGTAATAAAAATAAGGTTTAAATATGATTTATTATCCTAAACTATAGGCCATATTCCACTTCAGTGATTTATTTTTTAATTTTGTTAATTAGATGATTGAACTATTAATTTTTTTTAATTTCATTCAATTAGGTCTGCCACGTCAGAAATCGCTGACGTGGCATCCTAATAGGCTAAATGAGTGCTTATGTATAAAAAGAATATATATTTTTAATGAGATCAAAGGTAAAATAACAAATAAAAAACTAAAAATTACACAAATAATATAAATTAGTTGTATAATTATTTATTTATAGTTATATAAATAATATAAATTATCTATATAATTATTATATAAATAATATAATAACTGTTTTTATTAAAAAAATTATTTTTATTAAAAAAATTCGCATTTTATTATTTTTTTTATTAAAAAACTGTGTTTTATATTAATGATAATAAAAATAAAAATATTAATGATAATAAAAATAAAACTCAGTTTTTTTTGTAATAAAAAAACGCAGTTTTTTTGTAATAGTAAAAAAAGTGCAGTTCTTTTTAATAAAAAAAGCAGTTTTTTTTAATAAAAATAAAAAATAATTATTTTTATTTAAAAAAAACTACACTTGGTTTTTTTTAATAAAAATAATTATTTTTTATTTTTATTAAAAAAAACAGCATTTTTTTTTATTTTTATTAAAAAAACTGCGCTATTATTTTATTATTACAAAAAAATTTATGTTTTTTTTATTTTTATTAAAAAAAATTGCGCTTCTTTTTTATTATTACAAAAAAAACTGCGTTTTTTTTATTTTTATTACAAAAAAACTGCGTTTTTTTTAATTTTTATTATCATTAATATTTTTATTATCATTAATATTAAACACAGTTTTTTTAATAAAAAATAATAAAACGCAATTTTTTTAATAAATATAATTATTATATTATTTATATAATAATATAAATAATTTATATTATTTATATAATTATAAATAAATAATTATACAACTAATTTATATTATTTGTGTAATTTTTAGTTGTTTTATTTGTTATTTTACCTTTTTGTCCTTTGATCTCATTAAAAATATATATTCTTTTTACACAAGCACTCATTTAGCCTATTAGGATGTCACGTCAGCAATTTCTGACGTGACAGGCCCAATTGAAAGAAATCGAAAAAAATTAATAGTTCAATCATCTAATTGACAAAATTGAAAGGTGTCACCGAAATTAAATATGACCTATAGTTTAAGATAGTAAATCATATTTAAGCCTAAAAACATTACCAGTAACTTAAAACCATGTCTGTGAATTGATTCCAAATTGATTCCCATTAAAACCAAAAACAAGTAATTAATCCAAATTGATTCCCATTAAAACCATGTCTGTGAATTGTAAAGAATGTAAATAATCCCAACCACTAAGTAATTCATATAACTGCCTGCATTTATCCATTTTTACAAGTTGCAGGAGAAAGAAAAGCTGTAACTAACGAGCCCTTTTGTGCATAACGTGAAAAAATGAATCAGATATGAGATTTGCTTCCACTGTGTATTAAAAATCATGGAAACTGAAACGAACCGCCAATTTCAGTAGTACCTGCCTGCTGGTGGATCAACTGCAACCCAAAGTAGTGAGATTGTAATGGCAATGAGCCCGGACCAAACAAAGACAACTGTGGGTATTCTTCCTCGCCTTCCCATGAGCCCTTTTGCGAATGGGTAGAGATGAGCCAAAACCCAGAAGCTGAAGAAGACTCCTCCAAATAAACGACTCCATTGCGGGATAGTACTGTATATTGTTCTGCTAACTCCAACTGCTATTGCTATCAAGTTAATTATCATAATAATAATTGGTGGAATCATCAGTGACGACCATTTGATTACATACAGATCAGCAAAATCATCATCGTTCTCATCACCAGCCGATTTTGATGTCAAGGTGAATGAGATTTCAATCCCTGCAACAATCTTCAGCAGACCCTGGAGCACAGCAGCAAAATGGGCACTAATGCCTCCGATTAACCAGAATTGTTCGTTTCGCCACCATTCTTCAAGTGCAATGCCGGACCACTTGATCTCAAGCACGGCAAGCATACAAAGGGTAAAGGAAATAACCAAGAGATATACAAGGAATGAGATATTGAGGCTCTGTACAATGAATTGACCAGAGAAGAGGGAAAGTGCTGGAAGAAAGCAATACACAATGAGGAAAAATGAGGTGAAGGGATAAATTCCAACATTGAGGTAAACAACTCTCTGCAAAAACTTCATCTTTGGGCTGGCAAAAAGGGCATTATTACGAGAAAAGAAAATCTCGACAGAACCTGTGGCCCACCGGAGGACCTGGTGGAGTTTATCAGTCAAGTTAATAAGGGCAGTTCCACGAAAAGCATCCCTCTTGGTAACCCAATAGATGGATCTCCAACCCCGGTTGTGCATCCTGCATCCTGCATCCTGCCTGCATCCTGTTACCACATCTTCAGTTACAGACCCATAAATCCATCCAACTCGACCGCCCCACTCAGTTTTTTCTTCGTACAAACATGAGACAACACTGATTGCCTCAGCAACGGTAGAAGCATCCAAAAGCTCCCGAGGAATTGTAAGAGCACCAGGAGGCCGTCCATTCTTCACAGCAGGGTGATCAGCAAGAGGGCGGCCTTGGAATTCTGCCACGGGGATGGAGTCCTGAAGAAAACTTAAGTTTCCAAATTTCTTAGGAAAGAGAGGAAGGCTCATTTCTTCTTCTTCCTCCAAATCTACCATTCTGAGTGATCTGTTCATATCGGGAGCAAAAGTATCAGATGAACTTTTCTTTTGGCGACCAAAACAACAGCTGCAGCAGCCAGAATGGTATTCTTTTGATCTAGGCGGATCAAAACCATAAAGCGCAATCCTGCGAAAGAGGCATCCTGTCCCAACATAAACTGGACCTTGGAGACCATCGAGGGCACGCATGTTGACATCAAAAAACACTGTAATGTGATTTGCATAACGATCAGAAGGGTCAATTCCCTCAAACCTCTGAGGAAATTGAACATAACAAATGCGGTCACCACCACGGTCCATCATAAAACACATTCCTTCCCTTATTGCCTGGGAGTTGTAAATGTAATGGTCACAGTCCAAGTTAAGAATGAACGGTCCATTCGACATGATAGCTGAGGCTCGAACCAAGGCGTTCATGGCCCCGGCCTTCTTGTTGTGATCATAGCCAGGACGTTTTTCACGAGAAACATAGACCAGCAACGGAAGCCGAATGTCAACTTCTGAAAAATCAAGATTTGCATCACCATTTGTGCCATGCAGTGGCTCATCACTCGGTGGTTTCAACATAACCTGCAGTTTATAGTTCCAGCTCATTAGTCACCTAAATGACTCGTGGCATAGAAAATCAAAAGAAAAAGAACATAATCTTCAGCACTCATGTGGAAAATTATAAAAGAGGACATTCCAATTTATGGCTAGAAGGGTATTTCAATATGTGCATCTAAAAACATACTTACGAATAATATTAGACCAGCAGACATGAAAAGGTGAACCTTGACCAAGACTAACACAAGTGAACCGTCATAAAAGCAATAGAAGGTAGACCGGTACAAAGACCAAGTTAAGGAAAATGAGAGTGTATCTAAAACTAATTCAGGTACCAGAACTTAAAAGTTACTAAGATAAACGAGTAAAATTTAAAAGGGCAATATTTTAATCTTTTATAATCGGAGCATATATTACTCCAGTTTATTAACAAAACAATATATACAAAACATGAAAAGAAAATATGTAACAAAATGTATTACGTTAGAGAATATAAATATATAACCATAAACAACTGTGTAGTATTTGATTCTAATGATGATTTTTTAATATATACAAATATATTTACAGAATATAGCTGGATCAAATTTAAAAACGAGATATTTCAGAATCTGAAGTATCATGTATCATACATATCCCACTGAACTTCAAAACAAGCTAAACCAGAGTTTGCAATTAGTATCATATAAAAATATATAAAATTTCTTGGTCCGAATAAAAAAATGACAAACAGGCTCTTTTTGGGAACAGAGGAGGTAATAGGAATAAGAAATAAAAGAGTTGTTACTTCAAATTAGAGGATTTTCTAAACAACTGAAGCATTCAATTAAGATTGGTATAGAATAATGAAATCCATTATGATGAAAATAAATGAAGGGCTTTTATCAAAATAAATACCTGAATGATTCCAACATGATTACCTTTAGAGTGATCTGGACCTGAAACCATCCAAGTACCAGGCCAATGTGTTGCATCTGCCATCCATGTGGGTTTAGGGATCTTCAGATTTTCCAGCAACACAGTGCCACCTTCTTCCTTATATAGTCTCATAGCCTTAATTTCCTCCCGAGTATTATAGGCGTCAGAACGACGATGAATTACTTCAGGAAGGCCATTGATCCGAACTTTGAATTCATTGTACTTGCGCTTTACTCGTCTACTATCCCTTACAAAATCTGGGCGCACTTTATTCTTGTAAGGATCTCTCTTCAAATTGAAATAAGATTCTGGGTTTCTTGGCTCAATATCATGTTTTCGGCAAAATGGGACCCACAAAAGCAAAACTTGCGGCTTCTGCCATCGCCTCAAATGTTAGAAGGGAACCTCCATCGTCAGAAACATAACACGAAAGCTTATCAACAGGATAATCAGCAGCCAGAATAGAGAGAATGGTGTTTGCAGTAACAAGAGGTGGCTCTTTCTCTGGATCTGCAGTAGAAACAAAGACATCTACTCCTGGAAGATCGGATTTTCTTGTGGGATTGTTTGGACTGGGTGATTCAAACTTCTCTTTCAACAGATTAAGATCAGTAGAGCGATTAACAGGGCAGAGCTTGGGAAGCTGGTCAAGTAGCCAAGAAAATGCAAACCAAAGCTCACAAACAATTGACATAAGCCAGAGCCATCTTGCATCATTATTTGGGTGACTTATCCGCCATTGGAGAAATAATGCGAGGATAACCATTCTCACAAAAATTAGAAACCTACATGCAAAGTGCGGCAACATGAAGAATAAGTCTCTGTTTTGAAATTTTCAATGAAACATGCACAAAACTGTAATTGTTACCTTATGTGCCTGCATAACAAACAAAGCCTTACAACGAAGGTAGAAAAACAAAGATAAAAAGGGAAGAAAAATGAAGTCATACATGAACAACAGAAATACTACAGACACTATCAAAAAATTAACTATGATAATAATCATATCTAGTCACAATTTCTACAACTCAGTTCCAAACTTGAGCCTTATTGGATACCGGGGATATAATTGAGCAAGATTGAACTTGCTGACAAATGAGGTACGTTATTAAAAATAGCATCACCAATTTAGTATGACATAAGCATCCACTAAAACAGGGATAGTTAGTGTACCTTGAATCAGTAATAGCAACTACATATGATATGATAGATAATTAAATTTAAACAAACCAAACTGATAACAAGTTTTAAATTATATTAGTAGGTCTAAACTGCCATTAAAATTAACATAACACAAAGAAAAGGTCTTAGAGACAAAATAGTAAACGTTGATATCTAATGTTGTATAGCACAATAAGTCAGTTTCTACCTTATACCAAAATTGATTCTACCAAAAGTCCAAACAGCTAAAATATGAGCGAAATCTCACAAAAATAGCGTTATCAAAAAGGATTTATTAAGTTTATCTATGAGAGAATAGTATTGTGTCATATGTTGCAAAACTATCTTCACCCAAATATATAAATATCTTTACCCACATGGTTTGAATATTTGACAACCTAAGTAGCACATAGACAATGGTCTCACTACAAAATGAAGCATAATTATAGGCTGCTAGTAAGATACAGGAAGAATGAGTTGAATCATGATTCATATGAGTTTTAAGAACTTAATAATTTTGAAGTCTTGAAACAATTTCACTGTCTGATTTTTTTTTTTAAAGTAAAACTATCTGAAATCATGCCCCAAAATATGGAAAACAGACAACAAACAGGGAGTATCATACCTGTATGGGCTGAGCACTGGAGCAGGTATTTTCAATTTGCGAGTGAGGGGCCTCCATGGCTTTCTGTGAAGCTCCTTAGGCTCCCCACCAAAGCCGTCAATTTTATCATTCCCCAGTCCCCCATTGGACCATATTGCATTCCCATACCCATAGGTCCCACTTGTCTCAAACAACCACCTAGTATGATCGAAATCTCCAGTTTGGCTTCTTGTTAGCGCAGACTTGGTCGATTTCATCAATGACAACCTCCTCTCCATCTTGGATGACAACCTCCTCTCCATCTTGGATGACAACCTCCTCTCCATCTTGGATCCAACTTGTGATAAAAGTTTTAAAGCCGCCTGTCCATTCTCACCTGCGTTCTCAAGCAAGTCTGTTGCCTTGTAAAGTTCCTTACATCCTGACAAATCCCATCACAAATTCTCACAGCATCAATATAACAATCCCTGCATATCTTAAAATCACATTTACAGGGGAGAATATCTTCACCCCGCTCATCGCTCATCACCTTGTCATCGCAACCTGGTATGTCACACACAGACCCTTTTGCACCAGCCATCTGAGGATGACTAGTTTCTGACTCGATCACTTTGTCCATCAAATGGGCACGAGTAACACTGTTAAACCCACACGTAAACAGAGAATTCGTCACATACTGCACCTCAACCCTCTGTGAAATTGAAGGATCTATAGGTTGATTATCAGGTGTTGGGGGTATATGCACAGTGTAGTTCATGAACTCACCACTGCCAATTTCACTATCTAGATCCTCTCTTGAATAATTAACAATTCGACCTGATAAAGTCCTTCTCACAAAGGTCACCAGGGAGTTCCTGAATCCTTCAGTGATCTTGAACCCATTTATTGAAATTTGTATCAGAAAACTTTATGTATCACCAAATTCTGAAATTGCCTAGATGAAAATGAAAACAGAAGCCTGTCAGCAAGAATTAACTTGCAAAACGATATATACCAATTCAAGAAAATTCAGACAATAAAAAAAATTAATTAAATTTAAAAAAATCTCTATGATAATCAGAATCAGAAAAATTGGGACAAAAATCCCTCTTCCTCAAGCCCCAAATTTCAACATTCTTTCTAATTCTGTCAAACCAATAAAGAGGCGATTTTTATTCCAAATACTAAAAACACTCCAAACTCCTCCACCCACCAGAAACAGTTGAAACATAAAAAAAGCAAATTAGCAGACACAAAAAGTACCTAGTATCTCCAGATACAACATAAAATTAGTGGAGATCAACAAAAAACATTCATCATCACCCAACTTTACCCACAACAAACAGAGCCAAAACCCAAGAATAATAACGCAGATATTCAAAATCCAGAGATTTCGTCTCAGTATATAAAGAGAATACAATATAAATATTTTTTACAACATAATTATATAATAATACAATAAGAAAGGGAAATGGAACGACTTCAAAAAGCGTGTGAGAAACATTCAAAATAATGCAGCCAATATGTGTGTAAGCATTGCAACTTACAACTGTAACAAAATCTTTCATTTACCTACACCTTCATATAAGACCCAGTCCACTAATTTCTAAACCAACCCGAATAAATTAATAAATAACCCCAACTTCTGTAGATCACTTTGCTTAATATTAACGGTTTAAATAGTCAAGATTAGGACAGAGTAGTAGTAGAGTAAAAAAACCCATCAAAAATAAGTAGAGAAAGTCTCAAAACACACCTTCAAACACATACAAAAACCAAAATAAAAACTGTCAGCGCTTTAGTCCAGACGGCACAAAACCCATCAACTATACATGCATATATATAGAGAGAAATTTTGACCCTTTTGGGCTTGATGATTCTGTTGCTATTTTCGGTTTCTGGGTATTTATATGGAAAGAGAATTAAAAAGATATGATTGATTATTGAGTATTACCACAACTGATTGAAAGAAGAATGAATGTGAATATATTTTGGTAATATTAAGAGACTGCTGATATTTTGATGAGATAAGGTGAAGAGATCTTTAGACAAGATGAAAGATTGAAATGCCGAGAATTGCTATGGAAGATTTTAGTAAATATTTAGGGAAAATTGGGGAGCAGCTGGCCCTGCTCTGTACTTCCTTTCTTATTAGGCCTGCTAATTCTTTGTCAATAATTAATACAAGAGAGACTGAAGGGCGGAATTTGGGGAGTAAAAAAGGATATTTCGGGAATTTAGGAGGTTTGCCTTAATAACATCATTGACAACACTTTCACCGATAAAGTATCTATCCTGAACTTTAAAAATACATTAGCAAATCATTACCTATCTCATTATCCTACTCATCAATCATTTTCCAACCTATTTTTATTTTCAAATTATAAAATTAATATTAAATTATTTTTTAAAATTTCAAACGTATTCAAATTTAAAATTAATATAAATTTATTTAATTCATGTCAATATAATTATAATATTATAAAAATACTATTAATTATAAAATTATTATTTTTAAAATTTAAATGAATCATATTAATTTTAAATTTAAAATATCATAAATTAACTTTTTAAAAGTTAATATTGATCTCAAGTACATTTGCGACTATAATCCATTTAATACTCACTATATAAATTGCTTAAAATTAAAAATAAAATAAAAATTATTTTACAGTGGAATACAATTGATAAATTATATTATCTCTTTTATAAATTATAAGATTATTATTAATTTTTATAAGTCAATTTGATGTATTCTCAAATTTAATAATTTTGCTAAGAATTATAAAAATAATAAATTTTATTAGTAGTATTTGTTTTTTCTAAATAATTTACAATATGTATTGATTAAATTTATATTAATTTTAAATTAAAAAATATTACATACTTACTTCAAAAAAGATTAATAAATTAATAGCGATATTATAATTAAAAACAAAAGGTTGTACTACAGTGTATTACATCTATCATAAATTCTAATGCATGAAGTCAATACAAAGGTCAAATAGTTATAATGGTCAAAACATGTTTTGACTGTTGTAGTAACTTTCAAATTTTAACTTTTAAATTTTAAATTATACTATTTAATGAATCAATATAAAGAACATGTTGAGTACATAGTAAAAAAAAATTGAACTTGCATAACACTACAGAATAGGGATAGAGAAAAAACTATTGTGAATGTTATTGTTTCCTACCCTATTTTCTTTATACATTTATCCAATAAAATTTGGGGTGGAAAAATTTATGTGCAAAATTTATAAGTATTTCAAGTATATTTGTAACATGTTTACTTTTAAAATATATTTATTAGAATTTAACAATAGTAGCTTGATAATAAATCTACGATTGTGTCATTTTTTTACTACTACTAATAAAAGAGATCTTTTTTGTGTAAAATTATTTAGAAAATAAACTCTTTTGGGGGGAAAAGAGTATGTGGGCCCAAGTGTAAAATTAGGGTTCACATGATCTAATTGAATTAAATGCACAATTAGGGTTCTACGATCTCATTAAATGTACAAATTAGGGTTCGCATAATCTAATGGAATGAAGACGAAAAAGTCATAAATAAATGTGCTAGACCCGGGAGAAGCCTCCACGTGTCCCGAGGCAGAAGACTCGTAGAGGCGGCTCGATTTGGGAATTGATTGAGGGATTGGATTTGTGGCTAGAAGGACAAGGCAATGTGGGAATTATTCTAATGACTAAAGGGCATTTCTGAAATTTTCCTGAAAGCATGTGCCTCGCACAGGACTACTTTCCAGAAAACCCTATAAATACCCCTTCCATTCCATTGGAAAGGGGACTTCTCTTCAGACTCAAGACTTGGAATCTTAGAAGATCAAAGGGACCCTTTTGGTGACTTAAAGGCTTGGAGATTCCACCTAAAAGCACTAAAGGGGTTTGGACATTCTCTCAACTCGAAGGACTCAAGAAGGCTCTTGGAATCCCTGCTACCCTTACACGGTTCCCGGATTCTAGGAGTTCTGCCACTCGTCGTTGGAGTAATCGCCCACCTGTCGTTCTCCCCTCTTCAATCAACCAATCAATTCCGAGCTCTTCGTGGATTTCTCTCCTCTTCAGCCAACACGAAACCCTAACCCTAGCAAGGTACGATTTTCTTGCCCACATTTATTTGGCGACTCTGCTGGGGATCGAACCCAGCAAAGACAGTTGAAAGTATAACTTTTTGTGATGCTCTTCTCATGTATAATATTTCTTGACCCACTTCAAGTTTAATGGGCCTGAGACAACATCTGATCCCACACGAGATATCTTGCAATACCCGTTTTTGAAGATCTCACGTACCCTATATGGGCCTTTCCATTTGGGGTAAAATTTGGTGGTTGGGGTTCCCCCCATGACTTGAGTTGCCGTTTTGAGTACCAGGTCTCCCACCAGAATTTGTCGTGGTACCACCGCGGTATTGTATTGTCGTCGCAGTCTTTCATGGTACTGTTTAAGCTTTTCTTTAGCCTTATCTCGGAAGTCAACTAAGGCCTTCAGGGCAGCTGGTCGATTTTCTTCCTCGACTAAGCTTCGAAGTCTCATTCGAGCCTAAGGTATTTCTATTTCGGCGGGCAAGATAGCTTCTTCACCATAAACCAAAGCATATGGGGTCTCACCTGCAGGCTTTCTTTTTGAAGTTTGATATGCCCATAACGCTATTGGTAGTTATTCTGCCCATGTCTTCAGATGATCGTCTAGGGTTTTTGATAAAAAATTTATCAAGGTTTTGTTTGTAGCCTCTGCTTTTCCGTTGCCTTTCGGGTAGTAGGGTGATGATTTGTAATGTTTCACCCTGTATCTTTCCATTAGATTTTTGACATCCCTATTGATGAAGGGAGTTCCATTATCCGACAAAATGATCTTCGGGATCCCGAAATGGCAAATGATGTGCTCCTTGATAAAATTTGTCACTGCTGGTCCCGTGGCCTTCTTCAAGGGTATTGCTTCCACCCAATTTGTGTACATCTCGGTGGTAGTTAAAATTCATATGTTACCCTTGGAATTAGGGTGAACAGGACCTATAAGATCTATTCCCCATGTATGAAAGGGTCATGGTGTTGCTAAGGTTCGCAAATTCACGGCGTGAGCATGGATCAAGTTTCCATGTATTTGACAAATGTGACACTTTTTAACAAATTCTAGACAATCTCCCTCCATCTTTGGCCAGTAGTAACCATGATCGATAAGTTGTTTGTACGACTTGGCTCCCCCTTGGTGTTCATCCTTGTGCATTTGGTAAACCAAATCTTTGGCTTCACCTAGTTCCAGACACCGTAGGGGCTTGCCATTGAATCCTCTTCTAAACAATTCTCCACTTTGCAAGAAGAAACGTTATGACTTCCTCTTGATTATAATTGCGTCCTTCTTTTCGGTCGGAAGAGTCCCGCTTTGTAAGAACTCTACATAAAGGATTCGCCAATCCACTATGTCTTCAATGAAGGCACATTCATCCTCCCCAGGGTATTCTTGGCATGAAACACATTGGTGTTGTAGGGCATCAGCTTCCTTTGTCATTTCAGGCCAATAATACCCTTGACGTTGCAGCCTACGATACAGGCCTATGTCTGCCAATCCGCAGTTCTCGTCATGTACCTGATGCAAGACTCTATTTGCTTCCTGCCTCCCCAAGCATCGTGTCAATACACCGTCTGCTTCTTTGTGATACAAGACACCTTTGATGATGTTGTACTTTTGTAACTTCACGATAGGTATTGTTCCCTCCTGTGATAACCCGAGAATTTGGACAATTTATTAAAATCTTAAATGATTGATTTAAGGTCAAATAATAGACCTAGACAGAAAATAAGTGTATGCGTTTGATGTTATTGGGATTGAATTTTGAGGATTTCAAAATTCGGTGAAGGATATAGGTGAATTATTCAGGATTAAGGATTTATGTGAATATGTTTTGTGTTTATGGTTATGTAAGTGTTCAGAAGGTGGTTAAGGGTCAAGGTTTGACCAGATAAATTTTATCAATGTCAAACCCTAAGTATATATTAAGAACGACAACGTTCAGTTAGGAAACCATTACGTTTGATAAGAAACCCTAGAAATCGGTTCTAGAAACCCTAATTTGGGAAATCAAAGGCTAAATATAATGGCTTAAGTATTTTGATTATATATTAAGGATAACCCTAATTTATGTTTCAAGAATTTAAAACCCTAATTGCTAAATTAGAAACTCTAATGCTTTGTATAAAACCCTAAGGGTTGAAAGATAAGTGATTAATGAATATGAACATTATGTGATGGTTTATATATTTTTGTAATATAAACAAATAAAAGAATTAAGTTAGGTAACCTAATATATATGTATTGGGTGTGATAATTAAATAACCTAAGAGGTTATGGTATGGGGGAACATTATTATTTCTAAGAGATTTATTATATATATCTCGATTAATTAATTTTATAACCTAATTATAGCAAGTCTAATTGAGTTAAGGAAATAAATGTGCATGAGTAAGGATTTATGTTAGAATTGAGGAAATGAAAACCCTAAATAGTTAGGGTAGGATAGAATAAAAAAAAAGTGTTGGACTATGGTTATTACAAATAATTATTTAGGAAGTCCAAATATTTTTATTGGAAAGGCAAAGGAGGGATATTTTTGGACAAAGAAATTTAAACCAAATGGTGGGAGAATAAGTAGGCCACATGGCTAGCTAATAAACTCTAATGAAATATATAGGGTTATGTAAAATTTATGTGTTGGATCCGTGATAATTTTAGTGGTCCAAACAATTTAAATGAGAGCTTAAACAAATAAAAAAAAAGAATTACCCAAACCCTAGCTCATTTGAGATGGACCTTCTAGATGATTTAATAAGCAAATTTAGCAATTAAAAACAAAAATTTATTTGAGGGATTACAAGGGGAGATGTCCGGATATCCAAGGAGGGATTTGGCATGTGGTTTATTTGATTTTCAAAGATGACTCACCTACCCTACATTGCCTAGCCTTTGAGATATTATTTGATTTGTTAGATTTTGCTAAGATTTCAAGCAACAAGAGAGAGAAGATGGGAGATTGTGGGAAGATATTGCTTATACATATGTATTGTAAGTATACATATTATAGTTCTATAAATACCTCCCTATTCATTTCCACATTAAAACTTTTACTTCATTCCTAAAAGCTAAGAAAATAAAATAGAAAGAGAGAGAGAGCGTGAGGGGCTGCTGCCGCCATGGGAATAAGAGAGGAGGAAGAGATATTTTCCTTGCCATCTAGGATCATCAAGGAGAAGAATAAAGCCATAAGAATAAGGTATAAAAATCAAACCATAATAAGTTATTTTATGTAATTTATTTTGGTTGGTTGTGATGAAATAATGAAGTTATGTTTCTTGAACTTTAAAAATCTTAGATCTACATGTTATATGGTGTGTTATGTCCAGATCTAGACATTTTAGGTGTTACAAGTTTGTTCCAAAGAAAGAAAAACAAAACAGTTTTTTTTAAAAAAAACTAAGAAAATCTAGTGGACTGTTGTCCCTAAAAGGAAAATTCGGGATTAGTTAGGATATTCAGAAAATTCTGAGCTTTTGATATGTTGTAGTACACTGAATAAGCTTTCCATAGACTCCGAAACGGACTAAATCTGACATCGGAGGAGAGAGTTATGACATTTCAAAGTAGTAGTGTCAAAACTGTCCAACAAGTGCGGTGCAGTCCATTTGAACGGAATTTCTGGGCTGATGTGTTTGGAATTTGGAAACAAGTCAGTAGGGAAGAGTTGTAGTCTCGGAAGATAGCTTCGCGTGGGCTCAAGAATGGCCTAAAAATGTTTTAAAATGAAAAAGTTACGACTGTTTTAGCGAAAGAGGGTAAATCTGGGAAAAATGTTAAAATCGTTATGAACGTCCATTTTTGACGAATTATTTGGACAGCTTAAAAAACCCAAAATGGGGGTTTCATATTTTTTAAAAATAGTCTCATATGATACGAAAAACATATCCAAATTTGGAATCAATCCGATTAACGAGCAATGCGTAAGAAATTCGTGAATTAGCTAAGTTGATAAGCGCACGACAGGGCAGCAGCAGCCAGGCAGCGCCCGCACACGCCTGCCCAGCCGCGAGGCGCCGTGCTGTGCTGTGCTGTGGTTTGTCGTCCTTTTCGTGCACTGTTTTGATTAGTTTTCGTGATCCATTTTCACGGTGTAAATTTTTTCTAAAATACTATGACATGAGGTTTATAACATGCCTAAAATTTCGTTGTTATATGACTTAGGATTTGAAAATTAAAAATAGGCAAACAAGCATGTCAGGATTAAAATTTGAGCGAACGTCGAGCGTCGGCGTGTCGAGCGACTTTGACGTTCGCCGTTCCGAATCGCGTTCCGGCGAAATAATAAGTCATAATAAATCTAATAAAGTCTTACGGGGCGAGATTTGGCTATATGTGATATTTTACGCCGATAAACTTCTTTTCAGGCATAAATAAAGCAATAAAAATATGTAATTACATATTTAAGTGGAAAAAAAACTACAATTGCCTATAAAATTATTTTATGGTGCAACGAAGAACGTAAAACCTTTTAAAAATTGTATTAATCATAAAAAATGATATTTTGAGGTTTTCGGTGCTCAAAATGTGGTTTTTGAGTTGAGATTTACGTAACGAAATATATATATTTAATATATAAAGCAAAAATGTGAATAATTATAAAACGAAAAATAAAGCGAATGTGCTAGCAGAATAAAATATGTATATATGAGAGAACGGTCTGTGTTGACTAATGAATGGACAAAATAATATAAAAATTATTTAAATTAAAGAAATATTATAGTAAATTGATTTTTAGTATAAAAGCTATGTTTTACCTGTTTTAACTCCGAAATTCCGAGTTAAGGTAAAAGATATTTCTGAAAAGGAATTAAGCTTCAAGATGTAAAATATTTATATTGTGTGAGACCTTTATTATTTATGAAACAAATAAAATATTATTAAATGATTAATAATATTAGTAAATGATTTGAATATTATTAAATGATTAATAATATTAGATAATGAATAAAAATTCACGATAATAATACTAATTATCTGAAAAATTTTACAAGTCTATGAAAATTATTTTGACTGATAATATGATTATCAAAGATATTGTTAAGTGTTTAGGCAGAGTTTAATTGAACTTAAACTCGATATTTATTCCGACTAGACCGTCGGGATGATAAAATTATGTCGGTTTCAACTCAAACTTAATAGTCTAACTTGATACTAACGGTTCAGGCAAGTTTCTTTGTACTTAACTCTAATAAGAGTGTTTTATTCAAGCTTATGGTTAATCATTGCTGATTGCCACGAAAATTGTACTCTGTACATCTTGCATGTATAAGTCAGGTATGAAAGGCTGATCACCTTCATTACCAGTTGGTTCAAAAATGTTTGTTCATGTTTAAAACTTGTTCAGTCAAAAGTTTGTTCGTGCTAGTTCTCAATTATATTGATGAATTATAGCCAGCTTATTATTCATACTCTTCAATCATGATATATCGTTATATTATTGTATTTAAACTTGCTGGGCAACTTTCATGCTCACCCTTGCTATATCATGATAAAATATTGCAGATAAGGCGAATGCGTTCGGATACAGGAAAAGATAATGCCAAGTCCGGCTTGAGATAAAATGTGCGGCTAGTTTGTAATAGTATACTTTGATAAATATTGTTGTGTGATAAATAGTTTATGATTTGTGTATAAGTTAAGGATACTCGACCTTGGGGAAAATAGTGTGTAATGTAATGTATAAACAATTTATGTTTATATCTTTCGCAAATAGTGATAGTAATAGTGTACCGAATCTGCGGCGATTTGGGGCCCGGATTTGGGGATGCTACACCTCCTTTGTTTGCAATTGATGGGAGATGTCATGTCGTCAATCATCTATCATGTCTTTGGGGAATAAGTTTAGCACCGTGGTTGTGACGCCCCCAAAATAGGTATACATCACCTATTCTGAGTCGCCAAATACATGGTACATAATACGAATACAATCTTTAATATACAACAAGACAGCTGTGAGTTTTAATACAATTCTTGTCTTCTAGATAATATCCACTCTCAAAATAAGTCCTCATTACATTTATTGTCACACTATTTAACAGAATAGTGAGGACTACTAATACTATCATCTGGACCGTCACTCCGTTCCCCGACTAGTCCCGGCTACGTTCTCATTTCCTGAAGAGAACAGTGAAAAAATGGGTGAGCTCAACTAGCCCAGTAAGAAATATTATGACTAAGATAATGCAGAATAAATTATCATTAGTCCTCAACAATGTTAAACTAATAAAAAACAATAGACATCAAGTTTAACTGCAGCGGAACATGCAATCCGTTAAAAGAGTTATGTAGAGAATAAATCTACTATCTTTTATGATTTTAAAAAGGTTTCATCACTTTTATCGCTGAGACTCAGCTTAATAAATAGTCCACATTATCCCTACACTACGGCCAATGATATTCATTAGGGTCACGAACATAAATTATCCATGCACTACGGGCCAAGGATATTCGTGTATTCCTCAATGGTCATGATCATGCCAACAACTGTCCATCAATGTACTACGGGCCAATGAGGACTTTTACCACATCATTTGTAACATTACGGTCATGATTACACCGAATAATCCCTGGTCATAATTATACCAAGTCCATCTATGCATTACAGGCCACGGATAGTCTTCAACAAAATATAAACATGAGGATGATGACAATGATATAAGAATTCAATAAAATAAGTTCAAGAATTAATTTATCCAGGAACTAATAATGTCCAAATTGTCAACATGATACTTCTTTGTAAAGTAAAATTTAATAATGCTCAGAAGAATATTTTCATGAAAAGATACTGGATGAAACGCAAATATCAAGGATATTCCACTAATTTGATGGAGTATAGAAGTCAAAATTTTAACCAACTGAGTATAATAAAGAATGGAATAACAACAGAAATCATCATGCATGCGGTACTTCGGATAGGCAGGTTATTCCAACAGAATACAAAATAACGGAACCGGGTCAGGCGAAATTCGCACCGACAGGATGTTCCAACAGAATATTAAAGACGGAACCAGGTCCGGCGTAAACGCACAGACGGGATATTCTAACAGAATAATAAAGACGGAACTAGGTCCGGCGTAAACGCACAGACAAGATATTCCAACAGAATAATAAAGATGGAACCAGGTCCGGCGTAAACGCACAAACAGGATATTCCAACAGAATATTAAAGAATGGAATAACAGAAGAATTTCACCAAGTATAGGGTAGCCCGCGTATACAGGTTATTCCAACAGAATAATAAAGAATGGAATAACAGACGTTCTTTTCATGAATACAAAAGAAATAATACCCCTTACCTTTGAAAGAAGAGTACTGGATATAGGAGTAGTGAAGTAGCAGAATACTTTTCTTCTTTCTCTCTATAGTTTTCCCTCTCTAGAGTTTCAGTGAATTCGTAAGCAATAATTAAGGAATGAGCTTCTATTTATAGAAGAATGGAAGGATACTATTTGAAAAATTTAATCACGAACGCAGAATTTCGGACGAAACAATTTGAAGAATCACAGACGGCGAAACAAATTTTCCTCAGTCGTCCAATTTTCAAAAATATTAATATAATATTCAATAAAATATAATATATTCTATTTTTAATAAAAAAATAAAATTTATAAAATATATATATATTTATAACATTTGCCTTACGGCAAAGGCTTACTAAATCTTCCACTAAATTTGCTTCCAATTTCCTCCACCAACACCCACTCACACATAATATTCATATATATATATATATATATATATATATATATATATATATATATATATATATATGTATATATATCATACATGCATATAGTATATATTATATATATACTCCATTTCTTTTCAAGACAATTCTGCTCCAATTCCCACTCGTGATGACCAAAATTTCTTCCACTCATATGTCATTTTCAACATGTGGGCTCTCACCTTTTATAAATATATACTGAACAACTTCTACCGATTTTTGAAAAATGGGTAAATGGGGGTCCATAAAATAAGCAAAATTTACAACAACTACTTCATAAAAAAAAATCCTCTCAATATTTTTAACAACATTTATCATCATTATTATAATTCACAATATTAATCGACCAGATCGTTCCCAGGAAAGAGGGAGCTTTCCAATAAAGATTTCTCCCTATTGGCGCACAATTAGGTGACCAAACCTCTCCTTGGCAGAACTTCTAGACATCGTTAATATTGCAAATAATAATATTAATAACTCTGTCATCTCAATTATTGATTTAATAATATATAAAATTTTGACAATAATTGAATCAAATAACATGAGATACTATGCAACAATTACAGAAACAAAACTGAGTGACTTCTCACGTAAGCATTAATAATCAATATCGTGTGCTACTAGCCTACTATGCAACCACGCGTAATATTGTACTTTTATTACCGAGTAGTTCAACAGTATTAATGGTAAAACTTCCGTCGTTATTTTCATAAAAATATTTTTGTTGTTTTCTTCATCCGACAATAATTTTGTTGTGGGGTCCACTAATGATTGCACCGTTGTACGAATATTTCCTGCTAAAATGAATATTCCCCGACCAATCGAATATAATATAACAAATTGCATACTTTACAGAATTTATAAATACTATCCACAACTATAACATTATATCAAATTTATTCCCTAATATTCAAAAATAATATTTATAGAAAATTCAACTTTATTCATAAAAGTTGAGGTCTTACAGCGGTTGGGAGGGTTCTCTTCATTACCTTTACATCCAAATCCTCTCCTTGGACATAGACTCGAGACGCTACTGTTGCTAGTGCATCAGGTAGTTTATTCTGTCCTCTTGGCACATATTCAATCACCACCTTCTTGAAAGCCTCCATCAACTTTTGTGCTACAGTTCGATATGGCGCCAAGATAGGTTCCTTCACTTCGAATTGGCCTCTTATCTGTTGCACTATGAGGTTTGAATCTTCCTTTACTTTAAGATATTTGGCTCCCAATTCTTGAGCCACCAACAATCCTAGTATGAACGCCTCATATTCCGCTTCATTGTTTGTGCAAGGAAAATTCAATTTGTATGACAAGGCCACTTCATTTCCTTCTTTGGTGGTCAACACCACCCCTGCTCCGCCTTTACCTTCTGCAGATGATCCATCAAAAGCCAAACTCCATCATTCTGGGTCCTCATCCATCAACTCGATTGATTCTACTTCTCCACCCGGAAGATCCTCAGAAGGGGGTTCATATTCTCCATTTAGAAATTGAGCCAGCAGGTTTGCCAAGGCTTGACATCGGATCGCCTTCGGTGTCACACACTTGATGTCGTATTCTGAAAGAATCATCATCCATCTGACAGGTCTTCCTACTAATGCTGGCTTAGTTAATAGGTATCTGATTGGATCAGTTCTTGTTGCAAACTTTACTTCGTGTGCTAAAAAATAATGTCGCATTTTCTGCGCAATAAACACCAATGCTAGGCAATGCCTCTCCACCTGTAAATACCTAGTTTTCGGTCCTCTGATTATCCGGCTAATGTAATACACAGGTTTCTTTTCTCCATCCACCTCCTACGTGATCAGTCCACCTATAGACTTCTTGGTAAATGTAATGTACAACTGCAACGGCATTCCTCTATGTGGCACTACCATCGTTTGTGCTGAAGCCAAAATTCTTTTCACCTTCTCAAAGGCCAGTTGTTGGTATTGCCCCCAGTCCTATTGTGCCTTTCCTTTTAGCAATTTGCCGAAAGGTTCTGTGACTTCGGCTAATGCTAGCATGAATCTTCTTACGTATGAAACTTTCCCAAGAAAGCTCTTCAACTGTTTTTGCGTTTTTGGCGGGGGCATCTCTGTGATTGCTTTCACCTTGCTGGGGTCCACCTCTAAGCCTCTTTTGTGCACCAAGAAGCCCAAGAATTTTCCTGTCGTCATTCCAAAGGCGCACTTCTTCGGATTCATCCTCAATTTATACCATCGACATCGCTCAAACACCTTCCTCAGGTCCTCCACATGAGTTGTTGCCTTCTTAGATTTTACTACTATGTCGTCCACGTAGTCCTCCACTATATCATGAATAATGTCATGAAATATAGCGTGTATTGCCCTTTGATAAGTTGCCCCCGCATTCTTCAACCCAAATGGCATTACTACATAGTATAAATTCCCAAACGGGGTACGAAAGGTCGTCAACTCTACATCTTCTACGGACATCTTTATCTGATTATAACCCACAAACCCGTCCATGAATGACATCATCTCATGATTAGCCATTGCATCTACCAAAGTGTCTATGTTGGGTAATGGGTACATGTCTTTTGGGCATGCCTTGTTCAAGTATCTGAAATCCACACATATTTGTAGTTGTCCATTTGATTTCTTTACCGGTACAATGCTGGATAGCCATATTGGATGTTGAATTGGCTTGATGAACCCTACTTCCAGCAACTTCTTGATCTCTTCCTCTATTTGAGTTTCGACTTCGGGTGCATAGTTGCGAGGTGCTTGCTTCACTGGCTTCATTCTCGGGCTTATGTTTAGATTGTGTTCCACAAGATCCTTGTCAATTCCGGGCATCTCGTCATAATTCCAAGCAAAGACATCCTATACTCTTGCAATAATTATACAAGCTCCTCCTTCTGGTTAGCATCCAGCTCCTTGTTGACATAGTCAGTCTTGGCGTTCCTCCCTCTGTTGCCAAATCAACTTCGTCTAATTCATTTTGTTGAGGTTTTGGCCTATCCTCGAAGCATTCCGGAGCTGGTTCTACCTTCTGTTGTACAACTTTTCCTTCTTCATTATTGCTGGAGTGGGGGACACCTCCTGAGCCATTAGGTTCACACGCTTCCTTGGGCTCTTCCCCCTTGCACCGTCACAATCGAAACACCACCTTTCCGTTGGGTTTAACAACCCTCTCCCATTTTGTCTTCTGGCCATCGTCAGATTGTGACATCCGCTTGACATTTATTATATTTCTGGCATCTTCAGGGTCTGCTGGCCTTTTCTTTTCTTCTCTTCCTTCTTTCTCTAGGTCTACTACCACTGGCTTCTTGTTTTTGGAACATTCTCCGTGTTCCGAGGTTTTCTTCTTCTCTTTTTCTGCAGGAACGAACCTATCTTCCTGCACTTCCTCCCAGCTTACTAGTCTTAGGGAATCAGGTCTTGCAATCTGGTTCTCTCCCTCTTTAGTAACATCATCAAAGAAAGTTTCTTCTGTGATGTGTGTCTCCTCTAGTCCAAAGGGATTTCGAGTTGCTGGTACCTTCACTTCTCTCCCTTTCCAGATAGCCTTCAAGCATTGATGAAATACCGAGGGTACCACCCCGTAGTTATTTTGCCAAGCCCTTCTTAGCAAGACATGATATGATGCATCCACATCGGCAACATGGAACATTACAGGCCCTCGAATCTTCCCAACTTGCATGTCCACCTTGATGTGTCCCAGGGTTCTTGTGCTTTGGTTGGCGAATCCTGTAATGTTCGTTTGTTCCTTCACAATCTTCTTCTCCAGCAGGCCTAACCGTTTAAACACAGTGTAGGGCATAATATTTATAGACGCTCCATTGTCAATGAATGCCCTCCACACCTCGATGCCATTGATTACTGCTGTCACATACAGCGACCTATTGTGCGGGTATCTTATCTCTCTATCAACTTTAGAGAAAGATATCTTATTTTCTTCTTCCTCTATCGTCTTCACAAATCCTTTGCTTATGGCCATGCAAGTCTCCTGCGTCTCGACAACTTTGATAATTGCCCTGGTTGCCTTAATCCTTGTTTCCTTGGCTAATCCTATCTGATCGAAAAAATTTCTGAACTTGGACCAATTCATCAACGCCTTCACCTGCAAGCCTGGGTCACACTCCTCTTTTTCTTCCATCATCATCTTCACTTCTGGGATTATGTTGTGAATAACAGTGTTGCACGTTTCTTTTCCCTTGTGATTTGGCAGTGACTTGTCATGAACGCTACTTTCTTTTCCAAGTTCAATCTATCCATTTGTCAGCTTCTCGTGGAATATCCTCCGTAGGCAATAACAGTCTATAGTTGAGTGTCCTGCGTATTGGTGGAATACACAAAAGTCTGGTCTTCTCTTCATTTCTCCCGTCACTGCAAATCTAGGCCTTGGGGGTTTCACCACCCCATGTTCAACCCATTGTTCATACAGACCCCTGAATGCTTTCTCACTACATGCGATAGCCTCCGGGACTGGTTTTCTTGCATATTTGTCTCCAGGCTTTCCTCTCCTTCGATCAAAATTCTTCTCATGCTTCTCCCTCTTACCCCCTTGTGGTTTTGACTGAGAGTCAGCCAAAGCCACAGTTGTTGTCCTCTTTCCTTTCCATGTAACCGTCGCATGGTTAGTGGGCAATGTCATGATTCCTCCCAAGTCTTGTGCAAAAGATGAGACGGTCGCGAAGGAATCACAAGCCTTGGTGATGAGGTGGGGATTGAAAGCATCTAAGGCACCATTGTTGCAAATGCTGACTAAGTTCTTTTCTTCAATCGGCTCTGCGCACTTCTGTGCCTGGGCCCTGAACCTGTCAACATAATCTGACAACTCTTCATTCGGTTTCTGCTTGAACCGCATGAGCTCCACAATGGTTACCTGTTTCTGCACGTAGAAAAATTTCTTGAAAAATTATAATTTTAAGTCATCCCAATCATGGACTGAACCCTTCTCCAAATTGTAGTACCAACTAAAGGCACTATCCGTTAAAGTCTTGTTAAATTCCCGTATCAACAAGTTGTGGTTGTTCACTTCATTATATCCGAGCCACGGAGACATTGACTCTACAAGCCTGGCAATATGTTCCCTAGCATTTCCTTTCTCCCCGTTGTATTTTGGAAATTGTGGGGGATGCTCAATATACCCTGTTGGGTAAGGTTGCCTCCGAATGTATGCAGGGTAAAGAGGAGTAAAGTCCAACTCCGAGGGTCGAGATGTCTGTCTGCGAAGTTGATTGATCACATCGATCATATCATCCTTCGTTACGTACTGGCTTGTGACGTGAACTCTCTAGGGTGTTGTGATATACTGCTGTATTGGCGGTGTGTATGGTAGAGAGATTGGTTGATGCACACTTGCATCATGAAAAGCTGGCACTGGTGGCAATTGCTGGGTCGCTCGCTGGACATTGCCTGGAATGGTTGGCATTTGCACCTATGAAATTGATGGGAGAGCAGTTGGGTTGATGTTTGTCAGAGGTTGGCTTGCTTCCAACCTAAGCTGGGGCTACGTCACCACTATTCTGGGCCTCCAAGTTGATTATTGGAATCAATTGACTTTTCGTCGATGGAGGTACAACCTGGTTCTCTTTGTTGTTGCTGTCATTGTTGTTGTCCTCCACTCCTGCTTATTCTCCCTGCGAACTGCCTAGGAACATGGCCTTGAAGGTAGGGATCTGCATCAACTGCTGGCGGAAGTTCCCCATCTCCTCTTGCTTCCTCTGCATCTCCAGCATCATGGCCATCATCATCCCTTGTCTTTCTCGTGCTTCCTTCAATGCCTTGAGCATCTCCAGTTGTACAACATTCGTCTGGTCTCCACCTGTATCCTCGCCTTGTCTTCCTGCATTGCTTTGTTGTTGATTGGCTATATGTGGTGATGTCGAACTCCCTTCTGAAGCGTCTTATTCTACATATTCAGGTATTCAGAAATGCTTTAGAGAAGCATATTGTTTCTAAATAGTGCATTCATTTTCTTAAGACTTAAGAGACAGGTAAAAGCAGGGAAAGAGCAAAATTTTCTTCTGAAACCATGTCTGCAGCAAATTAGTAGTGTAATAAAACAAGGCATGGTAGCATCTATAAGTTTGCTCAAATGAGGTTCCATGATATCCATGGCCATCAAAAAACTGCAGTGTCAAAAACCAACAGTGGATAATAACAATGACAACAGTTGAACATAATTACTAGTAACATTTTGAACATATGATAATGAAATTTGAAACTATTCAAACAAAAAGCAATACAGAGTTTTTTATAGAACTCAATACACCAGCATTAGACATAAAAATAATTACATGAACTATAAGTAAAAATGTTAATAGACAAATTCATCCAAAATTATACAATTAAAATTTGATGATCTATTAGCAACCAACTAAAGTTGAGCAACAATTATAGGACAATATATGGTCCTCAATTAACAAATTCATTGTGTAATTCATTATTAGAGACACAGAAGAAGTTAAAGTTTCAATTGCATGTCCATTTCTCAATAAAGTTATCCTAACACTACTTATCAGTACAACTTCTATTTATCACCCTTCTGTTCACAACCTTGACAGAGTACTGAACAGTCAGAACATCAGTTATATTAAATAAAGTACTTGATCCATAAAGTGTCCACCAAGAGACATTAAAGACACAGATTTAGATCCAATTCTAGCAAAAAGAGTATGAAAAGGGACTAATTAATTGCCCTTCTTATCTCATAAGAGAATAAGACAAAGTTAATTAGAGTTGCCTTAATTTGTCCCAAATTCCCAAGAGGGTTTGGCAATTATAGAGACTTGTAAATTTTAATTCCATGATTCACAACACAAGTAAATCTAACTTAATTACTAACAGCCTTCGAGTATGTATGTGTTAATCTAAGATAGTTGAAATAGAATGCAGTATGTATGTGTTAATCTAAGCTTTGGCTTTGCAGAGTTTTGTTACCTTTTTCCCCCAATTCTTTTTCCAGGGGTTGGATCAATGAAATCAGAATTACAAGGGGTTGGGTGAAATTTACAAACAAGGTTTCATTTGACATATATATTTTGTATCACTATATTGTCATCTCTATGACTAAAAGCTTTTGTTTTCTTGGAACTAAGTGTACAATTTTCCCTGAGATAGGTGTATAAGGGTGTCTCATGATAAAGGACAATTTTATCAGAATCACCATTTCTTTTATTTTGTTTATTGAAGTCTCAATACTTATGCCACAATATATGAATTGCTAATATCAACAGAGCTATCAGTAGTTTCAATTGGTGTAGAGAGTGCATAAACTCAATAACAAGGTGTTGGCCCAATATGCTCGCTCCACTTCCTCTACAATAATACTTGCAACAAGTTCATTTTTTACAATCTCAATCTGTTTGAGCATTTTCCAGTAACAGCAAGCACAATTGAGGTGCCTTATAGGTACGTTTCGATCGCTTAAAAAATGCTATTAGTGATTCTGATTATTGCTTATGTTTATAATTTGTTTTTAAAAAGTAGTGATTCTGATTATTGTTTCAGTTTGGTAAAAATTCGAAACATAAAATTATCACTACAAAAATAATCTCTCCCTCCAAATCTTCATATTTTAATAAATAAATAAATAAATAATTATCTTCATGTGAGAAGGGATAACTTACTGTCTTCATCGCGCTACTATTTTTTGGATCTGTCTCGGTTCAACTTTTTACATTATTTGACCATGAGTATTGTGAATCATTAATTAGGAGAGATCAATTAATCTTATTGACAAAATGTGAATTTGTGCATGAATGAGGTGTTTGATATTAGTTGAAGTCAAATCACCAAATTTTTATTTTTATTTTTGAAAAATAGATATTAGTTGGAGTCCAAATATTCAATTCTTGGGAAGAGGTATATAAAGTAAATCCTAATGTTAGCAATCCCACATTTCTAATGTGATTGAATTTATTTTTTTATATTTCCACACGTGAAAATGTTAATTCCACAAATTCCTCTCGTATTCACGTAAGGAGGACCTAATAGAATTAACATTTTTATTTGTGAAAATATCAATTTTCAAAAAAAAAAATCATGCATATAGAGATAATATTTCCTTCAGTTCCACAAAAAGACTTCAAGATATATTTTTGTTTTATATTCTCAAAAATAATAATATATTAATTTAATAGTGTGATGCGATAATAAAATTAGATGCAAGTTTATACTACTATCATTTAAAACTGAACTATTTGTGGAACAAAAAGAAACGACAAATAAGCTTTTTTTTGTGAAAAGAGTAAAATACCACAAGAATTCAAACATTGAAGTTAGCCTCCAAGAAAAGTTTCAAGTTAAATAAGGAATGCAAAATTTAGTTCAAGTTACTCCAAGAGACTAAAAAGCAAATCTCCATACTGACCTCATTGAAGACAATGTCCAAAATAATAAAGCATTGGCAACATAAAATCAGATTGTGCAACTTTAAGCTACTATTACCACATGCTGCACAGTTTTAGAGTGTCGATAAGTTCAGCAACCTACAAAAAAATCATAAATTATAATCGTCCTGCTCATTTGTACCACTATGTATACCCACCGTAAATTATCACTAGCATGGACAATTTATGCACCAACATGAGCATTTTACACTGCAAGAGAATTTTGTGAAGCCAAGTCTCAAACAATCCGGACATTTTGGTATGCAGCACCTCAAACAATCCGGACATCTTGGTATACAGCACCTCAAACAATCTGGACATCTTGGTATGAAGCACCTCAAACAATCAGGACATCTTGGTCGACATTCAGGGCATTTGGGCCGCGATAAACATTTTAGGCAGCTAGGTGTCGAACATTTCCGCCCCAATTTGAACCTACAGCACCTATTGGTAGAACTCGAGGACACCGAGTTTGACCTATTCGGTAAGCGGAGAGTTTGCCGAATTTTTTTGAGGCGGATTTCAGTGGTCATGTTTTCCATTTCTTGGATAAACCTGTAAAGATGTAAGATGTAATCTGGGTACAGCTCCAAGTTGCAGTGTCCGCCTCCTTTAATCCACAATGGTTCGTATGGATCTCTAGCCATTTTCCATAGTCCTTCACCATGTAACCAATTTACTACATCATCTTCAGTACCCTATAAAATGATATACAAGAAAAAAAACCATCAAGAATTACTTACACAAGCAACTTCCTGGAATTCCAGCAGAATTACTAATTACACCCTGTGCCAAAAAAGTGTCATGCAAAATTTACAAATTTGAGGATGTAATTTTGTTCTATGTTTACCCCTTGAATTGAATAATATGTTTTGTAGTGATGGCATGATAATGGAATTGTAATGATGAACTTGAGGACATCATGTTAGTTTATGCTATCATCAAAAGAAAATGATTTCTTTTGGAACAATTTTTTTTGGCGAATGGGACTTTTTCTGTGTAACGGAGGGAGTAATTCCACCATTTGTCCATGATATGCAGTATAAAAAATTTGGAATATTGAGATCTTGTGGCCTTGTTAAACAGTCGTCAGTTAATATTCAAGCTGCCTTGACAAAGACTTGGGCCATATCCAATCAACCTCTGACATTGGAAAGGCAGATTGGATACACCATACCTTGTGGAAATGTGTATGCCCATTAACAGAAAACTTGTGCAACATTACATATTTTATCAGAAGTATAAGCAGATTGAACTTTAGTAAGTTGGCACAATTTTTTTCCATTTTAAATGGAGAAAAATGCATAGCATCTTATACTGGACCTCTAAAAGTTTTTTAATATGGAGATGTTACAAGAACTATTTATCTCATCACACCTCGTTATATATAGTTGCAGCAAACAAGCCAAAAGTCAGATAAGAGTATTATATGGTTATTCAATAATTTTGAGCATAAACAACAAAGATATAAATAAGTCCCCAAGTGTTCAAGTATGACATATGTAAGATGGCAAAACAAGTAAATGGAAAATTTGAGCTTGAATATCTAAAGATGTCGAGAAGTACTTACATGAATCACTAGCACAGGGCACTTCACCTTCTGAATTTTGTTAATATTCTGCATAAACCAGAGGATATCATCTAAACCATGCATAGCAAGCCAAGATACATTAGTCACTAATCCAGCTTAATCAGTCATTTACCAAAGGATATTAGTATGCAAGTATATAAAAAATAATATATAGCATTGATTTGCGCGCTTAGTCAGATGTGTTTCAGTTCTTCATTATTTATTTTCTCTTTCCCATTGACAAAGCAAGTGGCTGATTAACAGTTTTTTCCCTTCTTTTATGAAGAACCTTTAAAAAACTTTAACAGTTTCGTTTTGTTAGCCAAATCAATGTATTTAATTTATTGGGTTCTGAAAGTGAAGATGGTTTTATCAGTCAAATAAGACACAGTAGTTAGAAACGCTAGTTAAATGTTAACAAACATATATTTTCTTCCAAATAGAAAGAGGCATCCTGACTTGAAATATTTTTGTTTGTTGTGCATTGGGACTCATTTTGTGCACAAAGAACATTTGTAAATGCTATTTTGGGCCAGTAAGTGTGTAAACTAGGAAATCCTAGAAAATTTGCGAACAAGAGTCCATAGCATTTAGTTAACTTGCTCAATTTTGCAGGTTTTCAAACAGCACTCAGAATTTGGAAGTTCAAACTGCTAAACAAGGACAAAACATTTATAGCAAAGCTAAGCAATGAGTTTTTTTCTTTACAACTGTTTCCCTTTGATTTTACTTTTACTCTTCTTCTTTTTCCTACTGAAGAAATCATCACCCTTTTCCCAACATGTAATATTTACAACCATAAGGAGAACACCTTATAAAATACCAAATTGCCTTTCGCTGAAGACAAGGAACTTAGTGCCTTATAGTTCAAACTAAGGTGGTATGCTTAGAATCTGAAAAGTTGCCTAAAACTAAAAGCTTATAAGCAGAGGGCTTAATTTTAGAAACAGCGTATAAATAGCAAGGTGGTTACTCACCCTATAGATGTCAAAACAAAGAGTGAACTTCATTTGGCAGAGCACGCGAAGACCAGAAAGGATGGCACTATGCAGCACTACACCTCTCAACCTAGGCAGTCGAGCTGCCAAGTGCAGTGTTGGCCCACTTCCAACCGACTGTCCATACAGAATTAAATCTTCTTGGCTAATACCATATTCAGTCTCAAGACACTCGTACACTGCCTCTATGTCCGCATATGTGTTATATTCACTTGGCTGGATGACACAAGGGAAAATATATGTAATGTACTTCAGCAAGAGAGAAGCTTGTCGAAATAATTTATAAATAACTTGAGAAGACAAGAAATAAATAAAAGTCATACGCCTAATAGAGTGCATATGGATTACGGAACAATGCGTGTACAACTTTTATGCGCAACACCTCAGAAATTTTCAAGAATTATCCACTTAATTGACCAAAGAAATCTCAGTTTATTTGCCAATTTTTTAACTACCACTGAATTTATACACTGTCAAATATTTTCCAATTTTTTCGAAAAGAAAATTGCCACTTTAAAACCCTCTTCTTTTTCTTTGATGGGCAAAGATTAGTTATGAGCAGAGCCATAAAGTGGTAGATTCCAGACCTGTTAGTGCATTACACATAATGCATCATTTCTTTAAAGTTGAAGCCATTGGTACTTAGAACAAATTATGGTACTGAAAACAGGGCACTCGTAAATGATTATGACTAATATAAAAGAGTGACATCCTACCGTGCCAGTAGAAGCTCCATACCCTGAATAGTCATATCTGCATATGAAAGATGAGAATTTAGAAGGTCAAAGTGAGACCCAATTAAAGCAATGAGAGGATAGCTGCAGATATTGAAGAGATGCATAAGATTCATAGGATTCTCACCTATAAAAAACAGGGAAAGACCAATAAGTAAATAAACACCCATGTAGTATTAGTATCTTTTCAAATAAATTAACAACCATGTATATATTATATTATTACTGTATCATTTATCTAATTTAGAAGTAGCATCTCTGAACTAACGAGAAGTTCTGAAAGGGCCAGTGGCGCAAAAGCTAATCAATAAGCACCAATTGTGTTTCTAATTACTTCAAGCAACAAATATTTTGAACAATTGTTATAAAATTCCTCATCAGCCAAAGATTCAGCAAATAAAAAAAACAGGTAGTACAACAGGAAGGGCCATTCTCAAATCTAAGTCGAGTATAGTCATACGCGCGCCAGTAAATCCTTATTTCTTTTTAAAGCCCTCTTCTTTGTTAAGTGACCAGTACTTTTAAGTAATAAAATAAACGCACACATGAAAAAAACTTTAGGACAAAGGTAAGAAGAAGAGAACTCTGAATTAAGAATCATCCTATTTTCCTGTTCCTTTTTCATTCTTTAACAACATTAAAACCCCTAATGACCTTATCCAGTAAGCACAGTAAATAAATAAAAGGGTTAAGTTCAGATGACCACCTGGAGTTTGGACGGTTTCCCACTTAACCACCTGTAGTCAGTAAAGCTACATTTAAACACCCGACCTTTTGAGTTGAAATGAAAAAATGCTTTCCGTCTTAACTCCGTTAAATGATTTGGCTAAAGACTTAATTACCCTTCATGAATTTAACAGAGTACAAGTGAGAGAAATGTAGTACAGAAATGAGAGAAATTAATCAATATTTAATTTATTCTTACTCACCAATATCAATTATCACAAGATTGTATATATAATTTTCATCAATTATAGAAATGTAGTACAGTACAGAGGGAGGAGCATTATTCTTAAAACATAATAAAATTCAATGAACTTCATAGAAAGGATCCTAAATCCAACTAAATGCAGATTTAGAAGCAACCCAGAAAATTATGTAGTAGTAATGCAATGACATCCTTTCAATTGAATCTACACCACATATAAGTCTTTAAATGCCAAACAAAACAGCAACGAAGCCATATCCTCCATTTTTTTCTCTCAATTCCTTGTCCAAAAACAGAGCAAATGTGAATAGGGGAAATTTGGAGAGAGATGTGGTGAGTCTTTTATAGAACAAAGTTGTGAATATAAGACAAAGAATGAGAGTAATAACTTTCCCACAAACTTCAAGAATACCCAATCCACATCAGACGAAAAACCCAACATGTGTTGAATTTCATTTGTAACATCAATTTAGTGAAAATTTTGTGGATCTTACAAAATTTGAAGCAAATTGTGAAATGGGTATGTATTGAATTTCATTTGCAGAGTATAAAGTTCGAGACTTTTGTGATTCAAGCTGGTTCAGACAATACAGGAGTAGCCAATGATATGGTTACCATGAATTCCACAGTGAAGCTTACTTTTCGAAACACTGCTACATTTTTTGGAGTCCACGTTACTTCAACTCCCCTTGATCTCTCTTACTCTGAAATTACCATCGGATCCGGAGTTGTAAGTTCACCAAAATATGTTCATCAGATCATCAATTCTGAATTTTGATTCTTTCTTTTCTTTGAACTAATTTGTAGAATTGGGTATTGCAGATTAAGAAGTTTTATCAATCCAGAAAAAGTCAGAGATCAGTGACTATCAATTTCTGGGAATAAGATTCCCTTATATGGAAGTGGAGCAAGTTTGAGCAGCTCAACCGGAGCTCCTGCGATACCGGTGCCACTGAAACTGAGCTTCGTGGTTAAATCAAGAGGTTATGTTCTTAACAAATTGGTAAAACCGAAATTCAACAAGAAAATATAAATAAATGTATATCATACGATCGGGTTTCTCCAAAATATGAAAACCCACATCGGATTTCAGGTCGAGATTCACCGGAAAATCAGATTCCGGTAACGGAATCGTCTTGCCGAAAAGTTTGATAGCGGGATCCTTCACCTCAGCCATGTCTCCGCCGCTCATTCTTGTACTAAAAATACCTTATCCCAAACTCCCTATAGGGAGTAAAAATCAGATGGGTATTACGTGGGATTTTGAAGGGACTTATAAACCAGAAGAAAACCCTTTGAAATGGGTAACATCCAATTTGAACAAATCCAGATCTAAAAGCCCAATTTGAACATCCAATTTGAACAAATAAATATAGCAATAATGAATAAATCCAGATTAAAAAACGCAACAGATCTGAACGCATCCTCTTCCAAACCGAGATGAAATCAGTTCAAGATCTGAGAAAATGGAAAGATGAATAAGGAGAAACCCCACAATCTAAAAGCCCACGCTTTTCCGGCGAATCCCACCATCGTCTCCGTCAACATCGCCGTCGAGAATAAGAGTGAGTTTGAAGCCTTGTCAAAAACCGGAGATTTGTTTAACTTTGATGAAGCCTCTTCATTTTCTTCCATGGCTAAACAAAGAGGAAGAAGAAGGGCTATTTTGGACATTTAACAGTTGTTTTTGACTGTTACACCTCTTTCTCACGCGCTTTTTGGCGTTTGACATACACGCACAGTTAAGTTGAACGGAAAAGATGACTTTTTCACTTCAACTCAAAAGGTTGGGTGTTTAAATGTAGCTTTAGTGACTACAGGTGGTTAAATGGAAAACCGCTCAAACATCAGGTGGTCATCTGAACTTAACCCTAAATAAAAAGATACCGATTATCATCGGGTGGAAAAAGATGATTACAGATCTAAACTTACCATTACCACCACCAATACACCATAAGCAAAAGTATAAGTTTCAATAAACCAATTAAAGATGAAGGATAAAACCCATGAACAGAAACCCATAACATCCAATAAAGAACATAGTTCAACCTTTTACAGAGAAAAGGGAGAAAATTTTACATTTAACCAGCTCAAGACATCTCATAAATCAAAATACTCATAAGATTCATCACACCAAAATCAAGATTTTACTAATTAAACCACAAACAGATATATATATATATATATATATATATATATATATATATATATATATAAGTGGAAAATTAAAAACAGACCCAATGAGATTAACTCTGAGATTAGCTTTGAGCTGTAGAAAGAGATCATAGAGCTGACCCAGATCAGCAGCATTTCCATGGGAGTAAAGCATAGTGAGCTTCGCATATGGGTTTTTCAGGTAAAACGCTACGATCCTGTTTCCCCTTTTGGTATCAAGTAACAGAACATCAAGAGAATCATCGTCATCGCAGTAAGGTATGGGCGGCATAGACGACGTCGTCAGAGGGACCGCGATTAGCTTACCGTCGTCACGTTTTATGACCTGGTAAGTCGCCGGCGAAGGGGGGAAGAAGGCGAATTTCGAGGCCAGTTGAGAAATGAAGCACCCCATTTGCCACCACCCCCGTAATTGTCACCGGAGAAACCCCAAGTCATGAATGCATGTGTATATACTATATATATATATATATGTGTGTGTGTGTGTGTGCGCGCGCGCGCGCGTATGTATAGGTATATAGATAAAAGGTGTTGGTATTAATTAGTGTATGTTGAGTTAGAGGGAGGAGATTGGGGATTTTCTGGGTTTGGATTGTTTGAGATGGGTAATTTAATTAATGAGCTTGATAATGATTTGGTTGGTTTTCAATGGGGTTTTAGAAATGATATATAGAGAGAGAGGTGAGATTTAAGGGCTGGGGTTTTAATGGAGTAATTAATAAATGTTTGTTTGGTTAATTTGTGTTATTTATTACATGTGATAGATAGATAGAATTATAGAAAGTGTGATTTTAGAAGGGAGAAATAGGAGGAGGACTGAGGAGTGCAGGTGCTGTTATGGTGTTTGTGTTGTTCCAGTAGTACTACTGTTGGAGGTGGCAGTGTATTAATGTTATATGTATCAGTCTCTATATGGAGGAGGAGGAGGAGGAGAGAGAAGGAAGAAGAAAGAGAAGCCGATGATGCAGTGCCTTAAATTCGATACTAAAATGGAAACTGAGTTTGGATTTTACTTCATTGCGTGTCAGTTTGACAGAAGAAAAAGGAGTCATAATCTGTTGGGTAATGAATTATTTTAAAATGAATAACTTAAAATAAGTTCGCTTACAAATTGTGACTTATAAATAGAAGCGTTCGGCTAATAATGACTTATAAGTAATAAATTAAATTAAAACAAATTATAAAGGTGTTCGGTTGTTAATAATTTATAAATTAAAATGAAATATAAAGATTACTAAAAATGACATTATAAAAAGATACATTGATTTAATATCATATCGAATGTTATTTTTGGTAAAATAGCTTATTTAAATAATTTATTGGTAAATAACTTATTATTGGTAAACAACTTATTATTTGTAAACAACTTAATATTTAAACAGCTTATTGGTAAATAACGTATTATTTAAACAACTTATTGGTAAACAACTTATTATTTAAACAGATTATTGGTAACTAACTTATTATTTAAACAACTTATTATTGCTAAACAACTTATTATTTAAACAATATATTGGTAAACATCTTATTTAAATAGTTTATTCATAAACAACTTATTATTTAAATAGTTTATTGGTAACCAACTTATTATTGGTAAACGGGTTATTATTGCTAGACAACTTATTATTTAACCAGCTTATTGGTAAACAATTTATTTAAACAGCTTATTGATAAATAACTTATTATTGGTAAACGACTTACTAATAGTAAACATCTTATTATTTAAACAGTTTATTATTAGTAAATAGCTTATTATTTAAAGAGCTTATTGGTATAAACAATTTATTATTTAAACAACTTATTATTTAAAAAGCTTACTAGTATAGCAAACTTATTATTTAAACAACTTATTGGTAAATAACGTATTTAAATAGTTTATTGATAAATAACTTATTTAAACAATTTATTGGTAAACAACTTATTATTTAAAACAATTTATCGATAAATAACTTATTATTGGTAAACAACTTATTAATAGTAAACATCTTATTATTTTGAATAAGAAAATAGATGTGCAGACAAAATGAATTGCTATTATGTTCAAATTACTAAAAAAGAAATTATAAAAAGAAACATTGATTCAATATCATATCATAACAATCATCCATAATTACACTAAATAAAAATCTAAACAAATTATCTAAACATATGAACTACAAATGTTCAACACTTATAAATTATCTTCAGTTGCTCGCCACGTAACAATAGGTGTAGGCCTGACAATTTAAGTTAAAAATAATACAGTTAACTAAAACCACTTGAATCTATTGGGTTGGTTAATTAGTTTTTATGTCATGGATTATTTTGATTTTGGACCCATATTATTATTGCAAATATGGGTTAAAAATATTTAACTAGTTTTGACACATTAATCTATAATAGTTGTCTGCATTTTGTAGAGCCAATACATCAACATATATGAATTATTAGACTACATTTTTATATAACATATATACATTATATACATATTACATACTTTTACAATTTATACATTTGTAATTATGTATCTTTTTGTGAAATGGAAAAGAGTAATTATGCACAAACATGTCATCATCTAAAAACACTTAAGAGGTAGTATGACGCCCGTGACGCCCCCAAAATAGGTATACAACACCTATTCTGAGTTGTCAAAATATATGATACATAAACAACTACAACTTTATTAATACACCATAAAAACTGTGAGTTTAAATAAAAATATTGTCATCCAGACAATATCCAAACTCAAATAAGTCCTCATTATAATTATTAATACACTATTCTACATAATAGTGAGGACTACTAGAACCACTTCTAGAACCATCATTCCACACTTCGACTAGTACTCGCTACATTCTCGTCTCTTGAGAAAAAAAATGGAACAACAAGAAAAAGGGTGAGCTCAACTAGCCCAGTAAAGAACATTATGACTAAGATAATATAGAACAAATTATCGTTAGTCCTCAACAGGAAAAAATCTAATAGAATACAATAGACAACCAGTTTTAAATCAATATTCGCAGCGGAAATAATAATTCATTAGAAGAGTTAAGTTGAGAATGCAAACTACTATCTTCTATATATGAATTTAAAAGTTCATCGTCGATATTTTATCCCTGTAACATCAATCAATATATATCTGGAATCAAATATTCATCTTTGCACTAAAGGCCAAAGATATTTATCAGTTGGTCATGTTCATCTAAACACCTGTTCATTTTTGCACTACGGGCCAAAGATATTAATCAGTCAGTCATGTTCATCTCAACACCTGTTCATCTTTGCACTACGGGCCAAAGATATTCATCAAGAAATCATTCATCTTTGCACTACATGCCAAAGATATTCAGTAATATCATCATTTAGGACTGATGATATGATGATGAAAAATATTTTAAAGAAAACGAATCCAATGAAACAAAAGAACAAATATTAAGGATTCGTACTTTAAACAATTCCCATTCAAAAATACTTCATAAATAACCAGAGTGGGGTAAAATTCAATAATGATCAAAACATAGATACAATCAAAGCTAGTATCCATAATAAATATTTTGGACAAAAAGAAGAAATTTTATTTTTCGATGAATAGTGCCGTATTCGTGAATAGTGTCGTATACGTGAATAGTGCCGTATACGTGAATAGTAACTCCAACACCAAAAGATAGAAATTTCACAAAAAAAACATCATCATGCTTCGTGAATAGTACTCGTGAATAATAACTCATGAATAGTAACTCATGAATAGTAACTCGTGAATAGTAACCCCAACATGAAAAAGTTCCAAATTTGATAAAAAGTTTCAACCAATATTTCAGCATAATGATATTGAAGAAATAATATCATTTGAGAAGAAAATAACATCCCTTACCTCAGAAAGAATAATACTTCTGACTGAAATACTGGATATAATGCTGAAAGAACTTGCACCGTATAGAAATACTCAAAGTACTAAAATACTCACAAATACGCTCGATATTATAGAGAGAGAAATTTTTAGTTCCTGGTGTGATTTTCAATTCTAACCTAAGCACCCTATTTATAGAAAATTGCTTAGAACACCAAAGTAGAAAATTTAATAAAATATTAATATATATATTAAAATTTTCTACGTACTCATACCAGCTGATTTCCAACTCTTAACACATGCCTACAAATAAAAAAAACATTTTTCTAACTAAAAATATTTTAAACTTCTAAAAATCAATTATTCTAGAACCTCAGAACTTCAATAATTCATAATAAATAGCTCTTTTATCAGAAAATTCGAATCTCGCGAATTTTTTGTAGGAAATTCAATTCTCTACAACTTTGCAGAAGAAATTTTTTCCAAATTCCAAACAGAAATTGACCGAAATCCATAAACGGGCGATTTTACATGATATAATCAAATTTCAATCAAGAAATGGGGTCCACCGACACACAAAACATGTGTTAAACAACTTTTGCAATAAAAATACTCTTTCTCCTCATATACTCATATATCCCACATTCATTGTAAAAAATATCATCATTATTATATTATAATAATATAATAAAATATTATTTTATCAGAAAAGATAAAATATATATTTTCAACAATTGTCACTTTAAAAATTTTCTCCATCTATATCCACATAAAATAAATATTTTCCTCATCATATAAATCAATAATTAATTATTCACAAATAATATTACAGAATCACAATACTGGCAACCAGGCCGTTCCCAGGAAAGAGGGGGCTTTCCAATAAGATTTTCTCCTTACTGTCGCGCAATTAGGTAACCAAACCTCTCCTTATACAGAACTTTCTAGACATTGCCAATAATGTTTTCTAATAATATTATTCAGATAATATAAATTATTGCTTCGATAATGAAAAATATTGTGTAGTGACAATTATTGAAACAACAGTAATATAAAATATCAACGCAACAATTATTGAATCAATAAAATAAAATACTGAATAGTAACTACTGTAACAATTATTGAGTAGTACCTTCTTACGTAAGAATCAATAATTGGTGCAATACCGTGTGCTATTATGCAACAACGCGTATTACTTTGTTTTAACCACCGGATATTCCAATAGTATTAACGATAACAACTGCGTCGTTATTTATAAACAACTTATACTTGTCTTTTTCTTCATCCAATTGCTTTCCGTTATGGGGCCCACACAAGGCTGCGCCGTCGTACGAATATTCCCCGACAGCAAGAATATTCCACGACCAAACGAATATTCTCCGACAACAATGAGTATTTTATAACCACCTGCTTATTTAAAATATTTGCGCATTTTACCCATAACTAACCACATTAATCAAATCAACCCTTATTATTTCAAAATGATAAATAGAGGAAATTAATTTTCATTTATTAATAATTTGGGGTCTTACAACGCCCCCAAAATAGGTCCAATTCATCCAACTTATTCTGAGTCGCCAAATACATGGTACAGAAAATTACTACAACTTTATTACTACAATTGTCGTGCAAAATACAACAACACATATACTGTGAGCTTTAATACTAACTGTGACTCATGTCCCAACTATGGACAACACCTCACATTGATACATTACATAAAGGTACAGTTAATAACTGTTTTAGAAATTAAAATCTTTGGAAAGTGTTTAAGAAAACCTTCGTATATAGGAGACCATGAATCTAAGTTATGATAGATATCATATGTCCAGAGAATTATCTTTGGTTGATCTAATAGACCCCAAAGAAAAAAAAGAAGATTACTATCATGTTCCTTCTAATTGTGAGTCTTCTGATGTTATATAGATGTACTCCCAATAAAAAATTCACCAATTTTAGAGTTAACTATAAGGAGTTATAAGGGTTTACTTTTAAAATAGTCTTTTCTCATAAAATCCATAACTCCTAATCTATACATCCAAAAATCGCCATTTTTGGACACAATCAAGAAAACTCATCAAAATATTATTTCAAATTTTTCCAAAATTTTTGAAGGTCGAAAAAAATTATGAAACTGAAGAAATATAATAACCCTTAAAATCCCTTACCTCAAAAGAACAGTATTTTTGACTGGAATATCAGATATAACGCTGAAAGAAACTTGCACTCATTAGCAACTCTCAAAGTATCAAAATACTCACAAAATACGCTCGATAATATAGAGAGAGAAAGAGAGAAAGCTTATGTTTCTGGTATGATTTTCAATTCTAACTTAGCCCTCTATTTATAGGAAAATGTTAGCACGCCGAAACAAACTTGACCTGCTACCTGATGACTTTACTTGCTACTATTGCCACCCACCACATTTGAATTAGAATTTTAGCACATTTCTTCACCAACCATAGGTGGGGCCCACGCATTCTAGAATTTTTCACCAAAATGATAAATTCTGAAACTTCAACAATTTTTGAACCAGTCACCTCTTAAAATTCATAACAATTTATACGTTCATTTTTAACAGTTCAAAATTTGTGGACATATACTCAACTTATATATGTATAACATATCCAAAAATCACAACTATCCAACGGTCGGATTAAAAATTATAACTCACGCAATATATCATAAGAACACTGGTTTGATTTTTAATACCTCATTTTCGACAAAAATACTGATAAAACACCTCAACATTAATTCCTTCATTTATAACCACATAAATAAATCCATCATTTATATCTGCATTAAATAAATATTTCTTTATCATATAAATCAATAATTAATTATTCACAAATAATATTACAGAATCACAATTATGACATCCAGGTCGTTCCCAAGAAAGTGGGGGCTTTCCGATAAGGATTTCTCCTTACTGGCACGCAATCAGGTGACCAAAGATCTCCTTGACAGAACTTTCTAAACATTGTCAATAATATTATTCAAATAATATAAATTATTGATCTGATAATGAGAAATACTGTGCAGTGACAATTATTGAAACAACAATAATATAAAATATCAACGCAACAATTATTGGATCAATAAAATAAAATATTGAACAGTAATTACTGTAACAATTATTGAGTAGTGCCTTCTTACGTAAGAATCAATAATTCAAAAATACTATGCAATACCGTGTGCTAATGTGCAACCACGCGTATTACTGTATTTTAACCACCGGGTATTTCAACAGTGTTAACGGTAACAACTACGTCGTTATTTATAAAAACTCAAACTTGTCGTTTTCTTCATCCGTCAGTTATTCTGTTATGGGGCCCACAAATGACTGTGTCGTCGTACGAATATTCCCCGACAACAAGAATATTCCACGACCAAACGAATATTCCCCGACAGAAATGAGTATTTTAAAACCACTTACGTATTTTGAAAATTTTATATATATCACCCTTAACTTTAAACTTTTATCAATCTAATCATTTATTGAATAATAATTATAAAAAAAATTAAATACTTTTATTTCATAAAATCCGGGGTCTTACAGGTAGGACCTAAAGTATGATCATAAATTAAATTTCAAAAATACTTATATAATCTTTTTTGTATGACCTTTTTTTTAATCTCAATTGCTAGCTAAATTTTTCATGATTATGATTCATTTCATTACATCTCTCATCCAATTTTCTTCAATATATACTAATTCAAATATTACTTTTAATGACACAATTATTATTTTTAACGATGGTTTATATATTTATTTACGATAAACTTTATTATGCGACTACATACAATAATTGTATCGTTATATATATATAAATTAGATGACAAAGTATAAAAAAAAAAAATCTATTTCACACTCTCTCCATGGTTGTCCCTTGCAACAGAGCTAGCAAACAAAACACACATTTTCTTTATCTCTGGTTTCATATTAAGCCCACAGTATTTGAATCACTTTCCCAATAGCATATTTTCAAGCCCTAATGGTAAAATTTAATAAGTTGCTAGATTATATAGAGAGTTGAATATTAATATATCTCGTTTTAAAATTGTGTATAAGAATTAAGGAAATAATTCTATAGCACTAAATATAATATTAATTATTTATAATATCTTTAAATTTTTATAATTATTATACTTATCTTATACTCTCTCTTTTCCATCTGTAACATTTTTTTATGAAAGATAATTTTAAAAAATTTATAATTAATTCTCCTAAATTATATAAAACCATAAATAATTAGAGAAATAAAATTATCTAAAATAATGTATATTAAAAAACAGAGGGAATATTTATTATGATGACAAAGTTGTTAAAATTAGGTAAAGAATATTTGATGATAAAGATGGTGCTTTATTAGGTGACCAGAAACATTAAGACACAAAATAAAGTTGAGTAATTTGTCACTATGTTACCACCTTTAAAGTTCAGAGAAAAAGAATATGAATATTTCTCCGTGTTTCAAAGAAAAAAGAGCCATGTTAAATTCTTTAGATTTAATAAAAATCTCATTTTTGTTGATGATGAGATAAAATGAAATAATATATTTGACTTAACATTAGTATAACATGATTATATTACAAGACTAAACATTTATAAATTTAAAGATAATTATCAATATATATATGTTAACGCCAAGATCTTTCTTCACGTCCCAATCACGAAAGACGTCCTGATCCTGCACAGTAAACACAACAACACCACAAGCTTGACGGCCGGACCGCCGGGGGATAGCTCAGGCGTGAGAGTAAGTATATGTGTTCACAAGGTTAACTCAAGAGGATGATAAAGTCTAGTGTAATGAGAATTGTGTTAATCTATGGTTGTGTGTGTGTAATACATACCTCTCTCATGAAGACTTACTCGGTGGGAAATAATATCTTTGCTTGGAATATTGTGCCACCTACTACCATCTGACATATCCCCATGATCTGATGGGTTCTGCCGGCTGCATGAAACCTGTACATTGCTTTTTGCTGCTGTTCACATCGCCGGCCGACTATAATCCCATCCACATTAATGTATGGCAGGTATCTTGGTCAACTGTCATACTATATCATCATTACAAGTCAAAGTAATAGATATTAAATGACCCAATGGGTTGACCCATTGACCCAGCCCGGTTTCTATAGGATTTAATGAAGTCGATATAATGATTGGGCCCAATGAGCCCAATGACTTAATTAATAAGTGAACCCAATGTACCCGGCCCAATATAGGAGAAATATCATGCCCCAACATTGCCCCCCAGTCTTTTATTAAACAAGATGTTTAATGAAAGAGTATAAATGGCATCGGTTCAGGACAAAAGGAATTATAATAAGACCAATAAAGGCCCAAAATACGGCTTACCGAAGCCCCTCTGGTGAACATCAAATAGCAACGTAAAGGATTCATCTTCGCCGACCTCTACAGAAGTACCAACTGAATCGCCTCTAACTACCGAAGCTCAAGCCATAGAATGAAATATCGGTTCGGTAATAGCGTGCGTCCGTGGTACCGATGATCATCGTAAGGAGATAGTTCCATCATGGACATCGCTGCCCATTATTTCGAACTAATTGACCAATAATGGTCATTTGCAGGCAAACACTATCTTCGGGTGCCTCTGTCCCAAATATAAAGAAACCGAAAAGGATACCGAAGAGGATGCCGAAGTGAATACCAAAGAGGAGTCCGAAAAGAAATCCGAAGAGAATACCGACTGAAAGGATAACGCCATCCGGAAGTCTGTGTTGGCGAAAGAAAGAATCAATCTTGATATTTCTCTCTTCAATAATGAATGCCTTCGGAAAGATATCGACAAGATCGAAGAAGAACTAAAATCGACCAAGGTCACTCATCGGGTCGTCACTGATATAAATGTCAATCTGTCAAGCTAAAGATCAAAGCGTCTGACACATCGTCAGAAGCTCGAAGAAGAGCTCAAAAGAGCTTCGGGCCCTTAAGAATTTGAGTCCGCCACTGACCGAAGATCTTTATAAGAAATCCAAGTAGCATATAGAAAATCCGCCGATCTGGGTGATAAGATCGACCAGATGCAACACTGTAGTAGATGAAATCTGCTGAAGTAAAGGCAAGAAAAGGCTCGGGCCAAGGTAGATCCATATCTTTTAGACTCTTCAGATGGTGACGATGACAAGGAAGAAGCCTGAAGATGACCTCTCCTTATCCTTAGCTGTAGAACTTTCTGTAAAAATTCTAATTCTTATGTGAACAGTTAATATTTAATGAAATATCAACATCATGCCTCATTATTTCTTGTCAATAATGGATCATCAATCAACTTGAAAACTGTGCAAGTGCCTCTTATCTTAAACCGTTAGTCAATAATTAAGCAAATTATATAACAGTTAAGAACAATGATAATATAATCCGAACTCAACACTTGAACAAAATAAAGTAATACATACTTATCGTTACCGAAGTGTGAGACAGATAGTGAATAGATTGAATTCGGCTGATCCTCTTTGCACCATCAAGATCTTGTTTACCACTCGGGGTAACACAAGTATATAAGGACATTTGTTTACCACTCGGGGTCTGACAAAATCTAAGGATGACACTTGCCTACCACGAAGGGCCTGACAAGGTCTAAGGGTCGACAATTGCCTACCACGCAGGGCCTGACAACGTCTTAAGGATGACACTTGCCTACCACGAAGGGCCTGACAAGGTCTAAGGGACCACCTGCCGAAGAGGCTACCATCGAATGGTCAGCTAGTCCTCCCGAACCTCCTATCAAAACCAAAGGATAACATTCGCCTACCACGAAGGGCCTGACGAAGTCTAAGTGGCGACAATTGCCTACCACGAAGGGCCTGACAATGCCAAAGTGACGACAATTGCCTACCCCGAAGGGCCTGACAATGCCAAAGGTGACGACAATTGCCTACCCCGAAAGGCCTGACAATGCCAAAGGTGACGACAATTGCCTACCCCGAAAGGCCTGACAATGCCAAAGGTGACGACAATTGCCTACCCCGAAAGGCCTGACAATGCCAAAGGTGACCACCTGCCAATAAGGCTACCATCGAATGGCCAGCTAGTCCACCCGAACCTCCTAACACCGATGACGTTTGCCTACCAGGAAGGGCCTGACAAACTCATAAGGACCACCTGCCGAAGAGGCTACCATCAAATGGTCAGCGAGTCCTCCCGAACCTCCAAACATCGAGGTGGCATTTGTTGTGCCTGTCAGACTATGGATGAGCTACCGAAATCCCTCATGAATGTTTTACACTTCGATCCCATGAGCTGGCGTCTGTTAACCTGATCCCTAGGCAATGGACCCAGTACGACTACCCCCCAGACAGCAAGAGGTATAGGAGATAAAATCGAATATAGCCTTTTGGTGACTGATGTGGGATCGAATCATTTGGCTGACAAATATCCACTTGAACCCTCCGAACAATATTTGCAACTTCGGACGGTACCCGAAATTCCTCAATAGTGGGAGATGGGTCCAAAGTAGAATACCCGAAGTCTTTCTGTGCTGAATCCCCAGTTCTTTCAAGAATATCGCTGCCGAAGTGCTTTGTAGGTCAACAACTTCGGGCCAAATAATTGCCACAAATATCTCTGTGAACTTCCTGAAGAACACACTCTGCTTCGGATGGAACCAAACGTTTAAGCAATGATGAAGAAAAAGGTCCTTTGATAAAGATTCTCATTAATGAGAACAAAATTGACACTCTTGTACTTGGTCTTCTTTGCCAGCATCTGATCCGAAGAAATGACACCATTTGTAGTCAAAGTTATAAGCATCTGTAGTGGTTAGCTTCGATAATGCATCGGCGGTGGAATTGTCATTGTGATCGACTCCTTAATAGTCTGTTATACTGATGTCCGAAATAGAATATCCATCTGCATGCAATGTCCACGAGCTCTGCTTCTGCTGAAGTACTGCAACGGCTCTGTCGGACTCCTTATCTGGAGCTGCAACTTTAGATGGATTTCCCCGAAGACAAGTGTCCACTGGGCGGTGTGCCCTTAATGGATTCTCGGGAGTGTGATTTCTGGATCTACTTCGGTGAAACTTTTGTCACTGTGGTGAGGATACTCAAGGCAGAATGCCTTATTTGTATTCTGAGGTGCATGCTCCCTGGATCAGTTTCTTCATCTGCTGCGACCATAATCCCGAAGACCAATAAAGTGAAGTACCCTTCCTCGGTCAATCAATCAGGAAAATGGCTGTTGTGTCTTCGTCTACTCTGCTACGACCATAATCCCGAAGACCAATAGGGCGGGATACCTTTCTCGGTCAATCAATCAGGAAAATGGCTGTTGGGTCTTCGTCTACTCTGCTACGACCATAATCCCGAAGACCAATAGGGCGGGATACCTTTCTCGGTCAATCAATCAGGAATATGGCTGTTGGGTCTGCTTCGATCCCGAGGAGGGCCTCGAGACATGTCTTTAAAGTGTAGACTTCTTTCTAACTTGATCAGTCTGTCAGTCTGACCATTTCGGTATAGGATTCTAAGCAATATGCCTTCTACCCTTTTCCGACCATGGCCAGGTCTTCTTCTCGGCAGCAAAAATCAATCTTCTTCTTGCATCATCCTGGGCTCTCGAACGAGAACCCTCAGAAACCTGCTTGGAAGCAATACCAGCATGAGCACTCTTTGAAGGACCCAATCAATCTTTGACAGAAACTCCTTTTGTAGACGAAGTCATAGCCATCAGGTATCCTTTAGAGGTAATTGTTCTACTCTTCTTCACCATGGATTCCGACGTAGAGCAGCTACAATTTGTGATTGAAAACTTCAAGAACACTAGAACACAGCCCTCCTTCTAGCGCCAATGTTAACGCCAAGATCTTTCTTCACGTCCCAATCACGAAAGACGTCCTGATCCTGCACAGTAAACACAACAACACCACAAGCTTGACGGCCGGACCGCCGGGGGATAGCTCAGGCGTGAGAGTAAGTATATGTGTTCACAAGGTTAACTCAAGAGGATGATAAAGTCTAGTGTAATGAGAATTGTGTTAATCTATGGTTGTGTGTGTGTAATACATACCTCTCTCATGAAGACTTACTCGGTGGGAAATAATATCTTTGCTTGGAATATTGTGCCACCTACTACCATCTGACATATCCCCATGATCTGATGGGTTCTGCCGGCTGCATGAAACCTGTACATTGCTTTTTGCTGCTGTTCACATCGCCGGCCGACTATAATCCCATCCACATTAATGTATGGCAGGTATCTTGGTCAACTGTCATACTATATCATCATTACAAGTCAAAGTAATAGATATTAAATGACCCAATGAGTTGACCCATTGACCCAGCCCGGTTTCTATAGGATTTAATGAAGTCGATATAATGATTGGGCCCAATGAGCCCAATGACTTAATTAATAAGTGAACCCAATGTACCCGGCCCAATATAGGAGAAATATCATGCCCCAACAATATATATATATATATATATATATATATATATATATATATATATATATATATATATATATATGGGAAATGATCCATAGAATACGTTAGTGAGAGGGACTGTTTCAACTAACACTCATCCAGTCATTCAAAGTTTTAGAGTGAATGGTTGAGATGAGGGCCCAGCCGCTACTCCCTCTAGCGGCTGGATAAATTTTTTTTGTTGACCGCTACTCCCTCTAGCGGCCAGTCAAAACAACAGTGTTTGGCCGCTAGAAGGAGTAGCGATCAACAAAATTTTTTTGGCTTAATTACTGATTATTCTGATTATCCTCGTACATACTACTTATTAATCAGTAAAATAAAATAATAAAAAATTATAAGTATAATCAGTAATTATCCTTATACTTATTAATAAAATAAGTATGTATAAGAATAATTAATAATTATCGTCTTATAATTTTTAATTATAAATAGAAAATAGTGATTGAATTTATATTACATTCCTAATCAAATATATAAACATCAATATTTCCTATCTATAATTAAAAATCATAAGACGATAATCAATAATTATTCTTATACATATTTTGTTAAAAAGTATAAGGATAAGTATAAAAATAATTACTGATTATCCTTATAATTATCCTTATAATTTTTTGTAATATGTATACGGATAATATGTTAATAAGTATAAGGATAAGTATAAAAATAATTACTGATTATGTACGAGGATAATCAAGATAATGATCAGTAATTAAGCCAAATTTTTTTTTGTTGGCCGCTACTACCTCTAGCGGCCAGTTAAAACACGATCGTTTTGACTGGCCGCTAGAGGGAGTAGCGGTTGGGCCCTCATCTCAGCCATTCACTCTAATTTTGGACGGCTGGATGAGCGTTAGTTGAAACAGTCCATCTAGCTAACGTATTCTATGGATCATTCTTATATATATATATATATATATATAGGACCGATTCATAATTAATATTGTAAAAAAGAGTTTAGTCTTACAACAAATTCTAATCGACCATTCGAATATTTAACGATTAATATTACTCTCGTCCACAGTTTAGTTTTGAGTATTTTGCAGTTTAATACTTCGAACGGGACAAATGTCAAAAAATACTCTTTCTTGTAAAAGTCTCCATGCAGAACTGCGGACGCTAAATGGTTGACCAACTGAAAACGACATCGTTTTTAAATAAGTGTGGTCCAAGGTATTAAAATAAGTGTCGTTCAATTGAAAAACGACGTCGTATTGGCCAAATTCAAAATTTTATTTAGTTTTTTTGACTCCGCAGTATTAAATTATAGATGTCAAATAATTTTCATTAATTCAGTATACGATTGTGAATTAATGAAAAATTAAAATAAAAAAACATGTTTACTTTCCGGTGACGCCTCTCTCTCACATAGAGTACCGAGAATATCAAAGAAAGCATTACTCCAGATGTGGCTAAAGTCAATCCGATGTAGATCCATCTATTGTAATTCCTCAAATCAGGACAATAATCATCATGTATTGCTTTATATCTTAGAATTTTATCTTTTCACCTTGGATTTGGATCACCTAGTAAGAGGAACATCACAGACTGATCCAAATCCAGGGAGTCATGTGACTTTAACTTTTTTTTATTATGAGGTAATAGAAATTGATTATTACCAAAAACTAATAAATGAGGAATTGATTAGCTTGCTGTTTTAATTCCAATTTTTTATTCGTTGCTTCCTCCTAATCACCTTGGAATTTTCTGCACCAATGGATTCTTCTTTGTCATTATCATTCAGGTCAATTAGTATGCACCGATAGATTCTTCCTTCCGTCATCCGAATTCGAAGTCATTCATTTCGAAACCGAAGACATCTGTTGAATTATCGAAGTCATCTGTTCTGAAGCCAAACTCTCAAACATTCCCGAACCCGAAGACATTCGTTATTGCCGCTCGAACCCGAAGACATTTATCTCTCCGACATACTGCACCCACTGTAGTATAATACCTTTTTTAAAGAATTTTCCAAAATTTAAATCGTATATATGTAAACTGTTGGGTCATGATATTTCTCCTACTGGGCCGAATGGATTGGGCCTACTTATTCAGTTAGTCCATTGGGTCTTCACTGTTGGGTGTTGACATTATTGGGCCTAGTCACTTTATTATCTTTGTTAAGTCCTTCTAATATCAGACCAAATCAGTGGGTCGACCCATCAGATATTTAAATATCTACATCTTTGACCAGTGATGATGACAAAGATATGACTGACTGGTATCTGACATGGCATTAATGAGGATTGGACAGTTGGTCAGCGGGGAACAGAGAGGGTGAGATTAACAGGAAAGCTACCTGCAGTGGGTAGGGTCAGGAGGGTCAGTGGCACAAGGAACCGAGTCTTGTATTATAGCAAGGAAGTCTTCGTAAAACAGGTACGTTTTACATTCATATATACACACACAACTGAGAATATCGCTATCTCTCTCTCAATACACTAGACATTACATTCCTCCATTGTTAATCTTGTGAACACGTATACTGACTCTCACGCCTGAGCTATCCCCCGACGGAACAGCCGTCAAGCTTGTGGTGTTTATCGTGTTTACTGTGCAGGATCAGGACGTCTTACGTGATTGGGACGTGGCAGAAGATCCTAGCGTTAACATTGGCGCTAGAAGGAGGGCTGTGTTCTAGTGTTCTTGAAGTTTTCAATCACAAATTGTAGCTGCTCTACATCGGAATCCATGGTGAAGAAGAGTAGAACAATTACCTTTTAAAGGATACCTGATGGCTATGACTTCGTCTACACAATGAGTATCTGTCAAGGATTGATTGGGTCATTCAAAGAATGCTCATGATGGTACTGCTTCCAAGCAGGTTTCTGAGGGTTCTCGTTCGAGAGCCCAGGATGACGCTGGAAGAAGATTGATTTTTGCTGCCGAGAAGAAGACCTGACCATGGTCGGAAAAGGGTAGAAGACATACTGCTTAGAATCCTATACCGAAATGGTCAGACTGACAGACCGTTGCAGTACTTCAGCAGAAGCAGATCTCGTGGACATTGCACGCAGATGGATATTCTGTTTCGGACATCAGTACAACAGACTATCAAGGGGTCGATTACAATAACAATTCCATTGCTGATGCATTATCGAAGTTGACCACTACAGATGCTTATAACTTTGATGGCAGACGGCGTCTTTCCCTCGGATCAGATGCTGGCAAAGTAGTCCAAATACAAGAGTGTCAATTTTGCTCTCATTGATGAGAATCTTTATCGAAAGACCTTTTTCGTCATCATTGCTCAGACATTTGGCTCCATCCGAAGCAGAGTATGTTCTTCGGGAAGTTCACAAAGACATTTGTGGCGATTAATTGGTCCGAAGTTGTTGACCTACAAAGCACTTCGGCAGCGATATTCTTGAAAGAACTGGGGATTCAGCACAGAAAGACTTCGGTGGCTCATCCACATTCACTTTTTCACTATTGATCCTGATCCTATTTGTCCTATGGTCACTATTGATCCTGGTCCTATTTGTCCTATGGTCACTATGGTGTAAGGAGGTATGGTAGGACTCGCTGGCCATTCGATGGCAGCCCATTTGTTGTTCTACCCCGAGTGGTAGACAAATGATCCTATATTGATTTTACCAGGGTGGTAAGTCAATGGTCACAATTGGTCCTTATATCTTGATCCTTATATCTTGGCCCTTATATAATTGTTTCACCCCGAGTGGTAAACAAATGTACTTATATACTTATTCTACCCCGAGTGGTAAGCAAGATTTTGATAGTGCAAGGAGGATCAGCCGAATTCACTTCACACATGACCGATCTCACACTTCGGAAACGATAAGTATACATTACTTTATTTTGTTCAAGTGTTGAGTTCAGCTCATTCAATACTATTTATTAAATTCTATCCATTAAATTCAGTTCACTTCATTTCATAAATTAACTGTTATATGCCTTATCTAATTCATGCCCTAAGTTAAGTTCATACATATTAATTGATACTGAATTATTGACAAGAAATGTCCACTCAGAAGTAATAAGGCATGAAGTTGATATTTCATTAAATATTAACTGTTCACATAAAGTTAGAATTTTCACAGAAAGTTCTACAGCTAAGGATAAGGAGAGGTCATATTCAGGCTTCTTCCTTGTCATCGTCACCATCTAAAGAGTCTAGAAGAGATGGATCTACCTTGGCCCGAGCTTTTTCTTGCCTTTACTTCGGCAAATTTCATATCCTTTCGCATACATATGGACGATCTTATTGTTCAGCTCGGCGGATTTTCTGTATTCTGCCTGGATATCCTTACGAAAGTCTTCGGTCAGTGGCGGACTCAAATTCTTAAGGGCCCGAAGCTCTTTGAGATCTTCTTCGAGCTTCTGACGATGTACCAGATGCTTTGATCCTTTAGCTTGACAGATTGATATTTATATCAGCGGTGACTTGATGAGTGGCCCTGGGCATTTTTAAATCTTCTCTGGTTTGGGCAAGGTCTTTCTGAAGTACTCATTGTCATGAAGAGCAACTTTGAGACTACTTCTATCTTTCATCAAAGCAGATTTAAGCAGGGTATTCTCTCTTCGAGTAGCCTTCTCTTCAGCTTCGGTCTCTTGGTATTTGGCACGGAGGCGTCCGAAGACAGTGTTTGCCTCCGGATGATCAGTGTCCATGATAGATCTGTTGCCAAACCGGTGGTTGTCGATATTACGGACGAAGGAGTTGTAGAGCTCAAGTGAGAAATTCTCTTCTGATTTTAGCTGGTGAGTGGGGGATTTTGGGTTTTCAAACCTGAAGTCCGAGGAGGTTGGTTATCTTTTCCGAGTAATTTTGGATGATCACTTCACTTGTTCTTCGGGCTCCTCGTCAGAATCAACGGTTTCAACCAGGGTGGTTGGCGGAGGATCGATTTCTGTTAGAGGTACTTGTGGTTCTTCGGAAGTCGGGGAATTTGCTTGGGTTTTCCTCTTTTTGGCGCGAAGGATTCGGGTCAGTTCGTCAGAGGGCATATCAAGGAGGCACTCGGTGTGATTTTGCGTTGGGATGTGTTTGGAATTTCGGCCAGCTTGCTTTCTTCGGCGAGGTTGGCTTCTCCCTTCGGTAGGAGTTGATTCGGTGGCTTGAAGCTCTTCAGTTGGTTCATCGGCAGAGGTTGGCGAAGATGAGGAACAATTGTTCACGATAACTACTGATAGAAAATGGGAGTTAAACAATAAAGTGGGTTCGAGACTTACAGTCATGGTCTTACAACCATGCTTGTTTACTCGGAAGTTCGAAGCTCCATTCCTTAATGTGAATATTCTCTATAAGGCTCGTCATTTTTCTCACTCGTTCTATTGAAATATTTCCGAAGTTTGTAGAGATTCGATGGGAAGTGGTCCAGTTAGGTATGGAGGAGACTTCGGGTCCTTTGACAAAAAACCACTCCTTATGCCATCCCTGGTTGCTCGAAAAGAGTGTCCATTAGTGGTCGCCTCTTGATTTGGGATTTGAACTCGGAACCTCTTTTTTGCTAAAACTCGGATTGAGAAAAACAATGTCAAGGTTGCTTCTTTCTTTTGCCAACACGGACTTCCGGATGGCGTTATCTCTTCGGCATTCTCTTCGGTATCTTTTTCGGCTTCTTTGTATTTGAGACGGAGGTACCCGAAGATAGTGTTTACTTGCAGATGACCAATATTAATTGATTAGTTCAGATTGATGGTCAAATCTCAAGTTCCTTTAGTCTGGTATTTCACTCCTTCACCCATCGGTTCCATGATGGAATTATTGCCGAACCGATGATCATCGGTGTCACCACAGCTTCGGGCCTAGATTCATAAGAAATTGGTTTTTATGGCAAAGGTCTGAATTGATCGGGAGGCAGTGAAATATTTGTTGTTATATGTTCAGCTGGAGCAGGCTCCTCAATTGGACTTTCGATCTTAATTTATGCTGCTATTTGATGTTCACCAGATGGGCTTCGGTAAACCGTATTTTGGGCCTTTATTGATCTTATTATAAATCCTTTTGTTCTGAACCGGTGCCATTTATAGTTTCCTATTAAACCTCCTGTTTAATAAAAAACTAGGGGGCAATGTTGGGTCATGATATTTCTCCTACTGGGCCGAATGGATTGGGCCTACTTATTCAGTTAGTCCATTGGGTCTTCACTGTTGGGTGTTGACATTATTGGGCCTAGTCACTTTATTATCTTTGTTAAGTCCTTCTAATATCAGACCAAATCAGTGGGTCGACCCATCAGATATTTAAATATCTACATCTTTGACCAGTGATGATGACAAAGATATGACTGACTGGTATCTTACATGGCATTAATGAGGATTGGACAGTTGGTCAGTGGGGAACAGAGGGGGTGAGATTAACAGGAAAGCTACCTGCAGTGGGTAGGGTCAGGAGGGTCAGTGGCACAAGGAACCGAGTCTTGTATTATAGCAAGGAAGTCTTCGTAAAACAGGTACGTTTTACATTCATATATACACATACAACTGAGAATATCGCTATCTCTCTCTCAATACACTAGACATTACATTCCTCCATTGTTAATCTTGTGAACACGTATACTGACTCTCACGCCTGAGCTATCCCCCGACGGAACAGCCGTCAAGCTTGTTGTGTTTATCGTGTTTACTGTGCAGGATCAGGACGTCTTACGTGATTGGGACGTGGCAGAAGATCCTGGCGTTAACATAAACAATAAGCAGACAACTATCATATAGTATGTACGCAAAATTCTGTATATAATATATAAATAAAAAAATTATAATTATAATTATAATCTATGTTCTTGATCTGAAAAAGAAGAAGAAGAACATAATAAAATGGTAAATTCAGAGTTTCAAGAGCCATTTGCGAGATTTATGAGTTTAGAGTGAGAAAGTAAACATGTTTTTTTATTTTAGTTTTCATTGATCCACAATCGTAGAGTGGATCAATGAAATCATAAATTATTTAATTGGCACCCGAAGTTTAATATTGTCGAGCCTAGAAAAATTAAAAAAAAAATTGAATTTGGTCAATAAGACGTCGTTGGACAATTGGTCTGCCATACTTAGGGTCCACAATTTAATACTGAGAAATGTACTTATTTAAAAACGACGTTGTTTCCCAATTAGCCAAAAAGTACTTAGCGTCCGTAGTTTAATATTACGGTACAAGGAGGGTATTTTGGACATTTAGCCCGTCCGCAATATTAAACTGCAGAATACTGAAAACTAAACTGCAGACAAGATCTTTATTAAACCGTTAGATCATCGGATGGACGTTCACGATTTGTTGGATACTCTTTTTTACAACGTTAATTAGCTTTGGATCGATCCCCATATATATATATATATATATATATATATATATATATATATATATATATATATATATATATATATAACTTGACTCTCTCCAGCGAACTGCAGGGAGCGAACTAAAAATGAACAGGCTATATCGATATTTTTTTCCGCATAAAAAATCGACTTTCTATGCTCCGTCGTTATAACCTGTTCGTTTTTAGTTCGCTGGAGAAGCGAATTATATATATATATATGTATATATATATATATATATATATATATATATATATAGAGTCCGGATCAGGTCCGGACTCCCGGATTTTGTTAAAATCCGAACCTTTTTTTTTTGCATTTTTTTTTAAACAACTAAAATTTTTTTTTATGGAATTGGAATTTTTACATTATACAGTGTTTTGGGTGTGATTTGGATGCCTATAACAAAATATGTCTGTACAGTCTGGGCAGACTGTACATACATTGGTTGGTGTAGGTATTAAAAACACACCCAAAACACTGTATTATTGAAAATTTTCAGTTCCATAATTTTTTTTTAGTTGTTCTACAAAAAAAAAAAAAATTGGGTCCGGATTTTCTCCCGTCCGGGAGGTCCGGACCTGATCCCCATTCTATATATATATATATATATATATATATATATATAGAGAGAGAGAGAGAGAGAGAGGTCGGATCCTGTCCGGGAGTTCGGACAGATTTAAAATCTGTAACTTCTTTTTTTTACTTTTTTTTAGACAACTAAAAAAATAAAAAATTATGGAACTTGAATTTTTACATAATACAGTGTTTTGAGTGTGATTTAGATACATATAACAAAACATGTCTGTACAGACTGTACAGTAAAAATTCAAGTTCCATAATTTTATTTTTTTTAGTTGTTTAAAAAAAAGCAAAAAAAAAGGGACCGGATTTGATCAGGTCCGGGAGTCCGGACATGATCAAATATATATATATATATATATATATATATATATAGAAAATGATCCATGAAAAACGTTAGTTCTGGGCACTATTTTTTTGTTGATCGCTATTCCCTTTAGCGGCCAGTCAAATTTTTTACTATTTGAATCAAATTTTTTATGTTGACCGTTACTCCTTTTAGCGGTTAGTTAGACCCGGCAAATATGGCCCAGGTCCGTGGGCCGGCCCGCCCGCCACGGGTTGGGCTGTATTTTTTTAGCCCAATAAAATTTGGGCCTTTTTTGCCCGGCCCGCGGGTGGCTCGGCCTATTGCCCGCGACTTTTTTTAAACAAAATATTGCTACTTATGGGTTATGAGGCTTGAACACAAGACTTGTAAGTAAATAAATAAGAGTTCAAACCAATTGAGCTACAACAACTATTTATTTTTAATGCAATCTTCAATATAAAAATCTATTTTTATACAAAAATATCATATGCTAATACCATACATAAGTTAACAAGCTTTAATATAAAAATATATTTTTATTCATTTTTAGCCTTGTTTATTTTTAGGCTGGAGCAGTAATTAATGACAGAACATATTTTAAATATTATTAAAATAAATATAAAAATATCGTTACTTATAATGTAGTTCAGAATAGGGTCCAACCTGAACCAGGTTTGTCATTTTGAACATCATAGTTCCTAGATTAGTGATCTGCTATATTATTTGAATTAGTTCAGTCTTTATTTGAAAGAGTTCTTCAATTTCAAAGTATAAAACTAATAATTATTAGTTTAAGTTAGATAATATAATTATAAAAATTTAAAATTATCTATATATTAGTATTAATTACAGTATTTATTATTTTTAAAAGTTAAATAAATTATATTAATTTTAAAGTATAATTTTAAAAAATCAAATTTGATTATATACTTTGTGTAAGACCCCAACTTTTATGAATAAAGATGAATTTTCTATAAATATCATTTTGAATATTATGGAGTGAATTTGATATAATGTTATAGTTGTGGGTGATATTTATAAATTTTGCAAAGTATGCAAGTTGTTATATAATATTCGATTGGTCGGGGAATATTCATTTTAATAGGAAATATTCGTATGACGGTACAATCATTGGTGGACCCCACAACAGAATTATTATCGGATTAAAAAAATGACAAAAATAAAATAACGACGAAAGTTTTACTGTTAACTGTTAGAATACCCGGTGGTTAAAATATAGTAATATGCGGGGTTGCACAGTATTTTTGAATTATTGGTTCTTACGTAAGAAAGTACTACTCAATAATTGTTACAGTAATTACTGTTTAATATTTTATTTTATTGATTCAATAATTGCTGCGTTGATAATTTATATGATTATTATTTCAATAATTGTCAGTGCACAGTATTTTCTATTATCAGGTCAATAATTCATATTATTTGAATAATATTATTAGATAGCATTATTGGCAATGTCTATAAAGTTCTGTCAATGAGAGGTTTAGTCACCTAATTGCGCGCCAGTAAGGAGAAATCCTTATTGGAAAGCCCCCTCTTTCCTAAGAACGGCCTGATTATCATAATTGTGATTCTGTAATATTATTTGTGAATGATTAATTATTAATTTATATGATAAGAAAATATTTATTTTATGTGGTTATAAATGAAGGAATTAATATTGAGGTATTTTATCAGTATTTTGTCGGATTGGAGGTATTAAAAAATCAAATCAGTGTTCTTAAAGCTCTATTGCGTGAGTTATAATTTTGATCCGACTGTTGGATCGTTGTGATTTTTGGATATGTTATACATATATAAGTTGAGTATATGTCCACAAATTTTGAACCGTTAAAAATTAACGAATGATTTGTTATGAATTTTATGAGGTATTGAAAATCATCCGTTTGTGAATTTCAGATATTTTTGTCTGGAATTTAGAAAAACTTAAAGCTACAAAGTTGTAGAAAATTTTATTTCGTGTGGAATGGACATAAAATTCATATTTTTCTGATAAAAGGCTATTTATTTTGAATTAATGAAGTTTCAAAAAATAAAATAATTTTTATTAAAGTTGGGTGGGACCCACTTTTGTTTTTTTTAAACCATGTGCTAGAAATCTTGTTCAAATGTGATGGACTGGAAAGTTTTTACAAGGGCGTGCTTGAATTGTAATAATAATAATAGTATTTTATTATTTAGTCTCCTATGGCGTTCTAGCATTTTTCTATAAATAGGGTACTTAGTTAGAATTGAAAATCACAAAGAATTCTTCTTCTATAATATTGAGCGTATTTTTTTAGAGTTTTAGAAAGCTTTGAGCGTAGAAAACAGTGAAAGTTTTCTTCAAGAATATCCCCGCTATACCAGTTGGAGTACTCTTCTGATCAAGGTAAGGGATGTTATTTTTGTTCAATATTCGCTTGAAATAATATTTTCTTCCATACTCTGTAGTATGTAAGTAATATTATTTCGTTTCAGATTTCGAATTATATACTCGTTTTGTTAAAGTTTTGGCTTTTAAACTCCATGAAATTAGTAGAATATCCTTGATATTTACGCTTCATCCAGTATCTTTTCATGAAAATATTTACGGGGTTACTATTCTCGAAGTACTATTCTCGAAGTACTATTCACTCAAGTACTATTCACCCATAGTACTATTCATGATAAAAATTGATTCGTTTTCAGTCTAAATTATTTTTGGTACAATATTATTCTTGAATTTTACTCCACAAAGCAGTATCATGTTGACAATTTGGACGTTATTGATTCCTGGATAAATTAAATTATAAATCTTTAAAAATTTATCCTTGAACTTGTTTTATTAAATTCTTATATCATTGTCATCATCCTCATGATTATATTCTGTTGAAAGTCATTTGTGGCCTGTAGTGCATAGATGGACTTGGTATGATTATGACCAGGGATTATTCGGTATAATCATGACCGTAATGTTATAAATGATGTGGTAAAATTCTTCATTGGCCCGTAGTACATTGATGGACAGTTGTTGGCATGATCATGACCATTGATGAAAACACGAATATCCTTGGCCCGTAGTGCATGGATAATTTGTGGTCATGATACTAATGAACATCCTTGGTCGTAGTGCATGGATGATGTGGATTATTTATTAAGCTGAGTCTCAATGATAAAAGTGATGAAAAATCTTTTAAATCATAGAAGATAGTAGATTTTATTCTCTACTTAACTCTTCTAATGGATTGCTTGTTCCACTGCAGTTAAACTTGATGTTTGTTATAATTTATCAGTTTAACACTGTTGAAGGCTAACGATAAATTATTTTGCATTATCTTAGTCATAATATTTCTTACTGGGCTAGTTGAGCTCACCCTTTTGCTTTCATTGTTCTCTTCAGAAAATGAGAACGTAGCCGGGACTAGTCGGGGAACGGAGTGACGGTCCAAATGATAGCATTAGTAGTCCTCATTATTCTATGAAATAGTGTGATAATAAATGTATTGAGGACTCCTTTTGTGTTGAATACTGTCTAGAAGAAAATATTCATTTTAAAACTCTCAGTTTAGGTTTTGTCGTATTTTACACGGCAGTTGTATTATTAAGTTGTATTTGAATTTTGTACCATGTATTTGGAGACTCAAGATGGTGATGTATACCTATTTTGGGGGCGTCACAGTTGGTATCATAGCTTAGGGATATGATCCCTGCCTGAGATGTGAGACAAGAACTAGGAGGGGAGAGACGGGGAATTCCTTTGCTAGTATGACCTACCTAAGTTTATTTGGTATTTAATTGGTCGGTTAGAGTATAGGGATAATATGTGATATGTCAATTAAACGTTGTTTTGTGGCAGTACTTGAAAATGATATATGAGAATGTTAAGAATATCAATGGAGCACAGGAGACCGTTGAGTCTCCAAAGATCAACAATCAGAATAATGTGAATCAGGAAGGCAACAATCCTCATCCAAACAACAACACTGACCAAATGATGAACGATGGAATGTTCAGAGGCTTTCTGCAATTCATGCAACATCAAGCAAGAGAGACTCCTGTCCGAAATGCAGGTGGAAACACGGGCAACTCTCGGATGATCACTGCTAAACAGTTCAAGGAGCTGGGACCACCTGAGTTTTTTGGAGAGCCAAAACCACTTAAGGCGGAGACGTGGGTAAAACAGATCAACAAGATATTTGATGTCTTGGGATGCTCCGAGGAGCAAAAGGTTTCTTTTGCCACCTTCATGTTGCGGGCAGAAGCAGATTACTGGTGGGAATCTGTAAAGCGTACTCAACCTTCCGCACTGAAGATGTCTTGGGAGAAGTTCCAAGAATCGTTCAACGACAAGTAATTTCCCGAAAGTATTCGTCACATGAAAGAGGTAGAGTTCATTAAACTGGAGCAAAACAACATGACCGTGTCACAATACGAAGCCAAGTTTGATGAGTTGTCCCGGTTTGCATCCCACTTAGTTGATAATGAGGAGAGAATGACGCGAATATTTCTAAGAGGTTTGAAACCCAAGATACGTCAATACCTTATCTCTCATAAACTTTTCTTGTATTCAGATGTTGTGAATAGGGCTCAGTTATTGGAACGTGATAATGAGTCAACCCAACCAATAGAGAGCAGCCGACAAAATGATAATACCAGTGGTAGTAGTAATCGAAGCGGTGATAACAAACGTGGAGGGAATCAACATGCCAGAAATGGTAATCACTTCGGTGGTAATCATGACCAAGACAATAAGAGTGGACATTTCAAGAAGAGGAGATTCAACAATGATGGAAAGACGTCAGCACCAGCACCCGTTGTTAAGGAAGGAGAACGACCACCTATCATATGCTTCAAATGCGGAGGGGAGGGACACATCAGTCCAAACTGCGTGATGCCGTCCAAAGCATATTATAATTATGGAAGAGAAGATCACCTAGCCCAATTTTGTCATGCACTGAAGACAAGTCCAGCTGGGATGGAGGCACCAAAGGCCGTTCCAGAAAAGTCAAACCGGTAGTTCAAGGGAGAGCGTTTGTTGTAACCTCCCAGAAAGCAAGGAACTCGAACGAGGTCATCAAGGGTAAGCTTATCATAAACTCTAACGAAGTCTATACCTTATTTGATACCGATTCTACCCATTCATTTATTTCTCCTACTTGCGCTCAACGTTTAAATTTGACTCTAGGAAAATTAGACTTTGCCTTATCTGTTGAAACTCCGTTGGGAGAAACCTTCATTACATCCACTATTTATAAGTCTTGTTTGGTTCAAATTGGTACCCTCACATTACCCGTCGATCTTATTTCATTGAAAATACTTGCATTTAACGTAATTCTAGGGATTGATTGGTTAACTGCTCATCATGCAAAAATTGATTATTTTTGTAAGGTTGTTAGCTTTCATATTCCTAACCAACCTATTATGAGAATTCAAACAACCAAACCATTAAAATCAATCATTGTCATTTCAAGCCATAAAGCTATTCGTTTATTGAAAAACGGATGTCAAGATTTCTTAGCTCATGTCACAAATTTAAACCAAAATACGTCTGTTTTGAATGATATTTCTATTGTTAATAAATTTCCTGACGTATTCCCTGAAGAACTTCTTGGTCTACCTCCAGAGCGTGAAATTGAATTTTTTATCGACCTTGAACCCGGTACAAAACCCATTTCTAAAGCCCCATATCGAATGGCTCCTATTGAACTTCAGGAGTTAAAGACCCAATTGCAGGAATTGTGAGACATCGGTTTCATTCGTCCTAGTACGTCTCCTTGGGGTGCTTCTGTTCTATTCGTGAAGAAGAAAGATTGGAGTATGCGACTTTGTATTAATTATCGGGAGTTAGTAGAAGAAAGATGGGAGTACGGTCAAGATGATAGCATTAGTAGTCCTCACTATTTTGTTAAATAGTGTGACAATAAATGTAATGAGGACTCCATTGAGTGTGGATATTGTCTAGATGACAATATTCTTATTAAAACTCTTAGATTATGTTTTGTCGTATTTTACACTACTGTTGTATAGTTAAGTTGTATTTGAATTTTGTACCATGTATTTGGCGACTCAAGATAGGTGATGTATACCTATTTTGCGGGCGTCAAAATTGGTATCAAAGCTTAGGGATATGATCCCTGGCTGAGATATGAGACAAGAACTAGGAGGGGAGAGACGAGGAATTCCTTCGCTAGTATGACCTACCTAAGTTTATTTGGTATTTAATTGATCGGTTAGAGTATAGGGATAATATGTGGTATGATAATTAACCCTTATTTAGTGGCTGTATTTAAAAATGGCATCCGAAAATGTTAAGATAAGCAATGAAGCACATGAGACCGTTGAGTCACCACACATTAATACCCAGGATAATGTGCAAAAGGAAGAAAATAATCCTCAGGTAAACAACAACGATCAAATGATGAATGATGGGATGTTCAAAGGTTTTATGCAATTCATGCAACATCAGGTGAAGGCGGCTCCTGTCCAAAATGCAGGTGGAAACACTGATAACTCTCGAACGGTCACCGCTAAGCAGTTCAAGGAGCTGGGACCACCAGAGTTTTTTGGAGAGCCAAAACCACTTAAGGAAGAAACGTGGATAAAGCATATCAACAAGATATTTGATGTCTTGGGATGCTCCATGGAGCAAAAGGTTCCCTTTGCCACCTTCATGTTGCGAACAGAGGCAGATTACTGGTGGGAATCTATAAAGCGTACTCAACTTGCCACACTCAAAATATCTTGGGAGAAGTTCTAAAAGCTGTTCAACGACAAGTACTTTCCTGAAAGTATTCGTCACATGAAGGAGGTAGAGTTCATCAAGCTTGAGCAAAACAATATGATCGTGGCGCAGTACGAAGCTAAGTTTGCCAAGTTGTCTCGGTTTACGTCCCACTTATTTGATAATGAGGAGAGAATGACACGGATGTTTCTAAGAGGTTTGAAACTCGAGATACGTCAATACCTTATCTCTCATAAACTGTGTTTGTATTCAGATGTTGTGAATAGGGCTCAGTTATTGGAGGGCGATAATGAGTCAACCCAACCAAAAGAGATCAGCCGGTAAGTCGATAATACCAATGGTAGCAGTCATCGAAGCGGTGACAACAAACGTGGAGGGAATCAATCTGCCAGAAATGGTAATCACTTCGGTGGTAATAATGGCCATGACAATAAGAGTTGACATTTCAAGAAGAGAAGATTCAATAATGATGGAAAGACGTCAACACCAGCACCTGTTTTGAAGGAAGGAGAATGACCGCCGGTCGTATGTTACAAATGTGGAGGGGAAGGACACATAAGTCCAAACTGAACGATGCAGTCCAAAGCATATTACAATTGTGGAAAAGAAGGTCACCTAGTCTAATTTTTTCGTGCACCAAAGTTAAGTCCAGCTGGGATGGAGGAATCCAAGGGTGTCCCAAACAAGACAAAACCGGTAGTTCAAGGGAGAGCGTTTGTCGTAACCTCCTAAAAAGCGAGGAATCCGAACGAGGTGATCACAGGTAAGCTAATCATAAACTCTAGTGAAGTTTATACTTTATTTGATACCGGTTCTATCCATTCTTTCATTTCTCCTACTTGCGCTCAACGTTTAAATTTGACTCCGAAGAAATTAGACTTTGACTTATCTGTTGAAACTCCGTTGGGAGTAACCTTCATTACATCCACGGTTTATTAGTCTTGTTTGATTCAAATCGGTAACCGCACGTTACCTGTCGATCTTATTTCTTTGAAAATACTTGCATTTGATGTGATTTTAGGGATTGATTGGTTAACTACTCATCATGCTAAAATCGATTGTTTTTGTAAGGTTGTTAGCTTTCATATTCCTAACCAACCTACTATGCGAATTTAAGCAACTAAACCACTAAAATCAATCACTGTCATATCAATTCATAAAGCTATTCGTTTATTGAAAAACATATGTCAAGCTTTCTTAGCCCATATCACGGATTTAAATAAAGATACATCAGATTTGAATGATATTTTTATTGTTAATAAATTTCCTGACGTATTCCCTGAAGAACTTCCTGGCCTAACCCCAGAGCGTGAAATTGAATTTTATATCGACCTTGAATCCGGTACAAAACCCATTTCCAAAACCCCATATTGAATGGTTCCTATTGAACTTCAGGAGTTAAAAACCCAACTACAGGAATTGTTAGACATCGATTTCATTTGTCCTAGTACATCTCCTTGGGGTGCTCATGTTCTATTCGTAAAGAAGAAAGATGGAAGTATGCGACTTTGTATTGATTATCGGGAGTTGAATCATGTCACCATCAAAAATATGTATCCGTTGCCTCGCATTGATGACCTGTTTGATCAGTTGCAAGGAGCCAAATTCTTTTCAAAGATTGATCTTCGTTCCGGATATCATCAGTTGAAGATTAAAACTGATGACATTCCAAAGACTGCTTTCAAAACTCGGTACGGGCAATATGAATTCTTAGTCATGTCTTTTGGATTGACTAATGCTCCTGCTACCTTCATGGACATGATGAACTGAGTATTCAAGGAATATTTGGATCACTTTGTGGTCGTCTTTATTGATGACATCCTCATATACTCCAAAACCCGTGAAGATCATGAGCAACAGTTGAGTATTCAAGGAATATTTGAATCACTTGCATTGAGAGAAGGTGGAGATCTATACGGATCATAAAAGCCTCAAATATTTCTTCACTCAAAAGAAAATCAACATGTGGCAACGACGATGGCTTGAGTTGTTGAAAGATTATGATCATACCATCCAATACCATCTTGGAAAAGCGAACGTAGTAGCTGATGCATTGAGTAGAAGATCATATGCGGGTACGAGTGAAATATTGTCAACGCAAAGACCCATTTTGTATGACTTAAGTAGGATGGAGATAAAGTTAAAGACTCCATGGACCCATGTGACGATGGTGAATATACGAGTAGAACCGACTTTAATCGATAAAGTGAAAGTTGCTCAAACTACAAACCTGGAGCTGATGCGTATGAGGAAGAAAGTGAAAGAAGGTGCTATTTCATAAATAAGAATCGATGAAGAAGGAATACTTCGATTCAACTCTAGACTTTGTGTTCCTAAATATTCTGGCTTGAAGTATAAAATCATGATGGAGGCGCACAACACACCGTTTGCAATCCATCCTGGGAGTACCAAAATGTATCGTGATCTTCAACATACATTTTGGTGGAGCAATATGAAGAGAGAGATAGCGGGGTTTATCTCAAGGTGTCTAACTTGTCAAAGAGTCAAGGCAGAGCATCAAGTGCCAAAAGGTCCATTGCAACCACTTGAAATTCCAGAATAGAAGTGGGAGCACATTACCATGGATTTCATTACTAATCTTCTCAAGGTTTCTCAAGGCATAGATGCGATTTGGGTCATTATTGATAGATTGACCAAGTCTGCTCATTTCTTACCAATACGAAAAACTTATACACTTGAACGTCTTATTAGTATGAATATAAACAAGATTTAAGATTGTATGGTATGATAGTATCCATAGTTTCTGATCGAGACCCAAGATTCACTTCAAGATTTTGGGTTAGTTTGCAAAAAGCTATGGGTACGAATTTACGATTTAGTTTGGCATATCATTCTCAAAAGGATGGGCAGTCAGAAAGGACAATTTAAACTCTTGAAGATTTATTAAGACTCTATGTCCTTGACTTCAAGGGAAGTTGGGACAAGTTCTTACCATTGGTGGATTTTTCTTACAACAATAGTTATCAAGCAAGTATTGGCATGGCTCCATTTGAGGCGTTGTATGGAAGAAAATGTCGTTCTCCAGTATGCTGGGATGAGGTGGGTGAAGCAACGTTGTTGGGACCGAATTTGGTACGTATGACTACAAAAAAGATTCAAACGATCCGACAACGTATAAAAATCTCACAAGATCGACAAAAGAGTTATGTTAATCTTCATCGAAAGGACGTGGAATTCAACATTGGAAATCATGTGTTATATGTGTTGCTCCATGGAAAGAAGTTACAAGATTTTAAAAGAAAGGAAAGCTCAATCCTCGATTCATTGGCCAATTTATAATTCTCGAAAGATTAGGAACTGTGGCCTACAGACTCGCCTTACCGCCAAGTATGTCTCGTGTTCATAACGTTTTCTACATATCTATGTTACGTAAATATGTGAAAGACCCGAACCACATTATTGAATTAAAACCAGATGAGATAGATGAAGATTTAACATATGAAGAGGTACCTGTTAAAATCTTGGATAAAAAGGAGCATATTCTACGTTCTAAAGTTATACCTCAAGTCAAAGTTTTGTGGAGAAACCACGATGTTGAGGAAATGACCTGAGAGTTAGAATCTGAAATGAAATCAAGGTATCCTCACCTCTTCGACATACAAGGTACGTACTCTAATTTCGAGGACGAAATTTCATACAAAGGGGAGGTTGTAAGACCCCAACTTTTATGAATAAAGATTAATTTCTCCCGAAATATATTTTTGAATATTATGGTGTGGATATAATATAATATTATAGTTGTGAGTAATATTTATAAATTTTGCAAAGTAAGCAAGTGGTTATATAATATTCGATTGGTCGGGAATTATTCGTTTTAACAGAGAATATTCGTACGACGGCACAATCATTGGTGGACCCCACAATGGAAGTATTGTCATAGTAAGAAAACGACATAGTTATCTTTTTATAAAAATAACGGCGAAAGTGTTACAGTTAAAACTGTTGAACTACCCGGTAGTAAAAGTATAGTAATACGCGTGGTTGCATAGTAGCACACGATATTGGTTATTGAATCTTACTTGAGAAGTCACTCAGTTATACTCAATTATTACTATAGTAATTGTTGCATGTTATATTATTAAATCAATAATTGAGACGACAAAGTTATTCATATTATTAAATTGCAATATTTACAATCTCTAGAAGTTCTGTCAAGGAGAGGTTTGGTCATCTAATTGCGCGCCAATAAGGAGAAATCCTTATCGAAAAGCCCCCTCTTTCCTGGGAACGACCTGACTGTTAAATATTGTGAGTTATAATATTAATGATGAATTAGTTCGTGTTGATTAAAGATGAAATTGATAGTTCCATTGTGTTGGAATTATTAATGTTAGTGGAAATCGACATTTAGTTCGATATTAATTAATATCTGGAAGTTTTACTGACCAGTCGGGTAATTAATCAGATAAATGAGCAATTAATTGCTATTAATTCACATGATTATAACTATTTTTTCATATGTGTGTACTATTGATTCACATTCTTGTACTATTAGGGGAGTTAGTACAAGATTGATAATACTTGCATGACTAAGTTAAAAATGGAGGTACTATACTGTAATTTGTTTTTTCACATGATTATAACTATTGATTCACATGATTGAACTATTGATTCACATTATTTACTATTAGGAGAGGTGGTGCAAGTTTGATAATACTTGCAGGACTAAAAATGAAGAAAAAGAGGAAGGTATTATACTGTAATATTTCGAGCCCCAAAACGTGCAATTATCGAAACTATATTTTCCTATAAATAGAAGCTCATTCTTCCTTCATTTCTCACTAATTCACTAAAGATTTAGAGCAATTATTATAGAGAGAAATTATAGAGAGAAAGAAGAAGAGAATTCTGCTACCTCACTATTCCAATATCTAGTTTCTTCTAAGGTAAGGGGTATTATTTCTTTCGTATTCATGAAGAGAGCTTCTGTTATTCCATTCTTTATTATTATGTTGGAATAACCAGTCTATGCGAAGTACCGCATACATTGTGAAATTCTTCTGTTATTCCATTCTTTATTATTATGTTGGAATAACCTTTCTATGCGAAGTACCGCATACATGGTGAAATTCTTCTGTTAGTCCTTTCTTTATTATTCTGTTGGAATATCCTGTCTGTACGGATTACGCTAGACCTGGTTCCATTCTTTATTATTATGTTGGAATAACCTGTCTGTGCGGTCTATCGCATGCATGGTGAATTCTTTGTTATTCTGTTGGAATATCCTGTCTGTGCGGATTAAGTTAGACCTGGTTCCATTATTTATTATTCTATTGGAATAACCTGTCTGTGCGGTCTATCGCATGCATGGTGAATTCTTCTGTTATTCCATTCTTTATTATTCTGTTGGAATATCCTGTCTGTGCGGATTACGCATGACCTGGTTCCATTCTTTATTATTCTTTTGCAATAACCTGTCTATGTGGATTATCACATGCATGGTGAATGATCCTTCGTATTTATTCCTTATTAAATTGTGGAAATGATCTGTCTACGTGGATTACCGCATGGCAGGTGAAAATCTATTTACAATTTTATATATTCTATGATACTCATTTGGTTAAAGTTTTGACTTCTATAATCCATGAAATTAGTAGAATATCCTGGATATTTACGCTTCATCCAGTATCTTTCATGGAAATATTCTTCTGAGCATTCTTAAATTTTACTCCACAAAGCAGTATCATGTTGACAATTTGGACGTAATTGATTTCAAGATAAATTAACTTATAAATCTTTAAAATTTATTCTTGAACTTGTTTTATTGAATTATTATGTCATTGTCATCATCCTCATGCTTATATTGTGATGAAAGTCATCTTTGGCTTACGTGCATAGATGGGCTAGTTGAGCTCACCCCTTTCTTTCACTGTTCTCTTTAGGAAATGAGAACGTAGCCGGAAGTAGTCGGGGAACAGAGTGACGGTCCAGATGATAGCATTAATAGTCCTCACTATTCTGTTAAATAGTGTGACAATAAATGTAATGAGGATTCCATTGAGTGTGAATATTGTCTAGATGACAATATTCTTATTAAAACTCTTAGATTATGTTTTGTCGTATTTTACACGACTGTTGAATAATTAAGTTGTATTTGAATTTTGTACCATGTATTTGGCGACTCAAGATGGGTGATATATACCTATTTTGGGGGCGTCACATTTGTCATCTACAATGATGCTTCGGGCAAAGGGTTAGGATGTGTTCTCATGCAACATGGGAAAGTCATAGCATATGCCTCGCGACAACTCAAAGAATATGAGAGGAATTATCCTACTCATGATCTAGAGTTGGCAGCAGTCGTTTTTGCACTAAAGATTTGGAGGCATTACTTATATGGGGAGAAAATGGAGATCTTTACGGATCATAAAAGCCTCAAATATTTCTTCACTCAAAAGGAACTCAACATGCGGTAACGACGTTAGCTCTAACTGTTGAAAGATTATGATCATACCATTCAATACCATCCTGGTAAAGCGAACGTAGTAGTTGACGCATTGAGTAGAAGATCATATGCAGGTACGAGTGCAATATTGCCAACGCAAAGGCCCATTTTATATGACATGCAAAGGATGGAGATAGAGTTAAAAACTCCAGGGACCCATGTGATGATGGAAAATATTCGAGTAGAACCGACTTTAATCGATAAAGTTAAAGCTGCTCAAACTATAGACCTGGAGCTGATGCGTATGAGGAAGAAAGTGCAAGAAGGTGCTATTTCAGAAGCAAGAATCGATGAAGGAGTACTTCGAGTCAACTCCAGACTAAGTGTTCCTAACGATTCTGACTTGAAGTATAAAATCATGATGGAGGCACACAACACACCATTTCCAATCCATCCTGGGAGTACCAAAATGTATCATGATCTTCAACATACATTTTGGTGGAGCAATATGAAGAGAGAGATAGCGGAGTTTATCTCAATGTGTTTAACTTGTCAACAAGTCAAAGCGGAGCATCAAGTACCAAAAGTTCTATTGCAACCACTTAAAATTCCAGAATGGAAGTGGGAGCACATTACCATGGATTTCGTTACTGATTTCCTAAGGTTTCTTAAGGCATAGATGAAATTTAGGTCATTGTTGATAGATTGACCAAATCGGCTCATTTCTTACCTATACGAGAAACTTATACATTTGAACCTCTTGCTCGTATGTACATAAACGAGATTATAATATTGCATTGTATGCCAGTATCCATAGTTTTTGATCGAGACCCAAGATTCACTTTAAGATTTTGGGTTAGTCTAGAAAAAGCTATGGGCACGAATTTACGATTTAGTTCGGCTTATCATCCTCAAACGGACGGGCAGTCGGAGAGGACTATTCAAACTCTTGACGATCTATTAAGACTCTGTGTCCTTGACTTCAAGGGAAGTTGGGACAAGTTCTTACCATTGGTGGAGTTTTCCTACAACAACAGTTATCAAGCAAGTATTGGCATGACTCCATTCGAGGCGTTGTATGGAAGAAAGTGTCGTTCTCCAGTATGCTAGGATGAGGTGGGTGAAGCAACTTTATTGGGACCGAAGTTGGTACGTATGACTACGGAAAAGATTCAAACGATCAGACAACGTATAAAAACCTCACAAGATCGACAAAAGAGTTATGCTGATCTTTATCGAAAGGACGTGGAATTCAATATTGGAGAACATGTGTTGTTACGTGTTTCTCCATGGAAAGGAGATACGAGATTTGGAAGAAGAGGAAAGCTCAATCCTTGATTCATTGGCCCATTTTTAATCCTCGAACGAGTAGGAATTGTGGCCTATAGACTCGCCTTACTGTCAAGTATATCTCGTGTTCATAATATTTTTCAGATATCTATGTTACGTAAATATGTGAAAGACCCGAACCACATTATTGAGTTAGAACCGGCAAAAATAGCGGAAGATTTAACGTATGAAGAGGTTCCTGTTAAAATCTTGGATAAGAAAAGAGCATATTTTACACTCCAAGGTTATACCTCAAGTCAAAGTTTTGTGGAGAAACCACGATGTTGAGGAAATGACCTAGGAGTTATAATCTGAAAGGAAATCAAAGTATCCTTACCTCTTCGACATACCAGGTACGTACCCTAATTTCGAGGGTGAAATTTCATAAGAAGGGGAGGTTGTAAGACCCCAACTTTTATGAATAAAGATGAATTTTCTATAAATATCATTTTAATATTATGGTGTGGATTTAATATAATGTTATAGTTGTGGGTAATATTTATAAATTTTGCAAAGTATGCAAGTTGTTATATAATATTCGATTGGTCGGGAAATATTCATTTTAACATGGAATATTCGTACGACGGCATAATCATTGGTGGACCCCATAATAGAATTATTATCGAATTAAGAAAATGACAAAAATATTTTTATGAAAATAACGGCAGAAATTTTACCGTTAAAACTGTTGAACTACTTGGTAGTAAAAGTACAGTAATACGCGTGGTTGTATAGTAGCACACGGTATTGATTATTGATGCTTATGTGAGAAGTAACTCAGTTTTGTTCAATTATTGCTACAGTAATTGTTGCATAGTATCTAACGTTATTTGATTCAATTATTGTCGATATTTTATATATTATTAAATCAATAATTGAGATAACAAAGTTATTAATATTATTATTTGCAATATTAACGATGTCTAGAAGTTCTGCCAAAGAGAGGTTTGGTCACCTAATTGCGCGCCAATAGGGAGAAATCTTTATTGGAAAGCCCTCTCTTTCCTGGGAACGACCTGGTCGATTAATATTGTGAATTATAAAAATGATGATAAATGTTGTTAAATATATTGAGGTGTCTTTTTATGAAGTCACGGAAGTTTAAATATATATATATATATATATTTTTGTTTTATTAGTATTATTAATGTAATAAAACAAAAAAACTTTTTATATAAAATATAATACTTTTATAAAGTTATTTATTTTATTAAAAAATAATTAGAATATAATATATTTTATTATGCATAGTATTTTGCATAATAAAATCTTTTTATATAAAACAGAATATTTTTATAAAGTTATTTATTTTATTAGACAATAATTAGAATATAATATATTTTATTATGCATAGTATTTTGTATAGTAAAATCTTTTTATATAAAACAGAATACTTTATAAAGTTATTTGTTTTATTAGACAATAATTAAAATATAATATATTTTATTATGCATAGTATTTGCATAGTACTTGTATAGTGTTTACATAGTAAAATCTTTTTATATAAAACAGAATACTTTTATAAAGTTAATTGTTTTATTATATTTTAAATAATATATATATATATATATATATATATATTATATTATATTTTATTGCATAGTATCCTTTCTATTTTCCTATAAATAGGATGCTTAGTTAGAATTGAATCACACCAGAAGTTCAGAGAATTCTCCTTCTATAATCTTGAGCGTATTTCTTTAGAGTTTAAGAAAGCTTTGAGCGTAGTGCAAGTTTTCTTCAAGTATATCCCCGCCCTTGCCGTCGAAGTACTCTTTTTTATAAGGTAAGGGATATTATTTGTTGTACTCGTAAGGGGTATTATTTCTTTCGTATTCATGAAGAGAACTTCTGTTATTCCATTCTTTATTATTTTGTTGGAATAACCTGTATACGCGGGCTACCCTATACTTGGTGAAATTCTTCTGTTACTCCATTCTTTATCATTATGCTGGAATAACCTGTCTATGCGAAGTACCGCATACATGGTAAAATTATTATGTTATTCTATTCTTTATTATTATGTTGGAATAACCTGTTTATGCGAAGTACCACATATATGGTGAAATTCTTCTGTTGTTCCATTTTTTATCATTATGTTGGAATAACCTGTCTATGCGAAGTATCGCATACATGGTGAAATTCTTCTATTATTCCATTCTTTATTATGCTGTTGGAACATCCTGTCTGTGCGTTTACGCATGACCTGGTTTCGCTATTTATTATTCTGTTGGAATATCCTGTCTGTACGTTTACGCATGACCTGGTTCCATTATTTATTATTATGTTAGAATGTCATTCTGTGCGTTTACGCATGACCTGGTTTCGTTATTTATTATTCTGTTGGAATAACTTGTCTGTGCGTTCTATCGCATGCCTGTTGTTTTCTTTTGTTATTCCATTCTTATTTATACTCAGTTGGTTAAAGTTTTGACTTCTATACTCCATGAAATTAGTGGAATATCCTTGATATTTGCGCTTCATCCAGTATCATTTCATAGAAATATTCTTCTGAGCATTCTCGAATTTTACTTTACAAAGAATTATCATGTTGACAATTTGGACGTTATTAATTCCTGGATAAATTAATTTTTGAACTTTTTTTATTGAATTTTTATATCATTAACACCATCCTCGTGTTTATATTATGTTGAAAGTCATCTGTGGCCTGTAGTGCGTAGATGGACTTGGTATGATTATGACCGGGGATTAATCGGTATAATCATGACCGTAATGTTACAAATGATATGGTAAAAGTCCTCATTGGCCCGTAGTGCATTAATGGACAGTTGTTGGCATGATCATGACCATTGATGAATACACGAATATCTTTGGCCCGTAGTGCATGGACAATTTGTGGTTGTGATACTAATGAATATCCTTGGCCGTAGTGCAGGGATGATGTGGATTATTTATTAAGCTAAGTCACAGCGATAAAAGTGATGAAAAACCTTTTAAATCATAAAAGATAGTAGATTTTATTCTCTACTTGACTCTTTTAATGGATTACTTGTTCCACAGTAGTTAAACTTGATGTTTGTTATATTATATTAGTTTAATACTGTTGAAGGCTAACGATAATTTATTCTGCATTATCTTAGTCATAATATTTCTTACTGGGCTAGTTGAACTCACCCTTTCTTTCACTGTTTTCTTCAGGAAATGAGAACGTAGTTGGGACTAGTCGGGGAACGGAGTAACGGTCCAGATGATAGTATTAGTAGTCTTCACTATTCTGTTAAAGTGTGTGACAATAAATTTAATGAGTACTCCTTTGAGTGTGGATATTGTCTAGATGACAATATTCTTATTAAAACTCTCAATTTATGTTTTGTCGTATTTTACACAACTGTTGTATAAATAATTTGTATTTGTATTCAGTACCTTGTATCTGGCGACCTAAGATGGGTGATGTATACCTATTTTGGGGGCGTCACATGCATATTAGCACACGGTATTGATTATTGATGCTTACGTGAGAAGTCACTCAGTTTTGTTTAATTATTACCACAGTAATTGTTGCATAATATCTCACATTATTTGATTCAATTATTGTCGATATTTTATATATTATTAAATTAATAATTGAGATAACAAAGTTATTAATATTATAATTTTCAATATTAACGATGTTTAAAAGTTCTGTCAATAAGAGATTTGGTCATCTAATTGCGCGCCAATAGGGAGAAATCCTTATTGGAAAGCCCTCTCTTTCCTGGGAACGACCTGGTCGATTAATAGTGTGAATTATAATAATGATGATGAAGTTTGTTTTATTATTATTATAAATGTAATAAAACAGAATACTTTTTATAAAGTTTTTATTTTATTTGATTATAAATAGAATATAATATATTTTATTATGCATAGTATTTGCATAGTACCTGCATAGTATTTGCATAGTAAAATCTTTTTTATAAAACAGAATACTTTTATAAAGTTATTTATTTTATTAGATTATAAATAGAATATATTATATTTTATTATGCATAGTATTTGCATAGTGCTTGCATAGTGTTTTCATAATAAAATCTTTTTATATAAAACAGAATACTTTTATAAAGTTATTTATTTTATTATATTTTAAATAAAACATATAAATATATATATATATATATATATATTATAAATAGAATATATTATATTTTATTGCATAGTATCATTTTCATTCTCCTATAAATAGGATGCTTAGTTAGAATTGAAAACACACCAGAAATTTAGAGAATTCTTCTTATATAATCTTGAGCATATTTCTTTAGAGTTTCAAGAAGCTTTGAGCTTTGAAAACAGTATAAGTTTTCTTCAAGAATATCCTCGCCCTACCAGTCGGAATACTTTTCTTTCTAAGGTAAGGGGTATTATTCTTTCGTATTCATGAAGAGAGTTATTTTCTTTCAATACTCGTAAGGCTTGTTATTCCATTCTTTATTATTATGTTGGAATAACCTGTTTATGTGAAGTACCGCATACATGGTAAAATTCTTCTGTTATTCCATTTTTTATTATTCTGTTGGAATAACCTGTTTGTGCGGTCTATCACATGCCTGATGAATTCTGTTATTATTTCATTCTTTATTATTCTGTTAGAATATCCTGTCTATGCGGATGACGCATGACCTGGTTCCATTCTTTATTATTCTATCGGAATATCCTGTTTGTGCGGATTACGCATGACCTGGTTACATTATTTATTATTTTGTTGGAATATCCTATTTGTGCGGATTACGCATGACCTGGTTCCATTCTTTATTATTATGTTGGAATAACCTATCTATGTGGATTACCGCATGCATGGTGAATGATCCTTTGTATTCATTCCTTATTAAATGGTGGAAATGATCTGTCTATGTGGATTACCGCATGACGGACGAAAATCTATTTGTAGTTTTATATATTCTATTATACTCAGTTGGTTAAAGTTTTGGCTTCTTTACTCCATGAAATTAGTAGAATATTCTGAATATTTGCGCTTCATCCAGTATCTTTTCATGAAAATATTCTTTTGAGCATTCTTGAATTTTACTCCACAAAGTAGTATCATGTTGACAATTTGGACATTATTGAGTTCAGGATAAATTAACTTATAAATCTTTAAAATTTTTTCTTGAACTTATTTTATTGAATAATTATGTCATTGTCATCATCCTCATGTTTATATTATGTTGAAAGTCATCTGTGACCTATAGTGCTATGACCATGGATTATTCGGTATAATCATGACTGTAATGTTATAAATGATATGGTAAAAGTTCTCATTGATCCGTAGTGCATTGATGGACAGTTGTTGCATGATTATGACTATTGATGAAAACACGAATATCTTTGGCCCGTAGTGCATGGATAAATTGTGGTCATGATATTAATGAATATCCTTGGCCGTGGTGCAAGGATAATATGGATTATTTATTAAGCTGAGTCTCAACGATAAAAGTGATGAAATACATTTTAAATCATAGAAGATAGTAGATTTTATTCTCTACTTGACTCTTCTAATGGATTGCTTGTTCCGCTGCAGTTAAACTTGATGTTTGTTATATTTTATCAGTTTAACACTGTTGAAGGCTAACAATAAATTATTCTGCATTATCTTAGTCATAATATTTTTTACTAGGCTAGTTGAGCTCAGCCTTTTGCTTTCATTGTTCTCTTCAGGAAATGAGAACGTAGCAGGGACTAGTCGGAGAACAGACTGACGGTCCAGATGATAGAATTAGTAGTCCTCACTATTCTATGAAATAGTGTGATAATAAATGTATTGAAGACTTATTTTGAGTTTTAATACTAGTTAGAAGACAATATTTGTATTAAAACTCACATCTCATGTTGTATATTTAAGGTTGTATTTATATTCTGTACCATGTATTTGGCGACTCAGAATAAGTGATGTATACCTATTTTGGGGGCGTCACAATTATGACCAGGGATTATTCGGTATAATCATGACCGTAATGTTACAAATGATGTGGTAAAAGTCATCATTGTCCCGTAGTGCATTGATGGACAGTTGTTGACATGATCATGACCATTGATGAAAACACGAATATCTTTGGCCCGTAGTGCATGGATAATTTGTGGTCGTGATAATAATGAATATCCTTGGCCGTAGTGCAAGGATGATGTGGATTATTTATTAAGCCGAGTCTCAGCAATAAAAGTGATAAAAAAAAACTTTTTAAATCATAGAAGATAGTAGATTTTATTCTCTACTTGACTCTTCTAATGGATTGCTTGTTCCGCTGCAGTTAAACTTGATGTTTGTTATATTTTATCAGTTTAACACTGTTGAAGGCTGACGATAAATTATTCTGCATTATCTTAGTCATAATATTTTTTACTGGGCTAGTTGAGCTCAGCCTTTTGCTTTCATTGTTCTCTTCAGGAAATGAGAACGTAGTCGGGACTATTCGAGGAACGGAGTGATGGTCTAGATGATAACATTAGTAGTCCTCATTATTCTATGAAATAGTGTGATATTAAATGTATTGAGGAGTCCTTTTGAGTTGAATACTGTGTAGTAGACAATATTCGTTTTAAAACTCTCAGTTTATATTTTGTCATATTTTACACGACAGTTGTATTATTAAGTTGTATTTGAATTTGTTACCATGTATTTGGCAACTCAAGATGGGTGATGTATACCTATTTTGGGGGCGTCACAGTATATATATATATATATATATATATATATATATATATATATATGTCCTTTGAAGTTTCTAAAAATTGGGAATAAAACAGTTTCTTTCTTATAGAAAGAAGAGATTATGATTAAGATGAACAAATAAAGGTTAGTTAAAACTTCCCACATAATTAAAGGCATGCCCGAGAGTTGATTTTTCTTCTCCTCTTTATCACAGTCCTAATGGTTATGATTATTAAAACAAATCACTTGGTTAATTCTCGTCGTGGGTCCCATTAGCCACTCACCCCCAATAATAAATAAAGGGATCAGCAAACAAGTTGGCCCCAAGATTGGTTGCATCCAAACACTACTGCAAATATATACTACTAGTATTATCTACAATCCGACCATAGAACAAGTAGGTTTCTTCTGCTGCTTCTGGACCTCTTGATTTAATGCTGGACTCAAAATCCTACATCACGTGAGGGTCACGTGGGGTCCATTTTTCAGGTCATAATCATACTGGTTGTGCTGCTGCCAGCTGCTATTGCTACAGAGGGGTCTGTCTATTTTTGATTTTGACTTTGTAGAATCTTAGTGGAGAAAGTGGGCCCTGACTGATGATGGTATCAACTTTGTAGCCAAACGGATTATATGTGCCACGTGTTGAAATGGGGACGGGCGTTCAGCTAAATTCCAGTTCAACCTTGAAAGAATTATAGGTAAGCCCGGCGGCCACTGTTTTGGCATTTTGCAGCAACGTAAGAAGAGGCTGCAATTTGATGGTGGTGGTGGCCTGGTGGGCATTTGACCCAATCACAAGCGGGACCCAAAACGCTTATTTGTTTGACTAATCTCAATCTTAAACGTGCAAGGGAAAAAACATAATAATAATAATAATAAATCTCCATCTAAAGCGTCTTTTTAAAAGGAAATTAATATTCCCACACTGTATAATATTTTTACACAGGAAATTACTTAATTCTTACTAGTTTGGTCAATGAAGGAGATAATGGTGGACCAACGATGGAGTGCATGAAATATTTTAGGTGCATGATATTGTGTCTAATCGATTCAAAACTAGAAATATTTTACAGGATTGATCAGCAGATTATTTCGAATGATTAGATCTTGTGGAATCACCTCAGTAAATTTCACATGCCAGAAAATTTTTCATTTCGTCATCACATAGCATTTTTGTATCTGATGAAAGGTATCTGAGATATCATGTTCTGTTCTTGCCCTTTTGGGTATCAATTAAAAGACATACTAAACTGTTCAACTAGCTTGAACTAATTTCTGATACATTGTTGTGAGGTGCTTGACAATGACTATCTTTACTCTACAGGAACTAATACAAATCTGTACAGCGCTCAACTAGCATCATACTTCTCGAGGTAATTTTGATTTCTGATGAATTTCACTTCAAAGAACTGAGCAATGCAAACTTGATTGGATGTACCCGGCATTATGAAGTCAAGTTTTCTATCAGTGTATTCTTAAAATGAATGCAGAGCCAATTCTGGATTGAGGAGCTATACAAATAGGTCAAAAGAATCATCTAGCCTGCAAAAATACATCATGTAAAAATTAAGCGCAATTTTCTAGTTGCAATATGAGAAACAATAACAGGTAACTTTTAATATTACATATGGAAACAGAACAACTTTTAAGAAGTGTATTTGCATCATACATATGTACATACATAAATATATATACACACAAAAATATATGTATGCATACAATGCACACATATAATATATGCATCTGAATTGAGGAATACTTGAAGAGAAAAAAGATTGAAAGTGAAGAATAATTTTTTTTGACAAAAAGGTTAAAGAGGATGGAGGTAAAACATTTGCTCCAACTTCGGCGAGCCAAACCAACCAGACTACTAGTACCCATAAGCAGAAGGAAGTGGAGCTGACTTCTTTATAGACGTAAATGAAAAGTACAATGCGACTTTATAGTAGTTGAAAATTGAAAATTAGATTTAGAAAGTATTAACGAGAATGCATAAGACAACCATTTCAAATGACGCCGTAATATCCATCCACCCAATAGAAAAAAAATATATTTAATATTACTCGAATAATAATATTTGAATTGACTTGATAATAATTTTATGTCTGGAGTACTGAACTTTCAAGTAAAAGTAATAAAATTGTCTACCACTGCTTTGGTATTGAAACAAAGAATACAAGAACTAAAAGGATAAAGAGTACCTGATTATAAAGCAACAGAGAGTAAAAGAGGGACATGCAGTAGACTAATTCCATGGTTGTGACAACGAAACAGGTGGAATTGATGCCTCTAGACCTTGTTTCCCATGTATAGCAGATTTCAGTACATCATACTGCTGGTGGACAGAGTTATAGAGTGCCTGCGCATATGCCTCTTTAACCTGTAACAGATATCGCCCTGCATCTTATTAAAAAATATCACAAAAGACCATATAAATCTGCAAGGATACTAATATACAAGTGCTTAATATAGCCCTGAATTATAATGTTCTCAACTCCACCTTTTATCCCAAACTATTTAGGTACTCTGACAATGAATCCCATTTGAAAGTGTAAAGTAGAAAAATAAGAAGAAAATAAATAACTCATAAAAAGTTAAAGCAAAACAAAAAACATATACTATAGTGTATTATACACATAAACAGTCATATTTATGAAAACCAAAAAGGAAAACAAAAACAAAAGGAAGCAAAAGAAAAGAGAGGCATAAACAAACAAAATGGTGCAACATCCTACTTGGCCTTCACTGTGCAGATTGCCTTCCACCACTTATTCTATAAACAGCATCCGCACTTCCACCACTTATTCTATAAACTGCCCCAAGTCCCAAGTTATCTTCCTCTCCCACAAGTCTCTTTGTACTATTTTACTCCAATTAATTCTGTCCTGAATTATAATGTTCATGAAAAATATTTCTTTTTTATAAATTGTTTTTAAAGCAACCCACCTTTAAAGTTTTCCACCCATTATAATCATGGGTCCGTGGAAGCACAGCAATCCTACTTCACAGGTGGTACTTTGTGAATACACAATTGTACTCTTTTACATTTTGTACAACAATTTATGCACAACAAATAAGATTGACTTCTTTTTGGTCAGAGACTGTTGAGCTCTTGTTTTCTCTATACTTGTTAATAATTATAAAAAGAAGAAGAAAAAAGTCGGCCAATACCATCTTTTTTTCATTAAAAAGAGAAATGTACACTTGAAGCATAGTGGCTACAGGTTCCACCATCATAAAAAAAATACATATATATAGTTCGATGAAAAAAATACTTTGATGTGCATTATATTATATATACGCATATAACCAACCTCCTCAGGGTCCTCACAAGAAGCAGCAATTTCAGGGAAATTTATTGGGGTTGCAACTGATAATCCAGTCCCATGAAAGCAGATCACTCGTCTCTCTCCGATTTCTTTTTCAACCTGTAAAGATTTTTTTAGAGAAGGAAAAGTGCAGTCATGAAGGAGAGGCAAAGACAAATCAGCAGTAAGAACAAACCTGGGCTGGAGGGGGCATAATGTCATGACATAGTAGTGCTAGCGGATATATATGACCAGGAACACCAGCATGTACCACAAGTCTTCTCATATTGTCAACCGAAGAAGCATCAAAGGGTGCCTGAAAATCTTATATCAGTATGAAACTTACAAGATTGCATTACAACAAGAGGAAAGTAGATTGAATCAGAAATCATAAAAGAATGACCGCAATATGAAGTGGCAGCTAAAACTTGCGGAAAGAGCTCAAAAACCTACAATGCTGAAACAAATAAATAATGGCGACGGATGAAATTTCACAAAGGCTACAGTGGAATCCACTGTAAACATCTATATCACTCACAAAACGTTATTCCAACTGATTGAGATTGCAAATACTATAACTAATTATTAATGTAATCATGTAATAAGTCTCTAAAGAGTACAATAAAAGAGTGAAATCACTATGATGCACAAGTCTCCTGTTCAATCCCTTCATTCAATTACATGGAAAAATTCTAGATTTAGAAGGCTCAAGTGGAAACATATTGGAATCATTGGATAAACGAAGTGAACAATATATATACGCATATTATATATATATATATATCATACTTCTTTCTAGTTCTTGACACATAAAGAGGAATTGTTTATCTTTGAAATTCTCCACACCTCCTTATGTAGTGTATCAGTATTGATCGCCTTTCCTATGTGTCCAAGATGAAGATGCATAGTTTTGCTTTCACCCTATGTTCCTAATTCTATACGAGCATAACAGCGAACCAAAATGTAAATACAATAGGATCATTTATCTTTTTTTATTTTTTTATTTTATTAAGAGGTCCAAAACTTGACAAAAGAATGAAGGTCCAAAAGGACAATTTAATCTGAATAAACATGTTTCGAAGGCTTGCTTTAAACCTGCTTCTCTCTATCCAAATGCACATAAAAGGTATAAAGGAGTCCTTTCCCAGATCCATAAGAAACCATCTAATGATTGTACGTGTAGACTAAATACAAGGAATTCCAGAGAGAGATGCTCTAATGCACATACTATATAACATGGTACTGTAATAGGTAAGGCTACCGATGAGCCAATCCATTTCATGAACAGTTTGGAACAGTTGGATAAGCATTCAGCTGAATTATGTACACGAGTCAAGCTTGAGCTCAAATTTATGAACAAAGCCAATCTGAGCAAGTGAATATCCCTCACTTGGACTGGGCTCAACCCATTAACATGCATACTTATGGATTAAATTATACTTTTGTAAACTTTTGAGCCTTTTTTCATGTAATTTGTTAAATGTCAAGTCACATAATCTAGTTTTATTACTTCAAAATTTGTTAAAAATTTCATTTGGTCCAATCTAGTCAGCTCATTTAGTCATTTTAATTTCATATAATAAGCGCTCTCTGTGAAAATGCATGCCACTTACCAAAAAATGGAGTGCTGGAATTGAGCAACAGGAGAAAGGATTATATCATTCTATAACAGAGTGGTCACCTTCTAGAGGGCTTTTTTCTTGGCAAAAATAAAGGGTTTTCAGTTCTTTTATTCATGAATAACATCATTTAGTTGTAAATATATTGAAAACTAGATATTCATGAAGATTGAAATAGTCCGTGTAGTATTGAAAGATGTTTTTGAATTGAAGGAGATATTTTACCAGCAACCATTCTTTTGTGACAGGATCAGGGCGGTCTCTTCCACCACTTGGTGCAATCCATATGATTTTCGATCCACCCCTGGGGTTCAGATAAGTATAGTTACAAAAGATGTTTACAAAAAAATTTAGCATGTTAACACAGTATGACTTTAAGCAAATCATCACAGACATCCTTAGTCCAAGGGGCCATAAACTCTTAGATTATGTTTGTTTGCAAAAACTATTTTCAAGGGATTACAAACCCATGGAATATAGTCCTAGGATTAGTATTCCTAATTGCTTGATCATTTTAAAAAAATAATCATATGTTTGTTTAGATGGGGATTATATGTAGGATAGCTAAAATAAGGGTACAACTAAAATGAGGGATTATAGGATAGCTAAAATAAGGGTAGATGTACCTCAATAGCATTGCCATCTCCTTTAAACTCCTAGTATTTGATCTCTTTTTCATCTCTACAAGCTCGGGATCATCCCCCATGTGCTTCTTTGAATACACACACAAGAGATTCCTAAGAAAATATGAAGTTGAATAAGTACAAATTAAGTTCATGAGGAAGAGGTTGAAAATAAAAAATGAACACTTCTGACCACATTCAAAAATCTAGATGAGCACCTTCCCATGCTGAAGGGCTTGCAAAGAGGATCTGTTATAACTCTATCTCCTGCGACATAGGTCTGCAACACGGTATTTAAACATTGGTGAACCAACTAAGTTTTGTTGCACGTGAATTTGTGGTAACAGTAAGCTCAGCGCAAACAATATTATTGTTACCATGTCCTCTGCAATAGCAGGATTCGTTGATTCAAGAAGCAATACGATAACAGCTGGATCTGCTTCAGTTTGGTGGTTAGAAATCAAGACTACATTGTCACCCTGGATTTTATGGTATAGAAATACTGATTAAATCCTAGAAAGGGCAAACAGAACGAGAGACATCAAGAACAAGGATAAAAGTCACTTACGATAGTCTTAGCTAGAACATGCAGAAAGGGCAAACAGAACAATAGACATCAAGAACAAGGATAAAAGCAACATACAATAGTCTTGGCTAGAACACGTACAAATAATATCTTTGTAATCCAAAACCCAGCTATTCAAATCTAAGAAAACAGGAGATGAAGGCACACTGGATTTTATGGTATAGAAATACTGATTAAATCCTAGAAAGGGCAAGCAGAACAAGAGACATCAAGATTCAAGAACAAGGATAAAAGCCATGTATGATAGTATTAATCGCCGCATAAATAGTATCTTTGTAATCAAAATTCATCTATTCAAAAACAGGAGATGAAAGCACACTTTAGCAAATACTGAAGTCATCTGGAGAATAAAGAAAAGTAGCTCTCTGTGTAACCATTTTCCACATGTTTTGCGACAAGTGTTAACCAGTAGTCACTAATAAAAACATGCTTCCAGTCAATATATCATCCATAAAGCCATATAGAACACCAAAATCTGCTTGGACATCTACTCTTCTTCCATTAAAGTTGACCATGCACTAAAGCTGAACTGTCAAGTAGATAGCTAACTCCTAAAATAGTTTTAGTCACCTTGTAGTGTCCAGTCATGAGGGAGATGATAGCTGTCTAGTTTTTTTTTCCCGATAAAACAATAAATTTATTAAAACAGAGGATAGAATAAACTGGGGACAATAAGTCCACCCTTTCTAGATCAAAAAAGCAATACCAAAAGTGCAGCCCCCCTATGGTTATGCCTGTAGAATAATATTTCTATATCCAAAAATTCTCTAGAACTCTCTAACACTCCCCACTCATGCAGGAGCATGTATATTAACCATACCCAGCTTGTTTCAGATATGGATGATTCTGGTAGGCAGTAGCACCTCAAGCTTCAATAACACATCAATAAGTTGATCTCCGGTCTTCACATAACTTGTGGATAAATCTCTTCGTGTATCTTCTGATGACAAAGTGGCAGTCAAATCCTATGACTATGTTTGTTTGCAAAAATGATGAATGGGGTAGGACTATTTTTACTAATTTAATAGCTTTAGGGACTATTTATCGTATGCCTTGTCTTTTACTTAATCCCATAGACCATCTTTTTCTATTTCTAAGGTCATTTGATGATGGATATGGTATTATATAATCTCCCTTTTGAGGTATCAAATGACCTTAAAAATGATAACAAAGTCCATGGATTAAATATAGGACTAATCATGGAATAAAATAGGCCACAAAGACATTAAAATAGTATAAATAGTCTTATTCCATGAATCATTTTTATAAACAAACATAGTGTATGTGTTTTGTCCTCTCATGAAACACCGGATTAAAACCAATGTATAGAGCAGCTTCATTATCACACCAAATGTGCGTAGATAACAACTTGTTGAGGAAATTTGTACACCTCTTTCTTGTGTCGAAATAAAAAGTATTCTTAATCTTGCCCCAGCTCCGTCAACAATGCTTTAACCATATCAAATCATAAGAGACCTGAATTGTTGCTCTATATTTTAATTCCACACTGGATCTAAACACAACATTCTACTTTGTACTCTTTCATGATACAAGGTAACATCCAACAAACACACAGGTATATCTTGTAGTAGATCTCTTATCCGATGGAGATCCTACCCATCCTGCATTCAAAATCCCTTCTCATGTGGTCATGATAACGAAATACAGATCCACGCCGTGGTGCGCCCTTAAGATGCTTCACTATCTGTCTATCTCACAACTGCATCATAATGTGGGGATCTATACGAGGACCTAGAAAAGGATGAGATCAGCTAACCACATTGACAGGAAACACAATGTCTGGACGAGTGAGTGCAAATCTCCTATACCTCTCTGGATTTTCTATAAGATCTCCTTCTGCCATTAACTTCTGGATTGCATTGGTGTGTTGCTCATAATTGCATTACACCCCAATAAGCTAATCTCCTCTAGAAAATCTAAGACATACTTGCTCTTAGACAAGAAGATACCCTTTCTCGATTGTGCCACTTCAATACCCAAAAGAATATTATCAATTTCCTCACATCCTAAGGTCGAACTTTTGCATCAAAAAGTCCTTCAACACACTAATGTCATCTCTATCATCACCTGTAATTACAATATCATCTACGTAACAACCAGTAAGATTCGCCGAATTGGACTCTTCCTATGAAACATTGAATGATTACTTCAACACATTGTTCTCTCTGCTTTTACTGGCTTTTTAAAATGTGATAAACTAAGCAAGAGATAAGCCTAGTTTTGGTGCCACATAAGTAAGTACATATAAAACAAATGCAATCATGGCAAAGAAATTTTTAGCAAGTTGAAAGCAAAGGCCCAAGAGATGGAGCAGAACCATGGATCTTACTCCCTCAGGTCGGAAAAGAGAGTCCTACTCTTTGTTGATATTTTTTTACAAGTATTAAGGTTTGCATAGGTACACTTGACTCTTTTTTCTTTTCTTTTATTTTTCTTTTTTTTAAATATGAAATTTCAACTACAGATTATTATTTGGAGAAAATAATTTTAAAGGGTGTCCTATGCAAACTTTAGTTTTTGTAAAATAGCACGACTCTTTTCCAGTCAGAAGTAGTATATTCTATTTTCATACAGGACTAAAGTTAAATAAACATGAATTAACTATTAATGCTTCCAAGGTTAATAATTACCTATGGAAATTGCACTTAATTCGTGCAATATTTAACAAAAAATAGTAAGGAACTGGATACGAATGGCATTCTTTCATCCAGTCCAAGATTCAGTTCAAATGATTACAGTAGACATTAAGGAAAGCTCAACTCAACTCAACTCATGGCCTTTTCTCCCTAATTGGGGTAGGCTAAAAATGAATCCATATGTATACGCCTTTAAGGAAAGCTGATATTGGATATTTGGTTTGATTCTTAGTCTGCTAAATGAGCATCAAATGCAATAACTAATGGAGAGATTGGAAAATTTTCTTCAAGGAGAGAGCTAAAGTTAGACGATTTGTTTGAAAGACACGTACAAATAAAATAACATGTTTTGATGCTGCCAGCAATTGAGAAAATGTATATATTGGCATTTTGCTCTACCACAGTCCACACTAAGAGCTAATAGATTGCACATACCCTATCATCTACAGAAATAAACCCCCCTTAGGTAAAATTCCTACAAATTTGCCTCACCATTTACAAACCAAAAACTTAGAAAAGATCAGGCCATGATTAGGATATAGCGTAGCTAGAAATTACGTTTCGACACTACATTACGAAAGAGAAGGAAATCATATCTTCATATATTTGACGGCTTCAACCAGCTTGGCATTGAGTTTGAAACATACATGAATTTGGAGCAAGAACTGGAATAAAGATAAAAAGCCTAAAGAACTAGTTACCTGTCGAAGCTTCTCGTCCATATCGTTGAAAAGGGAGATATTGCCAACAAATGAACTCCTGAAACATTTAGATAAAATTAAGAGTTTACGGACAACAGAAATAATGGGTATGTGAACTGGTAAAGTATTATTTAATCATTCTTGATAATTGTATAATATGGAAGAAAAAACAGATTGAACTTAACAGGTAACTATTGGACCGCATATTCCAATTAGTCGAAACTTTGATAATATCTGATAGTGGAAATATTTGAAAGAGAAAAGACTGAATAATACAGAGATATTCCATATTAACCTATTAAGTTAGCCTTATAATATGCATGATGCAGGGCAAGTTTTAGAATGGCTGAAGAAGAGTTAAAAGAGGAAGAAAGAAAGGAAAGGAGAAGAACTATGACTGAAGGTTACAATGCCATAAAACCTTAATTATTGATTCAATATTCAACTATGTATTAAGTCAGGCTAAAAGGGAAATATTTCCCGGAATGTATGGGTATATAGCTCAGGAAACCTAATATAACGAGGAAATAAACTCCTTATTACTACCTACTACAAAAAAGAGATATTATTATTAATAAAGTAAAATAACCTATTAACAATCAATTTACCCCATAGATAATAACATAAATTCTTTTTACTAATATTCCCCTGTACTTTTCATTAGTCCTCTTGTTCTGTTCCGCATCAATGCATACCTGAAAACTCTATTAGACAAAGAGGATCCTGAAACAAGGATGACAGCAATTGTTACACACATCTTGAGCCACAGATAGGCAACCCGTACTCGCCCTCTAACCTATGCATGATCCCCCACTCCACGTAACCAAGTACTTCTCTATGCATCCACCTCCAAATGTGTTCCTTATTTAAACTATCATTCTTTGCAGTAATTCTCTAAACCACCTCAAGTGCTTTCTGCACCCCTTTGAGGAGGGAAATAAAATTTAAGGGACCGTATAAGGCTATAAAGGGTACTGCTTATAAATGCTAATTCTACCATCAATCAAGAAAACCCATCTAATTAAAAATGCTAACATCAATTTGGGTGATATAAATATTATTGTACAACTTGGAGGCTTCACAAAATTAGCTTTTGCACATCCAATCAGTACCAATTTGCAATATTAGTTATAAAATTCATGCTTAAAGCAATTGTTTTCAAGCATATTTGAATTTCAATTGTAAAATTTATCCAATTAGTATAAAATTACAATTTATAATAATATTATATATTAAAAATTAAAATTATTTTGTTAATTTATACATAAAAAATAAAGCAAACAAATTTATCATAAATCATAGTATTCATAACAAAAAAATAGTAGTACTCACAATAAAAATGATATGAAATCTAAAAATAACATATATTATTTAATATGCCAAAAAAATTCAAAAAATCAATATACATGTATAGTTAAAATTAAATTATACTCCCTCCATTCCACAAAAAAGACTCATTTAGCTTTGATCCTAGTTAATTTGCAAAATCCTAAAACTCAAATTGTGATGCGAATTTATTTTAATTTTTGAAATAACAATTCGTACTTAGTAGTACTTTTTAACTAATATTACATTAATAAAAATGATATAAATTCACATCAATTTTGAATTTTAGGATTTCGTAATTTGACTAGGAAAAAAGATCAAATAAGACTTTATTGTGGGAATGGAGGGAGTATGAATTTAACTAAAACATAATAGGTATAAAATTTGAACACAGGGAATAATTATATTGAATGAAGAGAAATATAACACTTGAGCAATCTCCAAAAAAGGACTTACTTTTTTCAAACCTGTACGCCATTCTACAGAAAAGTTGAAGGAATAGCAAAGGGATTTTCAGTTGACTGGGAGATGACTTGCGTTCACCATGACTCACCAAACACCAGAAAATCAGAAAACGTATTTGGAAAAATGTTTTCCGTAAAACAAATGAAGCCTTTGACTCATTTTCATCAGTTTGTTGACTATCTAATGGCTTGATGGTTGTGGACTTCTTGTCCTCTACATGCAGTATAATTTTACACTATTCATCAATAAAATCTTCTTCTTTTATATTTCAAAAAAATAAAGAACTCAATAAAACATAGGAAAAAAACATATATGTTGTTGACTCACCTAAAGTCAATCAAAGGACGGATATACTTCTGACCAAACTTGTAGTAGTCAAAAGGTTCTCGAATGGCCTTGTGATACGGTGAGAAGACAAAAGGGTCCTGCAAAGTTATTGTTACTTTCAGAGAGATTCCACAATAACATTGGACTACTTCCATATACTTTAACAACAGAGTGAGACTACTCGATTGGGCTATCCACTAATACCTTCACAACCATGAAAATACGATCCAATGCAACAGCCATGTTAGACAAAAAAATCTCATCTGCCTTGGGATCTCCGCTTTGAAAAACCTAAAAGGTCAGAGTATGTTAGGATGCCTAAGAAAATTTGGAAAAAAATTCATTCAGAATGATATAAAGCAATCGATAATTAATACATAAGATGGAGGTATAACAACTAAGAGAAGACAAATCTTCTCCATCCTCTTCGAAGGATACTTCAAAACTAGTCTGCATAAAAAATTAAATACCGACTCAAAACTTTTGGAGACCCTAAAGTAATCATAACACTTAAAAGATAAAGTTCTTTTATTTAGAAAAGGACCAAAATATTCCATTCAGATGGTATTGCACATTATGTACAACACAGGAACATATCTGAACTGAAAATGGAAAGGTAAATTCTCTAACAAACTTATAAGGTTTAAGGAACATAAACTTCTAACAAAGTACATATAACTCATACCACATGGAAAGCCTTGTAGTGTTACAAGATTTTCAGATAATCTATATTTAAAGAGCTTGAGCTTGCACACCAAAATTCGAGATATCTCAGAAAATGCTACAGATAGACAATAATATGGATAGCTGTTTCTGTATCAGAAAATGGAGTTGATAAGTGTCAAAAACATATGTGCTTAAATCACGTGTTCAACAAACACAAAATTGTTTTGCCTAGATGTGCTCTTGCACAAAATTGGCAACAAATATAAACATGAGCACAAAATCGACTTACAATGTGATGTCTCTATTGTATCTTTTAAGAGTGTCTCTAGTCTTAAAGTAAATTTGACTACGAATAATTTTCTTGGAATTAATATGGACAGTAACTCATTAGATGTGTGAGTTTCCTTCATTGGTTGTGTCGTGAAGTCACTTCCCAACTATTGGAATCCGGGAGAATCCTATATCATATTGTCATCTACCTTCAGATAAGGATGGCAATAACAACACCGGATCGGTGGATTTTTCTGGAACCAATGGCTTGGCCGAAACGGAGAGGTGCGGTGTGGGTATTTAGTGTTGATGCAACAGTCCACCACAACACACTATTACCAAGGACGAAACCAAAAAGTTTTTTTCAGGGAGACAGGTACATAAATGTTGCAAGGCTATGAATAATTTAACGGGTTACTGGAGGCAATGCCCTCGGCCCAAAATTTTGAGGGAAAATTATACTTTCTGGTTGAATTAGGATTTCCTTGAATTGTAAGGCCCTCTATAGCACAAAAAAGCCACAAATTGAGGTGAAGAGAGACCCTAAAATGTAAGATTTTATATAATGTACTTTAAAAATGGGAAGAGGGATATATTTACAATTTTTTTCATGTTTTGAATGACTTGATACAATAAAAAATGACTCATATATGAAACGCAGGAACAAAGTAACTTTATCTTCTTCTTCTTCATTTTTCAAAGTGCATTATATATACACTTAAACTTTTTTCATCTTGGGGACTTGGAGTAAAGCTGTGAGACCCCAAATTTTATAAATAAATATTTAAATTTCTCAAAATATTTTTTTGAATATTATGGAATGAATTTGATATAATATTATAGTTGTGGGTAATATTTATAAATTTTGCAAAGTACGCAAGTTGTTATATAATATTCGATTGGTCGGAGAATATTCGTTTTAACAGGGAATATTCGTACAACGGCACAATCATTGATGGATCCTGAAACAGAATTATTGTCGGATTGAGAAAATGACAAAAATATTTTATGAAAATAACGGCGGAAGTTTTACCGTTAAGTGTTGAAACACCCGGTGTTAAAAGTACAGTAATACGCGTGGTTGCATAGTAGCACACGGTTTTGATTATTGATGCTTACGTGAGAAGTCACTCAGTTTTGTTCATTATTGCTATAGTAATTGTTGCATAGTATCTCACGTTATTTGATTCAATTATTGTCGATATTTTATATATTATTAAATCAATAATTGAGATAACAAAGTTATTAATATTATTATTTGCAATATTAACAATGTCTAGAAGTTCTGCCAAGGAGAGGTTTGGTCACCTAATTGCACGCCAATAAGGAGAAATCCTTATTGGAAAGCCCCCTCTTTCCTAGGAACGACCTGGTCGATTAATAGTGTGAATTATAATAATGATGATGATTTTTGTTTTATTATTATTATAAATGTAATAAAACAGAAAACTTTTTATATAAAACAAAATATTTTTTATAAAGTTTTGTTTTATTTGATTATAAATAGAATATAATATATTTTATTATGTATAGTGCCTGCATAGTGTTGGCATAGTAAAATCTTTTTATATAAAACAAAATATTTTTATAAAGTTATTTGTTTTATTAGATTATAAATAGAATATATTATATTTTATTATGCATAGTATTTGCATAGTGCCTGCATAGTGTTTGCATAGTAAAATCTTTTTATATAAAATAGAATACTTTTATAAAGTTATTCGCTTTATTAGATTATAAATAGAATATATTATATTTTATTTAAAAGATTTTGTTTTATTAGAATATTTTATTAAAACTGCATAGTAAATTAATATGGACCGTCCGTTTAAAAGTAAATCAATCTGAACCGTTCATGAATTAGTTACTATTCAATATATTCTCATATAAATAGAAGCTCATTCCTTCATTATTTCTTACGAATTCACTGAAACTCTAGAGAGAGAAACTATAGAGAGAAAGAAGAAAAGTATTCTGCTACTTCACTACTCATATATCCAGTTTCTTCTAAGATAAGGGGTATTATTTTTTTTTGTATTCATGAAGAAAACTTATGTTATTCCATTCTTTATTATTCTGTTGGAACATCCTGTCTGTGCGTTTACGCATGACCTGTTTCATTATTTATTATTCTGTTGGAATATTCTGTCTGTGCGTTTACGCATGACCTGACTTCCGTTATTTATTATTCTGTTGGAATAACCTGTCTGTGCGGTCTATCGCATGCCTGGTGATTTCTTTTGTTATTCCATTCTTTATTATACTCAGTTGGTTAAAGTTTTAGGCTTTTATACTCCATGAAATTAGTAGAATATCTTTGATATTTGCCCTTCATCCAGTATCTTTTCATGGAAATATTCTTCTGAACATTCTCGAATTTTACTCCACAACGCAATATCATGTTGACAATTTGGACGTTATTGGTTCCTGGATAAATTAATTCTTGAACTTGTTTTATTGAATTCTTATATCATTGTCATCATTCTCATGTTTATATTATGTTGAAAGTCATCTGTGGCCTGTAGTGCATAGATGGACTTGGTATGATTGATTATGACCAGGGATTATTCGGTATAATCATGACCGTGATGTTACAAATGATGTGGTAAAAGTCCTCATTGGCCCGTAGTGCATTGATGAACAGTTGTTGGCATGATCATGACCATTGATGAATACACAAATATCCTTGGCCCGTAGTGCATGGATAATTTGTGGTTGTGATACTAATGAATATCCTTGGTCGTAGTGCAGGGATGATATCATTTATTTATTAAGCTGAGTCTCAGCAATAAAAGTGATGAAAAACCTTTTAAATCATAGAAGATAGTAAATTTTATTCTCTACTCGACTCTTTTAATAGATTGCTTATTCCGCTGCAGTTAAACTTGATGTTTGTTATATTGTATCAGTTTAACATTGTTGAAGGCTAACGATAATTTATTTTACATTATCTTAGTCATAATATTTCTTAGTGGACTAGTTGAGCTCACCCTTTTACTTTCATTGTTCTCTTCAGGAAATGAGAACGTAGCAGGGACTAGTCGGGGAACGGAGTGACGATCCAGATGATAGCATTAGTAGTCCTCACTATTCTATGAATAGTGTGTTAAAAAATGTATTGATGACTTATTTTGAGTTTGAATACTGTCTAGAAGACAATATTTGTTTTAAAACTCACAGCTCATGTTGTATATTTAAGATTGTATTTGTATTCTGTACTATGTATTTGGAGACTCAGAATAGGTGATGTATACCTATTTTGGGGGCTTCACGGTTAGTATCAAAGCTTAGGGATATGATCTCTGGCTGAGATGTGAGACAAGAACTAGGAGGGGAGAGATGGGGAATTTCTTCGCTACTATGACCTACCTAAGTTTATTTAGTATTTAATTCGTCGGTCAGAGTATAGGGATAATATGTGATATGTTAATTAACCCTTGTTTTGTGACAGTGTTAGAAAATGACATCTAAAAATGTTGAGATCAGCAATGAAGCACATGAGACCGTTGAGTCACCAACGATCAATACCCAGGATAATGTGCAACAGGAAGACAATACTCATCAGGTAAATAACAACACTGATCAAATGATGAACGAAGAGATGTATGTTCAGAGACTTTATGCAATTCATGCAACATCACGTAAGAGAGACTCCTGTTCAAAATATAGGTGGAAATAATGACAACCCACGGTCGGTCACCGCTAAGCAGTTCAAGGAGCTGAGACCACCGGAGTTTTTGGGAAAGCCAGAACCAGTTAAGGCAGAGACGTGGTTAAAGCAGATCACCAAGATATTTGATGTCTTGGGATGCTCCGAGGAGCAAAAGATTCCATTTGCCACCTTTAAGTTGCGTGAAGAGGCAGATTACTGGTGGGAATCTGTAAAACGTACCCAGCCTAACGCACTCAAGATGTCTTGGGAGAAGTTCTAAGAGCTGTTCAACGACAAGTACTTTCCCGAAAGTATTCGTCACATGAAGGAGGTGAAGTTTATCAAGTTGGAGCAAAACAATATGACCTGTCTCGCAATACGAGGCTAAATTTGCGGAGTTATCCCGATTTGCATCCCATTTGGTCGATAATGAGGAGAAGAATGACGCGAATGTTTCTGCGACGTTTGAAACCCGAGATACGTCAATATTTTATCTCTCATAAACTGTGTTTGTATTTAGATGTTGTGAATATGGCTCAGTTATTGGAGCGCGATAATGAGTCAGCACAACCAAAAGGCAACGACCAACAACACGATAATAATCGTACCGGTGGCAACGGCCATCGGAACAATGATAACCATCGTGGGGGAAATTATCATGTCAAGAATGGTAACCACTTCGGTGGTAATCATGGCCAAGATAATAGAAGTGAAAATTTCAAAAAGAGAAGGTTCAATAATGATGAAAGACAGCAGCATCAGCACCCATTATTAAGGAAGGAGAACGACCACTTGTCATATGCTTCAAATGCGGAGAGGATGGACATATCAGTCCAAACTGTGCGCAGCAGTCCAAAACGTGTTACAATTGTGGAAGAGAAGGTCGTCTAGCCCGATTTTGTCGTGTAGTGAAGTCAAGTCCAGCTGGAATAGTGATGTCAAAGGATGTCTCAGACAAGTCAAAGCCGGTAGTTTAAGTGAGAGCGTTTGTCGAGAAACTCGAACGAAGTTGTCACGGGTAAGTTAATTATAAATTTTTGTGAAGTCTATACCTTATTAGATACCGGTTTTACCCATTCTTTTATCTCTCTTGCTTGCGCTCAACGTTTAAATTTGACTCCAGAGAAGTTAGACTTTGACTTATTAGTTGAAACTTCATTAGTAAAAACCTTCGTTACCTCCACTGTTTATAAATCTTGTTTAATTCAAATCGACACTTTCACGTTACCTGTCGATCTTATCTCTTTGAAAATACTTGCCTTTGATGTGATTTTAGGAATCGATTGCTTAGCTACTCATCAAACTTTTCGTAAAGTTGTTAGCCTTCATATTCCTAACCAACCTGTTATGCGAATTCAAGCAACCAAACCACTAAAGTTAATCAATTGTTATATCAAGCCATAAGTAAAGAGCCCCGAGCCTTTCGCTGGTAACTTCCTTGTGTGGAATGCACCGAAGCCGAACTTTCCGTAGGGGGACGCTGTGAATGACGGTGGCAAGTTGATAGGTATCAATGTGACGTGTTATCCAAGTCTTGGATGAGAGTCAAAGTTTTGAATGATATTTCTATCGTAATAAATTTCTTGACGTATTCTTGAAGACTTCTTAGCCTACCCCTAGAGCGTAAAATCAAATTTTGTATTGACCCCAGTACAAAACCAATTTCTTCAACCCTTACATATTTCTTCAACCAAAACGAACGTATAATGCGCCAAAGACGTTGGCTCGAGTTGTTGAAGATTACGACTATACTATTCAATATCATTGTGGAAGAGCGAACGTGGTAGCTGACGCGTTGAGTAGAAGATCGTATGCGTTTACGAGTGTAATGTTGTTAACACAAAAACCCATTTCGTATAACTTACAAATGATGAAGATAGAGTTAAAGACTAGATACCCACTGTGAAGATAACGAATATACGAGTAGAATCAACTTTAATCGATAAAGTTAAAGCCGCTCAAGCTACATACTAAGAGCTGATGAATGTGCAGAAGAAGGTTCAAGAAGGCGTTATTCTAGAAGTAAGAATAGATGAAGAGAGGAAATCTCAACTCTCGATTTAATTGGTCCATTTGAAATCCTCGATTAAGTAGGAACTGTGGCTTATAGACTCGTTTTACCGCCAAGTATGTCACGTGTTCATAACATTTTTCACGTATCGATGTTATGTAAATATATGGACGACTCGAACCACATTATTGAATTAAAACTTAGACAAGATAGCAGGAGATTTAACGTATGAGGAGATACGTGTTAAAATCTTGGATAAGAAGAATCGTATTCAACACTCAAAGGTTATACCTCAAGAGTTAGAATCTGAAATGAAGTCAAGGTATCCTCATCTCTTTGGCATACCAGATACGTACGTAAATTTCGAGGGCGAAATTTCATAAGAAGTGGAGATTGTGAGACACCAAATTTTATGAATAAATATTTAAATTTCTCAAAATATTTTTTTGAATATTATGGAATGAATTTGATATAATGATATAGTTTGGGTAATATTTATAAATTTTGTAAAGTACGCAAGTTGTTATATAATATTTGATTGGTCGGGGAATATTCGTTTTAACAGGAATATTCGTACAACGGCACAATCATTGGTGGACCCCGCAACGAAATTATTGTCGGATTGAGAAAACGACAAAAATATTTTATGAAAATAACGACAGAAGTTTTACCGTTAACTGTTGAAACACCCGGTGTTAAAAGTACAGTAATACGCGTGGTTGCATAGTAGCACACGGTTTTGATTATTGATGCTTACGTGAGAAGTCATTCAGTTTTGTTCAATTATTGCTATAATAATTGTTGCATAGTATCTCACGTTATTTGATTCAATTATTGTCGATATTTTATATATTATTAAATCAATAATTGAGATAACAAAGTTACTAATATTATTATTTGCAATATTAACGATGTCTAGAAGTTCTGCCAAGAGAGGTTTGGTCACCTAATTGCACGCCAATAGGGAGAAATCCTTATTGGAAAGTCCCCTCTTTCCTGGGAACGACCTGGTCGATTAATAGTGTGAATTATAATAATGATGATGATTTTTGTTTTATTATTATTATAAATGTAATAAAACAGAAAACTTTTTATATAAAACAGAATACTTTTTATAAAGTTTTGTTTTATTTGATTATAAATAGAATATAATATATTTTATTATGCATAGTGTTTGCATAGTGTCTGCATAGTGTTAGCATAATAAAATCTTTTTATATAAAACAGAATACTTTTATAAAGTTATTTATTTTATTAGATTATAAATAGAATATATTATATTTTATTATGCATAGTATTTGCATAGTAAAATCTTTTTATATAAAACAGAATACTTTTATAAAGTTATTCGTTTTATTAGATTACAAATAGAATATATTATATTTTATTTAAAAGATTTTGTTTTATTAGAATATTTTATTTAATACTGCATAGTAAATTAATATGGATCGTCTGTTTAAAAGTAAATCAATCTGGATTGTTCATGAATTAGATACTATTCAGTCCATTCTACTATAAATAGAAGCTCATTCCTTCATTATTTCTTACGAATTCACTAAAACTCTAGAGAGAGAAACTATAGAGAGAAAGAAGAAAAGTATTCTACTACTTCACTACTCCTATATCCAGTTTCTTCTAAGGTAAGGGGTATTATTTCTTTTGTATTATGAAGAGAACTTCTGTTATTCTATTCTTTATTATTCTGTTGGAACATCATGTATGTGCGTTTACGCATGACCTGGTTCCATTATTTATTTTTCTGTTGGAATATCCTGTATGTGCGTTTACGCATGACCTGGTTCCGTTATTTATTATTCTATTGGAATAACATGTTTGTGCGGTCTATCGCATGCCTGGTGATTTCTTTTGTTATTCCATTCTTTATTATACTCAGTTGATTAAAGTTTTGGCTTTTATACTCCATGAAATTAGTGGAATATCTTTGATATTTACGCTTCATCTAGTATCTTTTCATGTAAATATTCTTCTGAGCATTCTTGAATTTTACTCCACAACGCAGTATCATGTTGACAATTTGGACGTTATTGGTTCATGGATAAATTAATTCTTGAACTTGTTTTATTGAATTCTTATATCATTGTCATCATTTTCATGTTTATATTATGTTGAAATTCATCTGTGGCCTGTAGTGCATAGATGGACTTGGTATGATTATGACCAGGAATTATTCGGTATAATCATGACCGTAATGTTACAAATGATGTGGTAAAAGTCCTCATTGGCCCGTAGTGCATTGATGAACAGTTGTTGGCATGATCATGACCATTGATGAATACACATATATCCTTGGCCCGTAGTGCATGGATAATTTGTGGTTGTGATACTAATGAATATCATTGGCCGTAGTGCAGGGATGATGTGGATTATTTATTGAGCTGAGTCTCAGCAATAAAAGTGATGAAAAACCTTTTAAATCATAGAAGATAGTAGATTTTATTCTCTACTTGACTCTTTTAATGAATGGTTTATTCCGCTGCAGTTAAATTTGATGTTTGTTATATTGTATCAGTTTAACACTGTTGAAGGCTAACAATAATTTATTATGCATTATCTTAGTCATAATATTTCTTACTGGGCTAGTTGAGCTCACCTTTTTACTTTTATTGTTCTCTTTAGGAAATGAGAACGTAACAGGGAGTAGTCTAGGAACGGAGTGACGGTCCAGATGATAGCATTAGTAATCCTCACTATTCTATGAAATAGTGTGTTAATAAATGTATTGAGGACTTATTTTGAGTTTAAATACTGTCTAGAAGACAATATTTGTTTTAAAACTCACAGCTCATGTTGTATATTTAAGATTGTATTTGTATTCTGTACCATGTATTTGGCGACTCAGAATAGGTGATGTATACCTATTTTGGGGGCGTCACAAAAGCTATCAAAATTTATAAGCTTAAAAAATTACAAAAATATGGGTAGTTTGGCCATGTAATAGCTCCGTCCCTGACCACAACTTTGAACCAAAGATTATCACCCTTGAACCACCTGCGTGTGTGTTTATATATATACATATATATTTATGTATGTATATGTTCCCGATAATTATATTAGGGAATGCTTGTAAATTAAGCTACATTGGTACGCTGAATTGTCTCTTTTTTTCTTTGAAGTTACTTTTGTTTGATGTCTTAAAATTGATGCACGTTCTTTGGATTTTTTATATTTATGAAAGGTTGAAGATTAGATGAAGACTTAACTAAAATACTAATTTGAGCTTCTCGTTGTTTTCGAAATAAATTTTTAAATCCTTGGACATTTACTTCTTTTTTTTTTGGTTGAGAAAACTTCATTTGCTGTCAAAACTCTTGTTGTGAAGGTATGTAAACTATTTTGATTTAGTGTAGTATTTTTATTTTAGAATTTCTAGTTAAGATAATTTTCTTTGATTTTCTATTTTTTCAATTCGGGGCAGAGGCGAGGCAGGGAAGATAGTAAACTGGCCAGTGCAGTTTTGGTACCACAATTTCTTGAACTGAGACCGGTGCAGTACCAAACCAGCTGACCGTTGTCAGCCCTACACCTTTAGGGATCTGGTTGTCAAGCGTGTGACTAACAGGTTCGAAATTAGATTTTGGAAGGGACCATTCTTTCTCTTGAGATAAGATTACTTTGATTCAAGCGTATCTATTCAGCATTCAACTTTAGCATTCCACTTTATTTTTTTCTCATCTAGCATCAGTGGCCTGATAAGGCTTGGAAGGACCATCTGGCAAGGGAGGAGAGAGGGGTTTCGGCATCGGTAAACTGGTCTCTCTAAGAACCAATCCGTATCTCAGCTTATAATATTGTAATCGCTCTCTTTTCTAATAAAATCTTGTTTCTGTCCCAAAAACAATCCATTGGATATAGATTAGATGTGAACAAAGATAATTTAATTGTATAGGAACTAGAAAGTCTGGATTACTTTTTAAGGATAAGGTGCTAATTCAATTATACTTCTTTGGCTGCAAAGTTCTAAACTAAAATATATGGTACGTTAATACAATAACAAAAAGAGTGTCGGCCACATTTGTCAAATGGAAGAAGGATAACGCAATACACAAGTATAAGAATACTTGCAGACTCATAAACTTATGTACATCACACGATTGGCATCCAAGCATCAGATTCATCTAAACTGAGACTCCAAATCAAAAGAAACCCAACACACAAAATAACGTACTACTTTGTTACCTCTTAAAATTAAATGGTAGTTTATGTAACATAGTGTTCAAAGTGAGTGCTTCAACCATTCTATATCAGTTATGCAATCAAAGGAAAAGTTTTAAAAAGTTATGTATAGTTTTACAATAAATTTGTGTTGCTTGGTGCACTAGCTAGTTGCACACTTGCATATACAATGGTAAGTGTCAACCATATAACCAAATACCAAAGATGAACACGTGTACTTGATGCATTGTAGAGTCCATATAAGATAGCCTTATTCTAAATAACACAATATGAATTGATGTTTTACGTAACTTATGCCTAAGAAGAAAGAAAATGATGAGTAGAAAGAAAAATAATTACCGCATCTCTATAATTCTGATACAACTCCTCCATTCCTTGAGCGACATTTAAAGGCAGCCTTCCAGCTTCTTTTTCTCTTTGAATTACAGAGAGCAGATCTGTAGAAACATATAACGCATAAAACACAGCAGAAATTCCTGCAGATATGGTTTCCAAACGGAGAATTCTGCAACTCATCTAATAATGAGATTAAACTAAGTATGTTGTCTTTAATTTCATAAGTTCAAACCATTTCATTTAAAACGTAGGCTTTATCAAAGCATGTGAAACGGAGTTTGAGCCAATATCAATCTCTTTCTTATAGCTGATCAGTAATAACATGCTGTTCGTTGTAAATTATGTGGTAATACTCTCTGTGGTGAAATTGGTGCACCGCCACCATGGTTGATTTTACATCAGAAAAATATAGTAAAAGAAATTCCATCGCTACTAAAAGGGGCAACAACAAGACAATGCCGACATATTAAATCGACAAATATACTTTTCCCCTCGCTCTCTAAGTTTCATGAGGCACTAGATAACAGCTAAATCAATATTGTCTAAGCTATCTCCAGCATATGATGATAACAGTAGATTAATCAAGATTTTGGCTCTCTAGACAAACCAAATTTCACTCATTCATGTGAGTTTGGATTTACCAGCACACATCAATATCCATAATGTTATCAAGAAATATCCAAAATAGAATAACCCATGGTGAAAACAGCAGACAACATACACTAATACATACAAAAAGAAAAACAAGATAATTCCACACCAAATACAGGAACTCAAAATCCTAAACAGTAATATCGGCCTCTGAACATGCATTCCCCGTCACTCAAGCTTGGATTGATGAACACTTGTCAACATCCCCAATGGGGTTAAAAATTAATCAAACAAGTTACAACCAATAAAGAAACTATCAAAAACATACTCAAAATAGTACAACAATAATCGAATTCACATCCATGTACCTTATCTGCAAGAACTAAAAATCCAAAACTTGTTGAACTACAACCACAAATTAATATAGATACATTTTATGACTTTTTGAAGTCAAATTGCAAAGTCCTAATATTCAAAATTGTAATGACTTTATTTTATTAGCAAGCTAACTAAAACACACTACTAATTACCATATTTGGTGATTAGAAACTTTAAATGAATTGATTTGAAATTAGAATTTAAAAAATTGACTTCAAAATGTCATTTGCATCTCTAATTTGGAACATAGGTACCGACTTCAGCACTAGAATACTATTCACATCTCCTTTTAACGCCTTCAAACAATTCAGTGTTTCTTATATAGCATACAGCATTGATTAATTAATTATATAGCAGTAATTAAATGCAAGAAAACAAAGCAAGAAAGTAAAACAGATTGACGCAAAAATATACAGTATCTCCGTCTGCGCCAAGATAAAGAACCACAGTATCTCCGTCTTTGTCAAGATAAAGAACTAAAAAACCAAAACTAGTTATACCAAATGCAAGATTAACAAATTTCAAAATTCGTTAAACTAAAGTCACAATTCAATTTCATTCTTTAAATGCAGCGAACATAAAAGATAGAATAGGAACTAGAGGCAGAGTGTGAGACCTTCTCCGGAGCGTGCATCGAGAAATGTGCGCGAGTTGCCGAGCTCAATGTATGAACTCGAAACAGCAGATTCTTCATTGTCGTCCACCAGCAAAGCGACAGCTCTCGCCGCCTTGGAGTATAGCAACACCAACGGAGGCGGCCTCCGAAGAGTCGACCGAAGAGAGAGAAAACACGAAAGTGAAGCTTGTAAAGACGTTGAATGTGAAGATGGAACCCTAGCATTGCGGGCGAGTATCGTGGAAGACGAGGGCGATAGAATCACCATGGTAGAGATAAAGAGTTTAGAGAGAGAAAATGCAAGAAATGATGGAACCGTCTCTTATCTATGAAGAGAGATAAATGTAATTATGTTAGTGGAGCCGAGAAGAAGTTTGTTGCCGGTGAGAGAGAAGTTGCTGAGGCGCACGTGGTTTTCGTTAGATTTATTTAGCTGCGGCCTGGCGGTGTACGGATTGTTGTTTCATTGTTTGGACCACGCGAAACATACACGGACGTGTGTGAATAAAATACGCCATGTTACGGTCCAACCCAGCACCATGAGAACTGCTCTATCTCCGGGATATGAATCCGTAAAAATAGAATAAGTTGCGGATTAATAAAAATAAATAATTAAGATCTGATTAGTATATTTAAATAAATTAAATTATTTGAATAAAATAAATTTTAAATTTAAAAAAAATTAGTAATTAAAAAATATAAAACATACTTTTAAATTTAAAAATATCAATTTTAATTTTAAAAATTTGTCAAATTGACTTGTCAAAACCAATAATCATCTTAAAATTTGGAATGAAATGAGTACAATATTTATAGAGATTTTATAAATTTAAATTTTTCATTAAGGGACAGTTCTTAATAATTTAGATTTATATATTTCTCTTACTGATTAAGAGACGATAAGAGACAAATAAAATTTTACTAAATAACTTTACTATAACGCCCCCAAAATAGGTCATTCCATCCACCATTCTGAGTCGCTAAATACATGGTACAGAAAACAACTACAATTTTATTACAACAATTGTCTTGCAAAATACAACAACACATATGCTGTGAGTTTGGATACAAATATATACTAATTATAACTCTGGACACAAACTTTGGATAGCACGTCACAATGACACCTTGCATAAAGGTATAGTCAAAAACTGTTTTAGAAATTAGAATCTTTGGGAAGTGCTCAAGGAAACCTTCGTACATGGGAGTCCATGCGTCTAGTTATGATAGATATCATATGGCCACAGAATTATCCTTGGTTGACCCAATAGACCCCAAAGAAAAACGAGAAGATTACTATCATATTATTCCCAATGGTGAGTCTTCTCTTGACATATCATTATCTCTACTGTCTCTAATTGGGAATTATACTGCAAACAAACACCAAGATTATATAGGTAGTGCTTGTAAATATACTCAGCAAGCGGATGAGCACAACCATGTCTTATGATGACACGAGGTTGTATGTCATTAGACATCTTGTATGATAGTGGCAAAACACCCTTCCAAGTTAAATTCATCTCACTCTCAACATCTATAGACCATCATTTTATTCCCTCGCTATCCCCCGCTCGACCCAGCTATACTTTTATTACCTGAAAGGAATTGTGAAGCAAAAGGGTTAGCACAACTAGCTTAGTAAAGAATATCATGACTAAAAATAATTAAATTATCAATAGCCTTTATCAATAATAAATCAGAGATTTAGAACATATGATAGATGATAAAATTTCAACCATAGTTGCAGCGGAATAAGCAATCCATTAGAAGAGTCAAATAGACCATAAAACCTATTATCTTCTCCTTGTTAAAAGTCCACCAACAATGTTTTATCCCTGTAACATTAATCAACAATTCCTGTCCACAATCACGTGTATAACTCATAATCGTAATTGTAGTTCTAAATTCCTTTCGCATCCAAGACGAAGATAATTTTCATCACATGTCTTTACCTGAAACATCAAAGATCATGGTTATACCAAATCACAGTTCATGTTCATAATCATACTAATAAATTCATCTTTGCACTACGGGCCAAAGATATTTATCAACAGTTCATCTTTTCACTACAGGACAAAGATATTCAATAACAGGTCATCTTTGCACTACAGGCCAAAGATATTCATATCTCAAAGAAATACATAATCATTTTAGAATTTATATAAACCATAATTATAACCATGTTGATCAATTCACCTTGCACTTAAGCTAAAAATATTCCATTGTAAATTCAATGGTCATGATCATACTAGTCAACCATTCAACTTTGCACTACTGGCCAAAGAGAACCCATAGTCAAGATCATACCAATACTTTACCCATTTTTACATTCAAGTCAAAGAGAAATTCAACATCAGGGTTATAAAAATGTTATATATGATAATAAAATCAATATAATCAATACATAGTTTTAATCTCCAGAGTAATATTCATAAATCAACTATAATTTGGTTAGAAAAAGAAACCAATTTTGTAGTGAATAGTACCCATGAATAGTAACTCATGAATAGTAACTCGTAAATAGTAACTCATGAATAGTAACTCATGAATAGTAACCTGTCGTGAATAGTAACTCATGAATAGTAAATCGTGAATAATAACTCGTGAATAGTAACTCATGAATACTAACTCATGGATAGTAACTCATGGATAGTAACCCCGACATGAAAAAGTTCCAAATTTGATAAAACGTTTCAACCAATATTTTGGCATAATGATATTGAAGAAATAATATCATTTATGAAGAAAATAATCTCTCTTACTATCCCTTACCTCAAAAGAGCAGTACTTCTGACTGGAATAACGCTGAACGAACTTGCACCGTATAGCAACACTCAAGATATCAAAATACTCACAAGAATACACTCGATAATATAGAGAGAGAAATAGAGAGAAAACTTCAGTTTCTGGTGTATTTTTCAATTCTAACCTAAGCACCCTATTAAAAGGAAAATACTTAGAACACCAAAGCAGAAAATTTAATATAATATTAATATAATTATTATAATTTCTACGCCAACCTTCCTAGATCTGAATTCAGCAACATAACACATTTATAACATGTGGAACACTCACCAAAAATGTTTTTCTTTAAAAAAAATAATTAAAACTTCCAAAAAATAATTATTTCGGAACTTCAGAACTTCTATAATTCATAATAAATAGTCTTTTTATCAGAAAATTTGAATCTCACGACTTTTTATAGAAAATTCAATTCTCTAAAACTTTACAGAAGAAAGTTTTTCCAAAATTCCAAACTCAAATTGACCGAAATCCATAAACGGACGATTTTACAGGCTATAATCAAATTTCAGTCAAGAAATGTGGTTCATCGACACACAAAATATGTGTTAATCATTTAATACAACAAAAATACTCTTCATCCTCATATACTCATATATTCCATATTTATTGTAAAAATATCATTATTATTATATTATAATAATATAATAAAATATTATTTTATCAGAAAAGATAAAATATCAATTTTTAACAATTGTCACTTTAAAAATTTTCTCCATCTATATCCACATAAAATTAATATTTTTCTCATCATATAAATCAATAATTAATTATTCAAAAATAATATTACAGAATCACAGTATTGACAACCAGGCCGTTCCCAGAAAAGAGGGGGATTTCCAATAAGAATTTCTCCTTACTGGCGCGCAATTAGGTGACTAAACCTCTCCTTAAACAGAACTTTCTAGACATTTCCAATAATGTTATCTAATAATATTATTCAGATAATATGAATTATTGCTCCAATAATGGAAAATACTATGTAGTGATAATTATTGAAACAACAGTAATATAAAATATCAACGCAGCAATTATTGAATCAATAAAATATAATACTGAACAGTAATTACTGTAACAATTATTCAGTAGTGCCTTCTTTCGTAAGAATCAATAATTTAAAAATACTGTGCAATACCGTGTGCTACTGTGCAACAACGCGTATTACTTTACTTTACCCACCGAGTATTCCAACAGTGTTAACGGTAACCATTACGCCGTTATTTATAAAAACTTTAATTTGTTGTTTTCTTCATCCGACATTAATTCTGTTATGGGGCCCACAAATGGTTGCGCCGTCGTACGAATATTCCCCGACAGAAAGAATATTCCACGACCAAACGAATATTCCCCGACAATAATGAATATTTTTATAACCACTTGTGTATTTTAAAAAAGAATTCATATATCACCTTTAACTTTAACCTTTTATCAATTTAACCATTTACTGAATAGTAATTATAAGAAAAATTGAATATTTTTATTTTATAAAATTCGGGGTCTTACATTTACCATCTTACTGAATCAGATGTAGAGTTGTTAAGAGATATTAAGAGGTAAACAAACACCACATAAGACTAAAAGGGGTGTTTGTTACAGGTCATCTTAAATACCCAATAATATGTTTGGTCATTTTTATAGATTATGTTTTTTATACTGGGTAAAGTGTCAAGATTTTCTGTAATTAGATGACCAAAAAATAAGTGGTAATTTGATATTACCTGAAAGACCTCAACTTTTATGAATAAAGAATAATTTTTTTGAAATATATTTTTGAATATTATGGTGTGAATTTGATATAATGTTTTAGTTGTGGGTAATATTTATAAATTTTGCAAAGTAAACAAGTGGTTATATAATATTCGATTGGTCGGGGAATATTCATTTTACCAGGGAATATTCGTACGACGGCACAATTATTGGTGAACCCCACAACGGAAGTATTGTTGTACTTAGAAAACTACATAATTATCTTTTTATAAAAATAACAGCGAAAGTTTTGTCGTTAAACCGTTGAACTACCCGGTAGTAAAAGTACTGTAATACGCGTGGTTGCATAGTAGCACATGGTATTGATTATTGATGCTTATGTGAGAAGTCACTCAGTTATACTCAATTATTGCTACAGTAATTGCTGCATCATATCTCTCATATTATTGATTCGATTATTGTCACAGTATCATCTGCATAATATGATATATTATTAAATCAATAATTGAGACGACAAAGTTATTCATATTATTAAATTACAATATTTATAATATTTAGAAGTTCTGTCAAGGAGAGGTTTGGTCATCTAATTGCGCGCCAATAAGGAGAAATCCTTATCGGAAAGCCCCCTCTTTCCTGGGAACGACCTGATTGTTAAATATTGTGAGTTATAATATTAATGATGAATAAGTTCGTGTTGATTAAAGATAAAATTGATAGTTCCATTGTTGTAGAATTATTAGTGTTAGTAGAAATCGACATTTATTTCGATATTAATTGATGATTGGAAGTTATACTGACCAGTCGGGTAATTAACCGGATAAATGAGCAATTAATTGCTATTAATTCACATGATTATAACTATTTGTTCACATGTGTGTACTATTGATTCACATTCTTGTACTATTAGGGGAGTTGGTGCAAGATTGATAATACTTGCATGACTAAGTTAAAAATAGAGGTATAGATGGATGTACTATACTGTAATTCATATTTTCACATGATTATAACTATTGATTCACATGATTGAACTATTGATTCATATTATTTACTATTAGGGGAGGTGGTGCAAGTTTAATAATACTTGCAGGACTAAATTAAAAATAAAAGAAAATTGAAGGTATTGTACTGTAATATTTCGAGCCCCAAAATGTGCAATTATCGAAACTATATTTTTCTATAAATGGAAGCTCATTCTTCTTTCATTTCTCACCAATTCACAAAAGCTATAGAGCAATTATTATAGAGAGAAAGAAGAAGAGAAGTCTGCTACCTCTCTACTCCAGTATCCAGTTTCTTTCTAAGGTAAGGGGTATTATTTCTTTCATATTCATGAAGATAACTATTGTTATTCCATTCCTTATTATTATGTTGGAATAACCTGTCTATGCGAAGTACTTTATACATGGTGAAATTCTTTTATTATTCCATTCTTTATTATTCTATTGGAATATCCTGTCTGTGCGGATTACGCATGACCTGGTTCCGTTCTTTATTATTCTGTTGGAATATCCTGTCTGTGCGGATGACGCATAACCTGGTTCCATTCTTTATTATTCTGTTGGAATAACCTATCTGTGCGGTCTATCGCATACCTGGTGAATTCTGTTGTTATTCCATTCTTTATTATTCTGTTGGAATATTCTGTCTGTGCGGATTACGCATGACCTGGTTCTATTCTTTATTATTCAGTTGGGAATAACCTGTCTTTGCGGTCTATCGCACGCATGGTGAATTCTTCTGTTATTCTATTCTTTATTATTCTGTTGGAATAACCTGTCTATGTGGATTACAGCATGCATGGTGAATGCTCCTTTGTATTCATTCCTTATTAAATTGTAGAAATGATCTGTCTACGTGGATTACCGCATAGCGGATGAAAACTCCATTTGCAGTTTCACATATTCTATGATACTCATTTGGTTAAAGTTTTGGCTTCTATACTCCATGAAATTAGTAGAATATCCTGGATATTTGCGTTTCATCTGATATATTTTCATGGAAATATTCTTCTGAGCATTCTTGAATTTTAGTCCACAAAGCAGTATCATGTTGACAATTTGGACGTAATTGATTTCAAGATAAATTAACTTATAGATCTTTAAATTTTATTCTTGAACTTGTTTTATTGAATTATTATGTCATTGTCATCATCCTCATGCTTATATTGGGATGAAAGTCATCTTTGGCTTACGTGCATAGATGGACTTGGTATGATTATGACCAGGGATTATTCAGTATAATCATGACCTGTAATATTATAAATGATGTGGTAAAAGTCCTCAGTAGCCTGTAGTGCATTGATGGACAGTTTTTGGTATGATTATGACCAGGGATTATTCTGTATAGTCATGACCATTGATGATTTAATGAATATCCTTGGCATGTAGTGCAGGGATGACTTGATGTTGTGGTTTATTTATTAAGCTGAGTCTCAGCGATAAAAATTGATGAAAATATTTTAAATCATAGAAGATAGTAGATATCATGCTCTACTTGACTCTTCTAATGGATTGCTTATTCCGCTATAGTTAAACTTGATGTCTATTATATTTTATCAGTTTAACATTGTTGAAGACTAATGATAATTTATTCTGCATTATCTTAGTCATAATATTTCTTACTTGGCTAGTTGATCTCACTTTTTCTTTCACTGTTCTCTTCAGGAAATGAGAACGTAGCCGGGACTAGTCGGGGAACGGAGTGACGGTCCAGATGATAGCATTAGTAGTCCTCATTATTCTGTTAAATAGTGTGACAATAAATGTAATGAGGACTCCATTGAGTGTGGATATTGTCTAGATGACAATATTCTTATTAAAACTCTTAGATTATGTTTTGTCGTATTTTACACGACTGTTGTATAATTAAGTTGTATTTGAATTTTGTACCATGTATTTGGCGACTCAAGATGGGTGATGTATACCTATTTTGGGGGCGTCACAGTTGGTATCAAAGCTTAGGGATATTATCCCTGGCTGAGATGTGAGACAAGAACTTGAAGGAGAGAGACGGGAAATTCCTTCGCTAGTATGACCTACCTAAGTTTATTTGGTATTTAATTGGTCGGTCAGAGTATAGGAATAATATGTGATATGTTAATTAACCCTTGTTTTGTGGCAGTATTTGAAAATGGCATCCGAAAATATTGAGATAAATAATGAAGCACATGAGACCGTTGAGTCATCACAGATTAATACCCAGGATAATGTGCAACAGGAAGACAATAATCCTATGTAAACAATAACACCAATGAAATGGTGAACGATGGGATGTTAAGAGGCTTTATGCAATTCATGTAACATTAGGCGAAAGCGGCTCCTGTCCAAAATTCAGGTGGAAACACTAACAACTCTCGGACGGTCACTGCTAAGAAGTTCAAGGAGCTGGGACCACCAGAGTTTTTTGGAGAGCCAAAACCACTTAAGGCGGAGACGTGGATACAAAGTATGTATACAAAGTATGTACTGCTGTTTGTTATTTATTATTATAAGTTTAATATATTATTAACGACATACTTGAAAATTTTATGCTTAATAATTGAATAAATCATGAATTGTTATTGTGACGCCCCCAAAATAGGTCAACACAACTCATTCCGAGTTGACAAATACATAGTACAAAATCTAAATAAAAACTTTATTAATATAACTGTCGTGCAAAATACGACGACACATAAGTTGTGAGTTTTAATACAAATATTATCTCGTAGACAATATCCAAACTCAAATAAATTCCTCATTACAATATTGTTATACTATTTCACAACATTTTGAGGACTATTATAATAATCATCTTGAACCATTACTCCACTCCCCGACTAGTCCCAGCTACATTCTCGCCTCCTGAGAAGAACAATGGAACCAAAAGGAAAATGGTGAGCTCAACTAGTCCAATAAAGAATATTATGACTAAGATAATGTAGAATAAATTATCCTTAGCCCTCAACAGAGAAAAATCTGATAGAATACAATAGACAACAAGTTTTAGATCAACAACTGCTGCGGAAATAACAATCCATTAGAAGAGTCAAATAGAGTATGATGTCTATTATATTCTATAATTTAAAAGTCCATCATTAATATTTTATTCCTGTAACACCAATCAATAATTATTTCCAATCAATGAATTATCTATGCACTACGGGCCAAAGATAATCGTTTGTATCACCAGTGGTCATGATCATGCCAAACACCTATCCTTTAATGCACTACGGGCCAAATAGGACTTTCACCACAAACCTTTATCTGTAACATTAAAGGTCATGATTATACCAATACACAATTTTTGGTTATAATCATACCAATCAACAGTCCATATTTGTACTACGAGCCAAAGATGACTTTCAACACAATATAAGCATGAGGATGATGACAATGATATAAATAATCAATCAAGAGAAATCAAGGATACATATTATATATTTATAATTCAATTTATCTAGAGTTCAAGAATGTCCAAATTGTCAACATGATAACTAATTGTGGAGTAAAATTCAAGAATGATATTCATGTATCAAAAATAATTTGGACATAAAAGAAATCAATTTTGTCGTGAATAGTACCCCGTGAAAAGTACCCCAAATGAATAGTAATCAAATGAAAAGTACCCTGAATGAATAGTATCCCGAATGAATAGTATTATAAATGAATAGTACCCTGACATAAATAGTATCCCACCATGAAAATATTACAACTTCAATAAGAAAGTTCAGACCAATAGTGGAATGATACTAGATGAAGCACAAACTATTACGAATATTCCACTAATTTCAAGGGTTTTCACCATTTAATAATAAGGTTATGGAAACAAACAATAAATTTGTACCATAAATGAAGAAATATGAAAGAAGACGATATCCCTTAATGAGTACAAAATAAATGATATCTTATACTAGTATGAAAGAATATATGAAACTGTAAATGAATTTTCACCCGTCATGCGGTAATCCGCGTAGACAGATGTTGGTCGAAATTATATACGCTCACACGTAAATGTACGTGGTCAACAAGTAATATAGTAATAAGAAAAAGTATTGTTCCCACAGAGAATAGTAAGAAATTAATCCTGACAATTACCCATTTTATATTACCCCAATTTTATTAAACTATCCAAACCAATGATTGTAATTAAGAAAAACTAAAAATCCCAATCAACCAACACAATTTAATAACCGTAATTTTAAGCAAATATTGGAGAATTAGGCTTACAACTTCACTTTAAGTCTCACTCCGATTATCACACCTTATTCCAGTTTAATTCACTATCCAGTTTAATCAAAAACACTAATGTAGAATTAGCCATTTCTTGATGTACTAACACCATATTAACTTAAATTCATAAATTAGATAGAATTAAGCCAAAAACCATAATCAACTAATTCACTATATCACTATGTGAATTAAAATCAAATAAGGTTTAAATTCAAGTTCTCTACCCGATTACAGGTATATCTCTATCCTAACATTCATCAAGATTCCATTCAAACGCAAAATTCAAGAACGCATGCTAAAGTGACTAAGTCTAGATTCATACATCATCTCTCGAATCCATACAAATACACATAGAATTGGTGATCAAGCAATTCATAAATTAAAGTGCAAATCACAATAGATAAACTGATTTGATAGATTATTAAACTGAATTCAAGGTATGATAATCATTGTTCAACAATAAAGATCCATCATAAGCCTAAAAAGTTAATTTAGTTCATCATGAGTGAAATAAAAACCGAAATCATAAAAGAATCCATCATCCAAATTACAAAAATTGAATTAAAGAAGTAGAATAGATACAAAACCACCCTTCTTCTTACTCCAATTTGTAATCTTCGTGATTCTGACCTTCAATTCTTTCCTCCAATGTTCTTTACTCAAATTAGGGCTCTTGCTTGATTGTTAATTGATTGTTATGTTGTCCTTGTTGTTCTTCTGTTATATCTTCATCAGTCATGTATTTAGTCCTAAAACCGACGCCAATTAAAGTCCCAAACCATGCCAAATTACTTCCTTCACGCTGCTGCAGAATTCCAATTAAAACAAATCTCTTGTTCTTGCCCCGTACCCCCGCCCTGGCGGGGGTTTTTGCTCTATATAAGCCTGCCCCAATGGGGGGGGGGGGTCTTCTGCTCCTGGTTATGTACCCTCGCCCCGGTGGGGGGTTTTCCTTTGAATATTGCCTGCCCCGACGGGGGGTGTTTTTGCAGCTGCACTTTTTACTCATTTTGATGCTACTTCCTGAAACAAAGCCACCTTTTATGCTACGAATGCTACACCACACCACCTAAACGTAAAGAAAACATAAACAAGTAAAAACGAGCATAAATATATATGATCAACACAGTTTAAGTCCGAATTAGAGGCCGATTCGTAATTATAAAACCCACTCATCAAACTCCCCCAAACTTAAACCCGTGCAAGTCCTTGAGCACAAAACAAAACAAAAATGCAATGCAATGCAATGGAATGAAAATAATCTACATGCCTACGAATCCAGCAGTAATGACAAAAATAGTTCAACAGGCCTCAGGGAAATCAAGTAAACATGATAATACCTCATATCAAAACCAATCAGTAATTTCCCAATCAATAATCAAATCTTAAACTGTTATCACTAATATATTACGTGTGTGCTCAACACCCATGCCAACTGATATAAAATCAAATTTAACACATAATAGGTCTCTTTGAAGGCATCATACAGTGTAAACTCAAGAAATACAAAAATAGTCAAGAGCCAACTAAAATCAAACAATTACGAATATCAAGGGTCAAAATAGGGTACTTATGCTTTATTTTTCAATTACGGGGGCTTTTTGCTCTTGTTTCCCATTTTATTCTTTCTTTTTTATACTCATGACTGTGCAATGTCTAATTCCCTTAGGCTTTTTAATGATACCTTAACGAGATTTCGACCAACGACTCTTAAACCATTTAAGGCCTTAGGGCACTAGGTGTAAAGACAATCCCCTCAGGCTTACTTACTCAAGTAACGAAGGCCACAAAACTAGACTAGCCATGATGATTATTCATATACTTTTTTTTATAGATAGCTTATATACCCCAAATTTTCCCCCACACTTAGGTTCTTGTCTAACTTTAGCTTTCAGTGTCTATCCTTGTCATTCTTTCATTCAAACTAGCATTATCCTTTAGAGTTCCATTATGTATCAATTTAAACTCAATCAGTCAACACAGTTGTTATTACTGTGCTAACCTTATTATACCAGTTTCAAATAGAAAAAGATTCAATTCATAACAGAAAATCACATTAATGCTCTAATAATCAATACTATACTTATCTACTCAATTCCAATCTCATCAATGGCCAAAAGAGACTGTACTATCTAACCGTTGGACTCATGCAAGATAAACACTGTACTAACTAAAATTTTATGATTTTTTCAAACTTTTCCATTTTTTTACAATACGAAATAAGAATAATAGAAATTAATAACAAAAACTATTTACAATATTACATTACTTATGCAAACTGTAAGACTCCAACTTATTATAAATGAAATTAAAATTCCTCTATTTATTATTTTGAAATAGTAAGGGTTGATTTGATTAATGTGGTTAGTTATGGGTAAAATACGCAAATATTTCAAATAAGCAAGTGGTTATAAAATATTCATTATTGTCGGGGAATATTCGTTTGGTCGTGGAATATTCTTACTGTCGGGGAATATTCGTACGACGGCGTAGTTTTGTGTGGACCCCATAACGAAAAGCGATTGGATGAAAAAAACGACAAGTATAAGTTATTTATAAATAACGGCGTAGTTGTTACCGTTAATACTGTTGAAATACACGGTGGTTAAAACACAGTAGCACACGGTATTGCACCAATTATTGATTCTTACGTAAGAAGGCACTACTCAATAATTGTTATAGTAATTACTGTTTAATAATTTATTTTATTGATTCAATAATTGATTCGTTGATATTTTATATTATTGTTGTTTTAATAATTGTCACTACATAGTATTTTCCATTATCGGATCAATAATTCATATTAATTGAATAATATTATTAGATAGCAATATTGGCAATGTCTAGAAAGTTCTGTCTAAGGAGAGGTTTGGTCACCTAATTACGCGCCAGTAAGGAGAAATCTTTATTGAAAAGCCCTCTCTTTCCTGGGAACGGTCTGATTATCGATATTGTGATTCTGTAATATTTTTTGTGAATAATTAATTATTGATTTATATGATAAAGAAAATATTTATTTTATGTAGATATAGATGGAGAAATTTTTTTAATGTGACAATTGTTGAAAATTGTTATTTTATCTTTTTTCTGATAAAATAATTCATTTAAATATATTATTGTATTTTAAATATAATAATGGTGATATTTTTACAATGAATGTGTGATATATGATTAAATGAGGAGGAAAAATATTTTTGTTACTAAAAATATTTAAAACATATTTTTCATGTTTGTGGACCCCATTTCTTGACTAAAATTTGATTATAGCCTATAAAATCGTCCGTATGTGGATTTCGGTCAATTTCTGTTTGGAATTTGGAAAAACTTTCTTCTATAAAGTTGTAGAGAATTAAATTTCCTATGGAATGAGCATAAGATTTGAATTTTTCTGATAAAAGGGCTATTTATTATGAATTATTGAAGTTCCGAAGTTTTGAAATAATTGATTTTTGAAGTTTTAATTATTTTTTTAAGAAAAATGTTTTTTTTATTTTGGTGAGGGGGGCCTACTTGTGTGGTTGATGATTTCAATCTAAGAAAGTGTGCGTAGGAATTTATAAAAAATAAATTAATATTTTATTAAATTTTCTACTTTGGTGTTCTAAGTAATTTCCTATAAATAGGGTGCTTAGGTTAGAATTAAAAATCATACCAGAAATAAGTTTTCTCTCTCTTTCTCTCTCTATATTATCGAGCGTATTCTTGTGAGTATTTTGATACTTTGAGTGTTGCTATACGGTGCAAGTTCTTTTCAGCACTATATCCAGTATTCCAATCAGAAGTACTGTCTTATCGAGGTAAGGGATGTTATTTTTTTTATAAATGGTATTATTTCTTTCAATATCATTATGCCAAAATATTGATAAGATTTTTCTTGTGAAATTCTTATCTTTTAGTTTCGGGGTTACTATTCACTTATATGGCACTATTCACGTATACGACACTATTCATGAATACGACACTATTCACAAAAAAAATTAAATTTTCATTTTTTTGTCCAAAATATCTATTATTTGAACTTGGACTGTTTAAAGTAAGAATCCTTATTGTTTGTTCTTTTGTTTCACTGGATTCGTTTTCTTTAAAATATTTTTCATCATCCTCAGTCCTAAATGATGATATTACTGAATATATTTGGCCTGTAGCACAAAGATGGTTGATTTTCTTATAAATATCTTTGGCCCATAGTGCAAGGATAAACATGTGTTAAGATGAACATGACCAACTGATGAATATCTTTGGCCTGTAGTGCAAAGATGAATATTTGATTGACAGGGATAAAATATTGATGATGGATTTTTAAAATCATAGAAGATAGTAGATTTCATTCTCTACGTAACTTTTCTAATGAATTGTTATTTCTGCTGCGAATATTGATTTAAAACTTGTTGTCTATTGTATTCTATCAGATTTTCCCTGTTGAGGACTAATGATAATTTGTTCTATATTATCTTAATCATAATATTCTTTACTGGGCTTGTTGAGATCACCCTTTTCCTTTTTGTTCCATTTTTCTTTTCAGGAGGTAAGAATGTAGCGAGTACTAGTCGGGGTTTGGAATGAAGGTTCTAGAAAGTCGTTTTAGTAGTCCTCACTATTTTGTAAAATAGTGTATCAATAATTGTAATGAGGACTTATTTGAGTGTGGATATTGTCTAGATGACAATATTTGTATTTAAACTCACAGTTTATGTGTTGTCGTATTTTGCACGACAATTGTATTAATAAAGTTATAGTTATTTCTGTACCATGTATTTGGCGACTCAGAACAGGTGTTGTATACCTATTTTGGGGGCGTCACAGTTTGTATCAGAGTTTAGGATTATGATCTCTGGTGGAGATCGGGGAATAGAACTAGGAGGGGAGAGACGAGTAAATCCTTCGCTAGTGTGTCCTACCTAAGCTTATTTGTTGGTTCGTCAGAATATAGGGATATTATGTGATATGTTAATTTCTTCAATTAACCCTTGTTTTATGGCAGTATTTGAGAATGGCAACCGAAAATGTTAACAGTGGAGTAAATGAGACCATGAAGACAACTTTACCAACCAATGAGGAAAACGTGCAACAGGCCGACAATGTTCCTTCTGTAAACAACACCACTGATCAGACAATGAATGATGGAATGTTTAGAAGCTTTTTGCAGTTCATGCAAAATCAGATGAAGGAGACTCGTGTACAAAATACAGGTGGAAATGATAGCAACGCACAGTTTGTCATAGCCAAGCAGTTCAAAGAGTTGGGACCACCAGAATTTTGGGGAAAACCGGATCCGATTAAGGCGGAGACATGGGCCAATCATATTACCAAGATATTCAACGTCTTGGGATGCACGGAGGAACAGAAGGTTCCATTAGCCACCTTTATGTTCCGTAACGAGGCATATTGCTGGTGGGAATCTGTGAAGCGTACCCATTCAGCCACACTCAGCATGTCTTGGGAAATATTTCAGAAACTGTTCAATGACAAGTACTTTCCTAAAAGTATTCGTCATATGAAGGAGGTAAAGTTTATTAGACTTGAGCAGACCAACATGAAGGTGTCCCAGTACGAGGCGAAGTTCGCGGAGTTATCCAAGTTTGCACCTCATTTGGTGGAGAATGAGGAATGTATGACGTGGATGTTTCTGAGAGGTTTGAAACCCGCATACGTCAATATATCATTTCTCATAAGTTTTCTCTATATTCAGATGTTGTCAATAGGGCTCAATTATTAGAGCAAGATAACGAGTACGTTCAACCGAGGGACCACAACCAGGGTCATACCGGTGACAGCAGTTATCGGAGAAACAATAATCAGCGGGGAAAGAAAAATGCGGAAAAGAGCGGCAACCACTGTAGTGGTAATCATGGCCATGATAATAGAAGAAGCAAGTCGGGAGGAGATTTTAAAAAGAGGAGGTACAATAATGACAATGCGAAGACGTCAGCACCAATAGCAACTGGTTCTAAGGGAGGAGAACGACCACCGGTCGTATGCTATAAATGCGAGAAAGAGAGACATATCAACCCAAACTGCACACAACAGTTTAAGGTATGTTATAATTGTGGAAAGGAAGGACATATCGCTCGAGATTGTACTGTAGCAAAACCAAGTCCAGTGGGGATGGTGACTCAAAAGGCTGTCCCAGAAAAGTCAAATTCAACTGTTCCTGGAAGAGCGTTTGTTGTGACTGGTCAAAATATAAGGAACCCAAACGAGGTGATCACGAGTAAGCTAATCATAAATTCTTGCGAAGTTTATACATTACTAGATACCGGTGCTACCCATTCATTTATCTCTCCTGCTTGTGCTCAACGTTTAAACTTAACTCCGGAGAAATTAGACTTTGACTTATCTGTGGAGACTCCATTAGGAGAAATTTTCATTACATCCACAGTTTGTAAATCTTGTTTGATCCAAGTTGGCACTATCACATTACCTGTTGACCTTATCTCTTTAAAGATACTTGCTTTTGATGTGATTTTAGGGATTGATTGGTTAACTACTCATCATGCCAAAATTGATTATTTTTGTAAGGTTGTTAGTTTTCATATTCCTAACCAACTTGTTGTACGAATTCAAGTAACTAAACCACTAAAATCAATCAATGTCATATCAAGTCATAAAGCTATTCGTTTATTGAAAAACGGATGTCAAGCTTTCTTAGCCCATGTTATGGATTTGAATAAAGATACGTCAGATTTGAATAATATTCTTGTTGTTAGTAAATTTCCTGGCGTATTTCCTGAAGAACGTGAAGTTAAATTCTTTATTGATATTGAACCTGGTACAAAGCCCATTTCTAAAACCCATATTGAATGGCTCCTATTGAACTTCAGGAGTTAAAGGTCCAATTACAGGAGTTGTTAGACATCGGTTTCATTCGTCCTAGTACATCTCCTTGGGGTGCTCCTGTTTTATTTATAAAGAAAAAAGACGGGAGTATGCGACTTTGTATTAACTATCGAGAATTAAACCATGTCACTATCAAGAATAGATATCTGTTACCTCGCATTGATGACCTGTTTGACCAATTACAAGAAGCATAATTCTTTCCAAAGATCGATCTTCGTTCTGGATATCATCAGCTGAAGATTAGAACTGAGGATATTCCAAAGACTGCCTTCAGAACTCGGTACGGGCATTATGAATTCTTAGTCATGTCTTTTGGATTGACTAATGCTCCTGCGAATTTTATGGATATGATGAACCGAGTATTCAAGGAATATTTGGATCAGTTCGTTGTTGTCTTTATTGATGACATCCTCATATATTTCAAAAGTCGTGAAGATCATGAGCACCATTTGAAGCTGGTACTCCAAAGGCTTCGTGAAAACAAGCTTTATGCTAAGTTGAAGAAATGCGAGTTCTGGCTTGAGGAAGTAGCATTCCTTGGCACGTGGTGTCAAAACATGGAGTATCTGTTGACCCGACGAAGATTGAAGCAATACAAAGTTGGGAGCAACCGAAGACAGTGACCGAAGTTCGTAGCTTTCTGGACTTAGCTGGTTATTATCGAAGATTCATGGAAGGGTTTTCTCGAATCGCTACTCCGTTAACCCAGTTGACTCGGAAGGATACAAAATTTGTATGGAGCGAGGAATGCGAAAAGAGTTTTCAAGAGCTCAAGAGGAGACTCATTTCGGCACCTGTTCTGACAATACCATCTGGTTTGGATGGATTTGTTATCTACAACGATGCTTCGGGCAAAGGTTTAGGGTGTGTTCTCATGTAACATGGGAAAGTCATAGCCTATGCCTCGTGACAACTTAAAAAATATGAGAGGAATTATCCTACTCATGATCTAGAGTTGGCAGCAGTCGTTTTCGCGCTAAAGATCTAGAGGCACTATCTATATGGGGAGAAAGTGGAGATATATTCAGATCATAAAAGCCTCAAATATTTCTTCACCCAAAAGGAACTCAACATGCGTCAATGACATTGGCTTGAGATATTGAAAGATTAAGACCACACCATTCAATACCATCCTGAAAAAGCGAACGTGGTAGCTGACGCGTTGAGTAGAAGATCATATGCGGAAACGAGTGCGATGTTGTCAACACAAAGGCCCATTTTGTGTGATTTACAAAAGATGAAGATAGAATTCAAGACTCCGGGGACCCATACAATGATGTCAAGTATACGCATAGAATTGACTTTAATCGAAAAAGTTAAAGTTGCTCAAGCGACAGACACAGAGCTAATGCGTATGAAGAAGAAAGTACAAGAAGGTGCTATTCCCGAAGCAAGAATCGATGAAGAAGGAATACTTCGAGTCCACTCCAGACTTTGTGTTCCTAACGACTCTGATTTGAAATACAAGATCATGATGGAGGCACACAATACACCATTTGCAATCCATCCTGGAAGTATCAAAATGTATCGTGATCTTCGACATACATTTTGGTGGAACAATATGAAGAGAGAGATCGTAAAGTTTATCTCGAGGTGTTTAACTTGTCAATGGGTAATGGCGGAGCATCAAGTGCCTAAGGGTCCATTGCAACAACTTGAGATTCTAAAATGTAAGTGAGAGCACATTACCGTGGATTTCGTTATGGGTCTTCCCACGATTTCTCTAGGCATAAATGCTATTTGGGTTATTGTTGATAGATTAACCAAGCCTGCTCATTTCTTGCCGATACTGGAGATTTATTCCCTTGAACATCTTGCTCGTATGTATGTAAATGAGATTGTGAGATTGCATGGCATGCCAGTATCCATAGTTTCGGATCGTGACCCGAGATTCACTTCACGATTTTGGGTTAGCTTGCAAAAATCTATGGGCACAGATTTACGATTTAGTTCAGCATACCATCCTCAAACGGACGGACAATCAGAGAGGACTATTCAAACTCTTGAAGATCTATTAAGACTCTATGTCCTAGACTTCAAAGGGAGCTGGGATAAGTATTTACCATTGGTGGAATTCTGCTACAACAACAGTTATCAGGCAAGTATAGGTGTGGCTCCATTCAAAGCATTGTATAGACAAAAGTGTCGCTCTCCAATATGTTGGGATGAGGTGGGTGAAGCAACATTGTTGGGACCCGAGTTGGTACATATTACTACAAAAAAGATCCAAATGATTCGACAACGTATACGAACGGCACAGGATCGACAAAAGAGTTATGCGAATCTTCATCGAAAGGACGTGAAATTTAGTATTGGGGATCATGTATTATTGCGTGTTGCTCCATGGAAGGGAGTTACAAGATTTGGGAAAAGAGGAAAGTTCAATCCACGATTTATTGGTCCATTTCAGATTCTTGACCGAGTAGGAAATGTGGCCTATAAACTCGCGTTACCTCCAAACACGTCTCGTGTTCATAATGTTTTTCACATATTTGTGCTTCGTAAATATGTGAAACACCCAAACCACGTTATTGAGTTAGAACCGGACAAGATAGCCGAAGACTTAAAGTATGAGGAGGTACCTATCAAGATTTTGGATAAAAAGGAGCATGTCCTACGTACAAAGGTCATACCACAAGTCAAAATTTTGTGGAGGAACCATGTTATTGAGGAAATGACCTGGGAATTGGAAACGGAAATGAAAGCAAGGTATCCTCACCTTTTCAAAATACCAGGTACGTACGTCAATTTCGAGGACGAAATTTCATAAGGAGGGGAGGTTGTAAGACCCCAACTTATTATTAATGAAATTAAATTTCCTCTATTTATTATTTTGAAATAATAAGGGTTGATTTGATTAATGTGATTTGTTATGGGTAAAATGTACAAATATTTTAAATAAGCAAATGGTTATAAAATATTAATTTTTATCGGAGAATATTCGTTTGGTCGTGGAATATTCTTACTGCTGGGGAATATTCGTACGATGGTGCAGCCTTGTGTGGGCCCCATAACGGAAAGGGATTGGATGAAGAAAACGACAAATATAAGTTGTTTATAAATAACGGCGTAGCTGTTACCGTTAATACTGTTGAAATACCTGGTGGTTAAAACACAATAGCACACGGTATTGCACCAATTATTGATTCTTACGAAAGAAGACACTACTCAATAATTGTTATGATAATTACTGTTCAATACTTTATTTTATTGATTTAATAATTGCTACGTTGATATTTTATAATATTGTTGTTTTAATAATTATCACTGCACAGTATTTTCCATTATCGGATCAATAATTCATATTATTTGAATAATATTATTAGATAATAATATTGGAAATGTCTAGAAAGTTCTGTCTAAGGAGAGGTTTGGTCATCTAATTACGCGCCAGTAAAGAGAAATCCTTATTGGAAAGCCTCCTCTTTTTTAGGAACGGTCTGGTTGTCGATATTGTGATTCTGTAATATTATTTGTGAACAATTAATTATTAATTTATATGATAAGGAACATATTCATTTTATGTGGATATAGATTGAATTTTTTTTTAATGTGACAATTGTTGAAAATTGTTATTTTATCTTTTTCTGATAAAATAATTCATTTAAATATATTATTATATTTTAAATATAGTAATGGTGATATTTTTACAATGAATGTGTGATATATGATTAAATGAGGAAGAGTATTTTTGTTACTAAAAATATTTAAAACATGTTTTTCATGTTTGTGTACCCCATTTCTTGACTGAAATTTGATTATAGCCTGTAAACTTATCCGTATGTGAATTTCGGTCAATTTCTGTTTGGAATTTAGAAAAACTTTATTCTGCAAAGTTGTAGAGAATTAAATTTCCTATGGAATGGACATAAGATTCGAATTTTTCTGATAAAAGGGCTATTTATTATTAATTATTGAAGTTTCGAAGTTCCGGAATAATTGATTTTTGAAGTTTTAATTATTTTTTTAAGAAAAATGTTTTCTTTGATTTTGGTGAGGGGAGCCCACTTGTGTGGTTCATGATTTCAATCTAAGAATGTGTGCATAGGAATTTATAAAAAATAAATTAATATTTTATTAAATTTTCTGCTTCGGTGTTCTAAGCAATTTCTTATAAATAGGGTGCTTAGGTTAGAATTGAAAATTACACCAGAAATAAGTTTTCTCTCTTTCTCTCTCTATATTATCGAGCGTATTCTTGTGAGTATTTTGATACTTTGAGTGTTGCTATACGGTGCAAGTTCTCTTCAGCACTATATCCAGTATTCCAGTCAGAAGTACTGTCTTATCGAGGTAAGGGATGTTATTTTTTTTATAAATGGTATTATTTCTTTCAATATCATTATGCCAAAATATTGATAAGATTTTTCTTGTGAAATTCTTGTCTTTTAGTGTCGGGGTTACTATTCACGTATACGGCACTATTCACGTATACGACACTATTCACGAATACGACACTATTCACAGAAAAATTAAATTTTCATTTTTTCCAAAATATCTATTATAGATACTAGCTTTGATTGTATCCATATTTTGATCATTCTTGAATTTTACTTAACTATGGTATTTATGAAGTATTTTTGAACTTGGACTGTTTAAAGTAAGAATCCTTATTGTTTGTTCTTTTGTTTCCCTGGATTCGTTTTCTTTAAAATATTTTTCATCATCCTCAGTCCTAAATGTTGATATTACTGAATATCTTTGGCCTGTAGTGTAAAGATGGTTGATTTTCTTATAAATATCTTTGGCCCGTACTGCAAAGATAAATAGGTGTTGAGATGAATATGACCAACTGATGAATATCTTTGGCCTGTAGTGCAAAGATGAATATTTGATTTATGATGTATATTGATTGACAGGGATAAAATATGGATGATGGATTTTTAAAATCATAGAAGATAGTAGATTTCATTCTCTACGTAACTCTTCTAATGAATTGTTATTTCCGCTACGAATATTGATTTAAAACTTGTTGTCTATTTTTTTCTATCAGATTTTTTCCTTTTGAGGACTAACGATAATTTATTCTATATTATCTTAGTCATAATATTCTTTACTGGGCTAGTTGAGCTCGCCCTTTTCCTTTTTGTTCCATTTTTCTTTTCAGGAGGCAAGAATGTAGCGAGTACTAGTCAGGGTTTTGAATGAAGGTTCTAGAAAGTCGTTTTAGTAGTCCTCACTATTTTGTAAAATAGTGTATCAATAATTGTAATGAGGACTTATTTAAGTGTGGATATTGTCTAGATGACGATATTTGTATTTAAACTCACAGTTTATGTGTTGTCGTATTTTGCACGACAATTATATTAATAAAGTTGTAGTTATTTCTGTACCATGTATTTGGCGACTCAGAACGGGTGTTGTATACTTATTTTGGGGGCGTAACATAAACTATTATACAATTATACTAAATGAATGAAAACATAATGAACCTAAACCTAAACATGACAACATATGCAAAAATATAACAAACTAAACTAAACATGCAATAACGAACTAAACTAAATTGCTAAACTCCCCCAAACTTAGCAATTACAATGTCCTCATTATAAAATAAAGCAATAAGTGTAAGAGGTCTTCCCTGTAATCAACTAAGGTTGAGGTGATGGCGGTAATCGTGGCGACGGTGGCCGTGGCATAAGCACTTGGCGTTCCTTCGTGTTTGAATCCGAAGGAGGATACTGTGGCATAGGATCGGGCTGCTGATATTGGAATTGAGCGGCTGGATTGAGACTTTGGAGGGACGTATTCACTGAGGCAAAGGACATGTTCATGGCATTACACAAATGGTCTTGCCTAGCTGCTAGTCGGGACATCCTTCTAATATTTTCTTTCTCTTGTTTATCAATTTGTCTTTGAAGGCTGCGAAACTATGAGCTGAACATGTACCTTCATGTCCTTCGCCTCTCCTTGGTCTCCTGCTCCCCAGTAAGCTAGTCATCCTGGAACTCGTCATCTTCAGAGGTGTCCTCAGCATCTGCCTCCTCCTCAGAGGCTGGTGGAAATATAATACCTACGCCTCTTGGGTGTGACTCTCCCCCAGGCCAAACTGTGTAGCGTGCAATCGTGCGGGAGTCTAATAGCTGGAGAGGCTGCTGACAAGGCTCATTACCTGACCATCTAACGCTAGCCTGCCTGCACAACCCACAGATGAGGGATGGGTGTGGCAGCCGCCAAAAAATGGCACTGGCAGACATCGCCGTATAGAGAAGCTGATAATGTCACCTACATCGATGTTGAAGTCCTTCACAATTGCGTACAACAGAAGAACCTTCTCCCTCGTCACTTTCGTGGTATGCGTGGATGAAATAACTTAGCATACAAAAACGTATACCATATCTTGCCATAGCGGCTTAAGTCCTTGCTGAGGAAGATTGTGCCGCCCTTTCATCCTTTAACTCATATAGTACCCGACTTAGTTATCTCGGATATAATCTGATCATAATCGGGACCACTGTTATGCAATTGACCATACTGGCATATCGCAGGGGTTCGCAGGATGTAATAATTGTTGATAGCCTCTATACTGAAGGGAACCTGTTTAACCCTTACGAATGCACTGAACGTGGCCCTTCCCTCAGCGTTTGTATAAAACTCCTTCACCATGCTGACTATTGTTGGTTCTAGCTCATCAGTAAATCTATCCCAACCATTCTTATATATCTGCCTCCTCATTTGCCCATCAACATTGTTTGATGCCAAGCCCCACTCAGGAGTTAGTGCCTTTGGCACTAGATAGTCGTACTTATCGGCGGTGTTGGCACTCACAAATTTCCATCGGTCAAATGCCCGTACAGGTGGTGTAGACCCTGAACCTTCACCTCGTTGTCGCTTGGATGGTGTTTTTGGTGCCATGGCAATCAATTCGATCACAAATTCCCCCAACCTTTCTCTTGCACAATTTGTAGAACAATTGGTGTACATTCTACCACAATACCCCAAACTGACAACTAAAATTTCAAAGTGTAATGACAAAGTGAACAACTAGCTTACCCACTGATTTCCCCTTTTATTGATGATGAATTTGCAGTAGTAGCACTGAATTTAAAGTTTCCCCCAAACTTGATCCTTGCAAACCCAATTGAAGACAAACCTTAGGTTGATGGAGAGAAAATTCAAAATTTGATGATGAAGTGGTGTGAGATTGATGGAGTTAGGGCTTGTATTTATAGAGAGGGATATGGGTGTTTAAATTTGTGGGTTAGTGGAGATGATTATAGCAAATTTGTGGGTAAGAGAGTGGATTGAGGTTCGGTTATGGAAGAACAAACGTGGAGAAGTGGAGTAGTGGGATGACTAAGTGTATAATCCATTTTAAAAGAAATTTGGACATCCCGTACCCCCGCTCCGGCGGGGGGTATTTATACAGAAAGGGTCCGTCCCAGCAGGGGGGTATTATATTCTTGGCTTAAGACCCCCGGCCCGGCGAGGGGTATCCTTCACAAAATGCTCACCCCGGTGGGGGGGGGGGTATTCTATAAATGCCTTTAATTTTTCAACTTCCTCTCATCAAACACACGTCCAAAAGCTTCCCAAGTACTTGAAACACATTGGAATCATAAACATAAGATAACATCATGTATGTTGAGCACATAAAGTCAAATTTACTAAAAATCATGCCTTAACTAACTATCTATTGTAACGCAGTGAACTAATTGATACTAGAATTACACATTAACTATAAATTGGCTAACATAACATAAAAAATACAGTAAATGAAAGTAAAATTGGGTTGCCTTCCAATGAGCGCTTGTTTTTGAGTCTTTCAGCCTGACTACTCCCTGTTCATGGCACATTGGCAAGTGTGATCGCGGTGGCTTCAATGTCGATGTCACCACCCCAGTAGTGCTTCAACCGTTGATCGTTGACTTTGAATGTTTCAAGTGGATTTCTACTTTATAGTTCAATGGCGCCATGTGGAAAACCTTCTTAATTGTGAATGGCCCCGACCATCGGGATTTGAGCTTTCCTGGGAACAATTGCAGTCGTGAGTTGAACAGTAACACTGATTGTCCCGGTTCGAACTTTCCTTGCATAATCTTTTGGTCGTGCCACTTCTTGACTTTTTCCTTATACAGCTTTGAGTTCTCATACGTTTGCAGTCAAAATTCGTCGAGTTCATTCAATTGGAGCAATCTTTTCTCTCCTGCAACTGTTTGATCAAAATTGAGTTTTTAAATGGCCCAGTATGCCTTATACTGTAATTCCACCAAGAGGTGACATGCTTTCCCATAGACCAATTGATACGGAAACATCCCAATTGGCGTCTTGTATGCTGTCCTGTAAGCCCATAGTGCGTCATCCAACTTTAGAAACCAATCTTTTCTACTCAGATTTACTACTTTCTCTAAAATTTTCTTCACCTCTCTGTTTGACCACTCGTTTGGGGGTGATATGATGTACCCTATAATTGACCCCATATTTTGCCAAGAGAGTTGTAAATGATCTATTGCAGAAGTGACTACCCTCATCACTTATGATTGCTCTTGGTGTGCCAAACATTGTAAAGATATTATTTTATGAGAACTTAAGAACCACCTTGGCATCGTTTGAAGGGAGTGATACGGCTTCAACCCATTTTGACACATAGTCCACAACTATAAAGATATACAAGTTGTTGAATGAAAGAGGAAACGGTCCCATGAAGTCCATCCCCATACATCAAAAATCTCCACTTCCATGATAATGTTGAGCGGCATCTCGTTCCTCTTTGATATATTTCCCATCCTTTGGCATCTGTCACAGTTTTTCACGAACTGGTGGGCATCCTTGAACATAGTAGGCCAGTAAAATCCTGCTTGAAGTAACTTGGCCATGGTCCGCTCTCTACCATAATGTCCCCCATACGCAGATGAATGGAAATGGTGCAATATATTTTTCACTTCGCTTTATGACACACATCTAGAAATCATCTTGTTTGCACACTGTCTGAATAAGTAAGGATCGTCCCACATGTACCACTTGACGTTATGTAGGAACTTATTTTTTTGTTGTCGTGTCAGTTCAGGGGGAAGGATTTTGCTCACCAAGTAATTGGCAAAATCCGCATACCATGTAAATTTTATGTTGAATCCAAAAAGCTGCTCATCCGGAAATGATTCATTAATTACACACTTATCCTCCCCATCCTTATCCGGATTTTCCAGCCTCGAAAGATGATCCGCCATTTGGTTTTCTGTCCCCTTCCTATCCTTTATTTCCAAGTCGAATTCCTAAAGGAGTAGAATCAATCTGATTAGTCTAGGCTTAGCATCCTTCTTCGAAATCAAATAACAAATCGCCGAGTGATCCGTATATACCACCACCTTTGTTCCAATCAAATAGGCTCTAAATTTGTCAAAGGTGTATACTACTGCAAGTAACTCCTTTTTGGTGGTTGTGTATTTCAATTGGGCATCCGTGAGGGTTTTACTTGCGTAGTATATGGCATAGAATATCTTCTGTCGGCGTTGACCCAAAACAGCCCCTACTGCGTAATCACTAGCATCACACATTATGTGACGCCCCCAAAACAGCCCATCTAGAGTGGCCAAATACATGGTACAAAATTCAAATACAACTTAATAATACAGATGTCGTGTAAACAATATGAAAAAACATAAACTGAGAGTTTTAATAAGAATATTGTCATCTAGATAATATCCACACTCAAAGGAGTCCTCATTACATTTATTGTCACACTATTTAATAGAATAGTGAGAACTACTAATGCTATCATCTGGACCGTCACTCCGTTTCCCGACTCATCCCATTTATATTCTCATTTCCTGAAGAGAACAGTAAAAGAAAGGGTGAGCTAAACTATCCCAGTAAGAAATATTATGACTAAGATAATGCAGAATAAATTATCATTAGTCTTCAACAATGTTAAACTGATAAAATATAACAAACATCAAGTTTAACTGCAGCGGAACAAGCAATCCATTAGAAGAGTCAAGTAGAGAATAAAATCTACTATCTTCTATAATTTAAAAAGTTTTTCATCACTTTTATCGCTGGGACTCAACTTAATAAATAATCCACATTATCAATTCATCCATGCACTACAGGCCAAGGATATTATTTAGTATCACGACCACGAATTATCCATGCACTACGGGCCAAAGATAATTGTGTTTTCATCAACGGTCCTGATCATGCCATAAAACAATTCATCTTTGCTCCCTTGGCCAAAGAGAATCCATAGCCATAATCATGCCAAAAACTGTCTATCAATGCACTATGGGCCAATGAGGACTTTTTCCACATCATTTATAACATTACGGTCATGATTATACCGAATAATCCCCGGTCATAATCATACCAAGTCCATCTATGCACTTCAGGCCACAGATGACTTTCAACATAATATAAACGTGAGAATGATGACAATGATATAAGAATTCAATAAAACAAGTTCAAAAATTAATTTATTCAGGAACTAATAACGTCCAAATTGTCAACATGGTACTTCTTTGTAGAGTAAAATTCAAGAATGCTTAGAAGAATATTTCTATGAAAAGATACTAGATGAAGCGCAAATATCAAGGATATTCCACTAATTTCATGGAATATAGAAGTCAAAACTTTAACCAACTAAGTATAATAAAGAATGGAATAACAAAAGAAATCACCATGCATGCGGTACTTCGCATAGATAGGTTATTCCAACAGAATAATAAATAACGGAACCAGGTCAGGTGAAATTCGCACCGACAGAATGTTCCAACAGAATAATAAAGAATGTAATAACAACAGAAATCACCATGCATGCGGTACTTCGCATAGACAGGTTATTCCAACAGAATAATAAATAACGGAACCAGGTCCGGGTAAAACGCACAGACAGGATATTCCAATAGAATAATAAAGAATGTAATAACATTTGAAATCACCATGCATGCGGTACTTCACATAGACAGGTTAATCCAACAGAATAATAAATAACAGAACCAGGTCCGGCGTAGAACGCACAGACAGGATATTCCAACAGAATAATAAAGAATGGAATAACAAAAGAATTTCATCAAGTATAGGGTAGCCCGCGTATACAGGTTATTTCAACAGAATAATAAAGAATGGAATAACAGAAGAATTCACCAAGTATAGGGTAGCCCGCGTATACAGGTTATTCCAATAGAATAATAAATAATGGAATAACAGAAGAATTTCACCAAGTATAGGGTAGCCCGCGTATACAGGTTATTCCAATAGAATAATAAATAATGGAATAACAGAAGAATTTTACCAAGTATAGGGTAGCCCGCGTATACATGTTATTCCAACAAAATAATAAAGAATAGAATAACAAAAGTTCTCTTCATGAATATGAAAAAAATAATACCCCTTACCTTATAAAGAAGAGTACTCCGACGGTAGGGCGATGATATACTTGAAGAAACTTGCACTACGCTCAAAGCTTTCTTAAACGCTAAAGAAAGACGCTCAAGATTATAGAAGAAGAATTCTCTCTACAGTTTCTCTCTCTAGAGTTTCAGTGAATTTGTAAGAAATAATGAAGGAATGAGCTTCTATTTATAGAAGAATGGACTGAATAGTAACCAATCCATGAACGGTCCAGATAGATTTACTTTTAAATGGATAGTCTAGATTGGTTTATAATAAAATATAATATATTCCTAACTTTATAAAAGTATTATTTTTTATATAAAAAGATTTTACTATGCAAACACTATGCAGGTACTATAAAAACACTATGCATAATAAAATATAATATATTCTAATTATTATCTAATAAAACAGATAACTTTATAAAAGTATTCTGTTTTATATAAAAAGATTTTACTATTAGCCTAATAAAACGAATAACTTTATAAAAGTATTATGTTTTATATAAAAAACTTTTCTATTTTATTACATTAATAATACTAATAAAACAAAACTCATATATATATATATATATAACAATCGACAATAATTGAATCCAATAACGTGAGATACTATGCAGCAACTATTGTAGCAATAATTGAACAAAACTGAGTGACTTCTCACGTAAGTATTAATAATTAATACCGTGTACTACTATGCCACCACGCGTATTACTGTATTTTTACTACTGGGTAGTTCAACAGTTTTAACGGTAAAACTTTCGTCGTTATTTTCATAAATATATTTTTGTCGTTTTCTCATTCCGACAATAATTCTGTTGTGGGATCCACCAATGATTGCGCCGTTGTACGAATATTCTCTGCTAAAACTAATATTCCCCGACCAATCGAATATAATACAACAACTTACATACTTTGTAAAATTTATAAATACTACATACAACTATAACATTATTTCAAATCCATACCATAATATTAAAAAAATATTTAGAGAAAATTAAATCTTTATTCGTAAAAGTTGGGATTTTACACATTAACTCAAAAGGCATAGTCCAATCCGGTGCGACGATTACTGGAGCTGTAGTTAACTTTGTTTTCAACTGTTCAAATGCTGCTTTACACTCTTCATTAAAACTGAACACCACATCTTTCTCTAACAGACTGTATAATGGTTTTGTAATCTTAGAGAAATTCTTAATAAACCTTCGGTAGAATCCTGCGTGTCCAGGAAAACTGGGAATTCCCTTTACTGTAGTTGGCGGTGGAAGATTCTCTATTATATCCAACTTTGCCTTATCAACCTCTAAGCCTTTTACAGAGACCTTGTGCCCCATAATTATTTCTTCTTCAACCATAAAGTGGAACTTCTGCTAGTTAAGCGCCAAGTTAGTTTCCATGCATCGCTTCAAGACCATGACTAGATTCTCTAAAAACTTATCAAAAGTGTTTCCATATACTGAGAAGTCATCCATGAAGACTTCTGTAGACACTTAAAATTTTTTGCACACCTGTTACTAACATTGCAGGAGGGTAGATTCGTCTTTCGGAGATAACCCTGGAAGACAACTCACATCTATTTCGGATACCACCGGAAGATCAATCTCAACCCCGAAACACACACCAGTAGTATCAATTCCAATCTCGGAGATAACCTCGAGTTTCATCCTTGGAGATAACCCCAAGGAATGCCGTTGCTGTTCCGGCGATAACCCCGAAAATGCTTGTTTCAAATGCATACAATCAGCTTCAATCTCAGACCTCCCATTGAGGCATTCATTCCAAAGACCCGGAGATAACACCGGGAAGACAGGCACACATAAAGATGACCCTTCGGAATTCAAACACCTGCAGCAGTCCAATCTCAGAAGTAACACTGAGCAACGTCTACTTTGTCAGCCCAAACCGGAGATAACCCCGAGCGCCGTCTCAACATTTCATACATACATTTCTACACAGAAATGTCCCATAAGAGCCAAGGAGTTCCAATCCCGAGTGACTATTACGCGTGACAGCACACCGGATAGAATTTGAAGCTTGAAGACCATGGGCATGGTCCCCTCTTCCTGACTTCGTACAACCTCTAATCCCATGTTATTGCGTAACTCTCGACAAAAGCGGTCCGAAGAAGGTCTTATACACCTCGTTCGGATGCTCGGATTGAAGTTCTGCAAGTTCGAGCGAATATGACAGTGCACGAGTGCACGTACTTCGAGACAGCGGGAATCGTAAGGCCCAGGGAACCCCGGGTAGCCGCATGTGCATCTATAGCTTCCGTAGGTATACCTGCGGCCACCAGCTCTATAAATATAGAGCTTGGGGTGGCCATATTTAAGAGAAAAAGAGGCGAGGAAGCCCTGTCCAATTTGCTCTGTACACACCCCATATTGAATGCTTTCTCATTTTAAAAACCTGTTAACTCACATATAGTTATATTTTACCTGCAGGAGCTGAGTGTTTATTCAACTAGAGTCATAGAAGCCTTCTTTGGCAGCCCACTGTCAGCCTTCTCATACTCTATAAAGCATTTCTCTTCATCTTTGCACACACTATTCTTTACATTCAAAGTCGTGTTGTGTGTGTATGCCCGAACTTCAGTCTGTGGTTTCATTTTTGTTTGTATATATATACTTATATATGTATATATTTATATATATATATGGACTAACATTATCGAGTTATGCCTCGATTGAGCCTAGACTTATGTCTGGAGTGTTTACTTACTTATATATATATATACTTATATATATGAACTGTTGTCAGATTATGTTCGATGAGTCTGGATTTTACATCTGGAGCATTTACTTGCTTATATATATATATATATACTTGTATATATGAACTGTTGTCGAACTATGTTTGATGAGCCTAGATTTTATATCCGGTGCATTTACTGCTTTTATATATATATAGCAACAAATCGCTGGAATGATAAATCGAGTCGGGATTGAGAAACATCCTATGCGTTTATCGCTTTTATATATATTTATATATATTTACATTTATGCCAGGCCTGGAGTTTACTTCGTGGCCTTTTACTGCTTTATTTACATTTCGTCCCGCTTTGAGTTTACTTCATGGAGGTTGATCGTCTTTACTGCTTTCTTTACATTTAGTTCCGCTTGGAGTTTACTTCATGGCGGTTAATCGCATTTACTGCTTTATTTATATTTTTGATCCCCCATGGAGGTGCTTCGTGGTGGTTGATCATTTCTATACATATATATATATATATATATTTACCGCTTTTATATATTTACATTTCTGATCCCCCATGAAGGTGCTTCGTGGTGGTTGATCATGTCTGTATATATATATTTACAACTTTTATATATATAACTACTTACCGCTTTTCATATAAACTGCGGATCATGCGAGTCTAGGAATCATGTGATCACAGATTCAGTCTACTGAATCTAGATTCGGTTCCCGTGATGGACATTTTCAGCTGTAAGCAGCTTGTAAATTATTCACGGTGTTTGAATTTCCTTAGATGGCTTTCATGCCCATGAGCAGTTCGACACTGCTATATATTATTTTCTCGAAGATGCTTCGCATCTCGAAAATAAAAGCAAATAAGCCGAACATTTAATAATAAAATGGAAGTATGAAAAGGTCTCAATTACTATTGAGCACATGGTTTGAAAAACCCCTTTTACAAAATTCACTGCTATATCATGTTTAAAATTGAATTTTTCATACAAATTCAAACCCTTTGTATATAGGTGCGAACATGGACTCACACTACTTCCAAATAAATTGCTCATTGATTCACACACACACACATTCATATATCAGTTTCTTGAAAAGTGGCGGTCACCGTGGCAATACGGATGTTGGGTGCCTAACACATTCCCTCTGCATAATCAAGCCCCCGAACCCAAATGAATCTTGGTTTCACAGACCCGTTTAGCCGTGTCACATCATTGGGTCAATGTACAAACCTTTTCTCGGTTGTGTTGGTGCAACCAGTTAAAAACACCAACTGACGACTCGTACAGTCAAATCGTCGACATGATACATGTCGAACCTTTTTCACTTGTATTTTCAAACAAATCTCACATATCATGAGAATACCAAAGAACAAGAACAGAAAAGGGACAAATAAAAATTACGACGTCGACAGGTGGCGACTCTGATGGAGACACCAGTAAGAGGGTTTAAGCCGCTACTACAAGCTTTTCAAAACTGTTATATGCTTGTGTGTGAATGTTGCATTTACATTTATGATGAATGTGTACTAATGCATTTTAATTACTGCACTACAATATATCTATCTGTGATATTAGTGCTTCACACATGTCATCATTTTCATAAACGGTGAGACAAGTTGTATGTGAATGTATGTTGTCTGGTTCCTCCACCAGGAGGCTATCCTGTCGGTTTTTGATTATTGGACTCGTAGGGAGACTAATTCCAACGAGGCTTAGGAAAGGCACCACCCAGATTCGCTCCAGTTGAAAGACCGGATTAACTTCCCGTCAAGTATATTGCGACGATCTGGGAACCTTCATGCCAAAAAGTCGCAAGAGTAACCCTAAGATAGGTCAGCCTCTAATTAAACAAACACGGAGGAGAGTCTTTTCATGCTTTTAATTTTCTATTACTTGTAAAAGCATTTACTTGTAATTTTATTCCATGTTCATATTAATGTAAAATATTTGCACATACATGACATGCTATCAAGTAACATCCGTTTTGCAGGATAATATTCCTAACACGGGTATATCACATAGCATGTAAACATTTACATTATCCATAAAACTAAATTACATAAGTTTTTGTAGGGAAATAATTGGGCCTGTTACCTGCTCAAAATCCAAAAAGGCCACGAGCCTACAGCCAATCATGTCTTCTTCTGACCAGTCTAATCCCGTTTCTTGAGAAGAATTTGATGGACTAAGTAAACAAATTACAGATTTGGCTGTTCTACTTAAAGAATTGCATTAGTCTACTCATGGCTCAAAAAATGCCTACACATACAGAATCCTCTACATAAGGAGGAACTCATGGTTTGGATAAAAAAAATTCAAAACCTCAGTTGGATATGACCAACAAAGACCCTGAAAACACCCATCTCAAAGGAGATTCAGACACCGGTGATATCAGGAAGAAGGTCCTTTAAATGGAAGAAACTATCCGTGCTCTCAAAGGGATTGGAACACACGGAAGTGTTTCGTATGCTGACCTTTGCATATTCCCTGGTGTTCATTATCCAAAGAAATTTAAAACCCCTGACTTTGAAAAGTATGATGGATTAGGGGATCATTACACACATTTGAAGGTGTTCATTGGAGAACTTGGATCTTATGCGAAAAATGAAAAAGATCAGAATGCAGCTATTCCAGAAGAGTCTGATTGGGGAATCCCGATCATGATATACCAGATTAGACAACTCAAAGATCCATAGCTAGGAAGAGCTAGCTCACGCCTTCCTCACTCAGTACAGTTTTCAATCTCAGATGGCTCCTGACCGGTACCAGATTACCAAGGTCAAGAAACAGTCTAATGAGTCTTTCAGAGAGTACGCTCAAAGGTAGAGGCGCCTTGCTACTCAAGTTATTCCTTCTATGACAGAGTCAGAAATGGTCATGACTTTCATAGACATACAAGAAGCTCCTTTCTATGAAAGAGTTTTAGCTGGTATTGGCAAACCATTTTCTGAAATGATCAAACATGGAGAGATGGCTGAGATGGGATTGAAGTCAGGAAAGATTCAAGACCTAGCCGCTCTTAAAGCAGTTGCTGAGTACATCCAGTCTGGAACTTATGGAAACAACCCCCGGAGCGTCCATAAAAAGAAAGAGGAGGATGTTTCCTTGAGACTACAAGGTCAAAAAGGCAGTCAGAACATGCCTATACAGAGGAGAACTACTCCCCTTTCCAAGCACAGTCTTTAAACCCTCCATTGCCTAAAGGTGGAGAAGCAAAGCGCCCTCGAACGTTCACACCCTTAGGGGACTCGCTCGAGAATATTCTTGCTCTTCTGACTACTCAGAGGAAAATCACGCATCTTCTTCCACCACCCAACCCTAATGGGAGGGGTTTCAATGGGAGGGGTTTCAATGATATTCAAGATTGTTGGGCCTTGAAACACAAGATCCAAGATTTGATAGACAATGGTGAGATCGTGGTTACCAAACCAGATCAACCTCATGTGCAAGACAACCTTCTTCCTTAACACAAAGAAGAAAGGTCAACATGATTAGTTAGAGCAGTGGACAGAGTTCAAATTTTAACAATGAATCATCCCAAATCATCAAAGACGGTGTTGACATATGGGATTATGCAAAGTTCCAATTTTTCATGGAATGAAAGATGAAAGCTCTTTGTAAGCAAGTGGAACAATTGGCAGAACTGGTGATCCATCAGCATCAAGTCACACGCCAGTTAGTCAGCCACGAGTATGCATATCTCCTTACTTTTGTTATGAATGCTCCATCGTCACCTTCAGAAAGCGAAGCACTGGAGGACAATGTTGCAAAGAGAGCAAGTGCCAAAGCCGTCGAGATTTTGCCAATAAAAGGGAATTTATGTACCTAGGCCAACCTATGGAGGAGATATTTCAGATGCTAATCAACGAAGGAAGAATCACCTCCCTTCTACCTCCAATTAATCCTCATTCAAGACGGTTCAACTCTGATGGAGTATGTCAATATCATTCACATTATCGTGGTCACAGAACATAAGAATGTTGGGTACTCCGCAACCTTATTCAGAATCTAATTGACAGCGGTGTCCTGTAATTGGCAGATGATGACACTGTGCTACTCGAGAGTGGGAATACCTATCCTACCAAATGGAAGGGACCAGTAGCAATTATATCAGCTAAGTCTAATGAGATTGTCGGGCCATTTCCCATACAAGCAATTCAACTCAAAGGGGCTAACAATCCTTTGATAGTGGCTGCACCAGAGCCAATTTCTTTACTCTTCAGACCACAGTATCCTGTTGTCAGCCTACACAAATTCCCATGGAATTATAGGAAAGCTGAAGGATCTACTTCTCATACTACTGCCACAGTGTCGAAGGAAAATCCACCGTGTCTTCCTCAGAGTGTGATGAAGCCCGCCATAAAAGCAAAGAGGAAGATTCCCATGGAGAAGATTGAGAAATTCCTCCACACTAGGGGCCATAATGAAGCCAAGGTGGTTCTAAGCTTAAGAGAAACTCCACATCAGATCTCAATACTGGACTTGGTTTTCTCTTCTAAGGATCACATGAAGATCTTATTGAAGGTTTTGGAAGAAGCCTACTTACTAAAATCAGTGGATGTGGAAAAATTTCAACATCTGGTTGATCACATTTTTAACAACAATGTGATATCCTTCACTGATGATGACATACCGCCCGAAGGGATCGGACATTGCAAGCCATTGCACATTACGGTTTAGTCCTCCGGGCATATGTTAGCTGGAGTTTTGATAGATGGAGGTTCATCTCTGAATATCTATCCTTATGCCACCTTGGTGAAGATAAACGTCAATCTCAAACGGATCCAAAGTAGCCATATGATTATCAAAGCTTTTGATGGATCCCGATGAAATTCTGTCGGAGAGATTGAGTTGCCAATTGATATTGGTCCAAATACATTCAATGTATCCTTTCACATCCCAAGATAGATTCAGGATACAACCTGCTATTGGGGAGACCATGGATCCACATGGCTGGAGCTGTCCCTTCTACACTTCATCAACAACTTAAATACATTATCAACAATAGCCTAGTCACTATCAACGCTGAGCCGAAATGTCCTAAACAAGGAAACCTACCACTCACTAGCTTCAATTCAGAAGTTCAGATGACCAATTTTCATACTTTGGAAGTGAGAAACACACAATACCATCATATTGGAGCGTCACTTCCTGTACCCAAGATTTTTTTTGAAATGATGGCAGCCACTCAAGAAATGATGTCATTGGGTCATCAGCCTGGACAAGGGCAGGGTAAAAATCAGCAGGGTATTAAGCACCCAATTCAAATGTCCAGCCAAACTGGGACAGCAAGACTAGGCTATTCTGCCAGTTCCAGTCATAGAAATCCTAATAAGCATAAGCAGATTCCTCAAGCTTCTGCCACACGATGATTTTCTCCATCTGCACCTCTGAGCTGATACAGTCTCCGGTAAAGGTGTCAGCCCATGTTATGGCTATGTTATTTCCCAAACTAGTACCATTTAAAGCAAAAGAGGTCCTGATTCCTGATCCCGAAGTGGAAGAAAGAGAAAAGAAACGTAAACATGACATCGCCTTGATGATGTCAGGCATACGCATCATTGTCCATGATGAACATACAAACAGATACACCCCAGACGATGATTGCCCAGATGTTAGGGTCATCATTCGAGAAAAGGAGGACCATGATAGCCCCTCCATCACTGCAGTCCATCAGGACTTTACCCTCCATGCATTGGTCGACGAGGGTAAAACGGGCTGAAATCCCTCTACCATGTAGATAACTTTAATTGCTTACTTTTCTGTACAGTATTAACAGTTATTTTATCAATACATGCTAACACTTTTGTATGATTAAACAGTTTCATATATTAAGTGAAAACATATTTTGTTTCAGGACTCTAAATTTGGATGTGCCTGTACTTGTTGATGAGGTGCCTTTTCTCCACAAGGACTGTAACTTTGATGAAAAGTTTGATTCAGACTTGATGGAAATTCAAGAGGACATTGAGATACCTCAAGAGATTAAGGAATGGGTCTAAGACAACCCTAAGCCTAATCTTGATCAAACCACTCCTTTCAATCTTGGAACCTTAGAAAGCCCTAAGCTAATCTAGTTTGGTTTAGACTTAACCCCAAACCAACGGAATAACATGGTTGCATTAATAACCCAATTCCAGGATGTGTTTGCATGGTCTCATGAAGACATGGTGGGTTTGTCCACTGACATTCTAAAATCTCAAATTTTACGAATAAAGATTCAATTTTCTCGAAATATTTTTTTGAATATTATGGTGTGAATTTGAGATAATGTTATAGTTGCGGGTAGTATTTATAAATTTTGCAAAGTATGCAAGTTGTTATATTATATTTGATTGGTCAGGAAATATTCTTTGTGTCGGGGAATATCCGTACGATGGTACAATCATTGGTGGACCCCACAACAGAATTATTGTCGGATTGAGAAAACGACAAAAATATTTTATTAAAAATAACGGCGGAAGTTTTACCGTTAAAACTGTTGAACTACTCAATAGTAAAAGTACAGTAATATGCGTGGTTGCATAGTGGCACACGGTATTAGTTATTGATGCTTACGTGAGAAGTCACTCAGTTATACTCAATTATTGCTACAATAATTACTGCATCATATCTCTCATATTATTGATTCGATTATTGTCACAGTATCATCTGCATAATATGTTATATTATTAAATCAATAATTAAGACGACAAATTTATTCATATTATTAAATTGTAATATTTATAATGTCTAGAAATTCTGCCAAGGAGAGGTTTGGTCACCTAATTGCGCGCCAATAGAGAGAAATCCTTATTGGAAAGCCCCCTCTTTCCTGGGAACGACCTGGTTGTTAAATATTGTGAGTTATAATATTAATGATGAATAAGTTCGTTTTGATTAAACACTGTGACGCCCCCAAAATGGGTATACATCACCTATTCTGAGTTGTCGATACATGGTACAGAAACAACTACAACTTTATTATTACAACAGTAAAACTGTGAGTTTAAATACAAATATTATCTTCTAGACAATATCTATACCCAAATAAATCCTCATCATAATTATTTATATATTATTTTATAAAAATGGTGAGGACTACTAAACAACTCTCTCTATAACCATCATTCCGTACCCCGACTCGTACTCGCTACATTCTCGCCTCCTGAAAAGAAAAATGGAACAAAAACGAAAAGGGTGAGCTCAACTAGCCCAGTAAAGAACATTATGACTAAGATAATATAAAACAAATTATCGTTAGTCTTCAACAGGGAAAAATCTTAGAGAATACACTAAACAACAAGTTTTAGATCAATATTCGCAGCGAAAAATAATAATTCATAGAAGAGTTACGTAGAGGATGAAATCTACTAATATCTATGAATTTAACAATCCATCATCAATATTTTATCTCTGTAACATCAATCAATACACATCTTCAGTCAAATGTTCATCTTTGCACTACAGGCCAAATATATTCATCAGTTGGTTATGTTCATCTCAACACCTGTTTATCTTTGCACTATGGGCCAAAGATATTCATCAAGAAATCATTCATCTTTGCACCACAGGCCAAAGATATTCAGTAATATCATCATTTAGGACTTAGCATGATGAAAAATATTTTAAAGAAAACGAATCCAGTGAAACAAAAGAATAAATATTAAGGATCCGTATTACAGCTATTTCATGTCCAAAAATACCTCATAAATTATCATAGTGGAGTAAAATTCAAGATTGATCAAAACATGGATACAATCAAAACTAGTATCCAGAATAGATATTTTGGATAAAAAGAAGAAATTTCATTTTTTTTGGTGAATAGTGCCGTATTCGTGAATAGTGCCGTATACGTGAATAGTGTCGTATACGTGAATAGTAACTCCGACACCAAAAGATAGAAATTTCACAAAAAAATATCATCATGCTTCGTGAATAGTACTCATGAATAGTAACTCATGAATATTAACTCATGAAAAGTAACTCATGAATAGTAATTCCGACATGAAAAAGTTTTAAATTTGATAAAAAGTTCGAACCAATATTTCAGCATAATGATATTGAAGAAATAATATCATTTGAGAAGAAAATAACATCCCTTACCTCGAAAGATTAGTACTTCTAGCTGGAATACTGGGTATAGTGCTGAAGGAAACTTGCACCGTATAGCAATACTCAAAGTATCAGTATCCTCACAAGAATACGCTCAATATATAGAGAGAGAAATATAGAGAAAACTTCAGTTTCTGGTATGATTTTCAATTCTAACCTAAGCACCCTATTTATAGGAAAATGCTTAGAACACCAAAGCAGAAAATTTAATAAATTAATATTATTTATTTTCCCACATCTTCCTACGCATCCAAGAATCTGAATTCAGCCCCAAGCACATGTTAATGATGCATCCACACATTCTAAAAACGTTTTTGTTATTTAAAATAATTAAAACTTTCAAAAATCAATTACTTCTGAACTTTAGAACTTCAATAATTCATAATAAATAGCCCTTTTATTAGAAAATTCGAATCTCGCGATTTTTTATAGGAAATTCAATTCTCTACAACTTTGCAGAAGAAAGTTTTTTTCCAAATTTCAAACAAAAATTGACCGAAATCCATAAACGGGCGATTTTACAGACTATAATCAAATTTCAGTCAAGAAATGGGCCCACAAACATGTTTAACATATTTTAAACAACTTTTACAACAAAAATACTTTTCCTCCTCATATACTCATATATCCCACATTCATTGTAAAAATATCATCATTATTATATTATAATAATATAATAAAATATTATTTTATCAGAAAAGATAAAATATCGATTTTCAACAATTGTCACTTTAAAAATTTTCTCCATCTATATCCACATAAAATCAATATTTTCCTCATCATGTAAATCAATAATTAATTATTCAAAAATAATATTACAGAATCACAGTACTGGAAACCAGGCTGTTCCCATGAAAGAGGGGGCTTTCCAATAAGAATTTCTCCTTCTTGGCGCGCAATTAGGTGACCAAACCTCTCCTTAGACAGAACTTTCTAGACATTGCCAACAATGTTTTCTAATAATATTATTTAGATAATATGAATTATTGTTTCGATAATGGAAAATACTGTGTAGTGACAATTATTGAAACAACAGTAATATAAAATATTAACGCAGCAATTATTGAATCAATAAAATAAAATACTGAACAGTAACTACTGTAACAATTATTGAGTAGTGCCTTCTTACGTAAGAATCAATAATTGGTGCAATAACGTGTGCTACTGTGCAACAACGCGTATTACTGTGTTTTAACCACCGGGTATTCCAACAGTATTAACGGTAACAACTACGCCGTTATTTATAAACAACTTATACTTGTCGTTTTCTTCATCCAATCGCTTTTTGTTATGGGGCCCACAAAAGACTGCGCCGTCGTACGAATATTCCCCGACAACAAGAATATTCCACGACCAAACGAATATTCCCCGACAACAATGAATATTTTATAACCACCTGCTTATTTAAAATACTTGCGCATTTTACCCATAACTAACCACATTAATCAAATCAACCCTTACTATTTCAAAATGATAAATAGAGAAAACTAAATTTCATTTATTAATAATTTGGGGTCTTACAACCTCCCCTCCTTATGAAATTTCGTCCTCGAAATTGACGTATGTACCTGGTGTTTCAAAAAGGTGAGGATACCTCGCTTTCATTTCCGTTTCCAACTCCCAGGTCATTTCCTCTATAGCATGGTTCCTCCACAAAACTTTAACTTGTGGTATGACCTTCGTGCGTAGGACATGCTCCTTTCTATCCAAGATCTTGACAGGTACCTCCTCAAACGTTACATCTTCGGCTATCTTGTCCGGTTCTAACTCAATAACGTGGTTCGGGTCTTTCACATATTTACGAAGTACAGATATGTGAAACACATTATGAACATGAGACATACTCGGAGGTAACGCGAGTCTATAGGCTACATTTCCTACTCGGTCAAGAATTTGAAATGGACCAATAAATCATGGATTGAGCTTTCCTCGTTTCCCAAATCTTGTAACTCCCTTCCATGGAGCTACACAAAACAATACGTGATCCCCAATACTAAATTCTACGTCTTTTCGATGAAGATCTGCATAACTCTTTTGTCTATCGTGTGCCATTTGTATATGTTATCAAATCATTTGGATCTTTTCTGTAGTCATACGTACCAACTCGGGTCCCAACAAGGTTGCTTCACCCACGTCGTCCCAACATACTGGAGAGCGATATTTTTGTCCATATAATGCTTCGAATGGAGCTACACCTATACTTGCCAGATAACTGTTGTTGTAGGAGAATTCCACCAATGGTAAATACTTATCCCAACTGCCCTTGAAGTCTAGGACACAGAGTCTTAATAAATCTTCAAGAGTTTGAATAGTCCTCTCTAATTGTCCGTCCGTTTGAGGATGGTATGCCGAACTAAATCGTAAATCCGTCCCAATAGCTTTTTGCAAGCTAACCCAAAATCTTGAAGTGAATCTTGGGTCACGATCCGAAACTATGGATACTGACATGCCATGCAATCTCACAATCTCATTTACATATATACTAGCAAGACATTCAAGGGAATAAGTCTCCCCTATCGGCAAGAAATAAGCAGACTTAGTTAATCTATCAACAATAACCCAAATAATATTTATGCCTTGAGAAACCGTAGGAAGACCCGTAACGAAATCCATGGTAATGTGTTCCCACTTCCATTTCGGAATCTCAAGTGGTTGCAACGGACCCTTAGGTACTAAATGCTCCGCCTTTACACATTGACAAGTTAAACACATCGAGATAAACTTTGCAATCTCTCTCTTCATATTGTTCCACCAAAATGTATATCAAAGATCACGATACATTTTAGTACTTCCAGGATGGATTCCAAATGGTGTATTGTGTGTCTCCATCATAATCTTGTACTTCAAATTAGAGTCGTTAGGAACATAAAGTCTGGAGTGGACTCGAAGTATTCCTTCTTCATCAATTCTCGCTTCCGGAATAGCACCTTCTTGTACTTTCTTCTTCATACGCATCAGCTTCGGGTCGGTGGCTTGAGCAACTTTAACTTTTTCGATTAAAGTCGGTTCTATGCGTATATTTGACATCATCGCACTCATTCCTGCATATGATCTTCTACTCAACGCGTTAGCTACCACGTTTGTTTTTCCAGGATGGTATTGAATAGTGTGGTCGTAATCTTTCCACAGCTAGAGCCAACGTCGTTGCCGCATGTTGAGTTCTTTTTGAGTGAAGAAATATTTGAGGCTTTTATGGTCTGAATATATCTCCACTTTCTCCCCATAAAGATAGTGCCTCCAAATCTTTAGTGCAAAAATGACTGCTGCCAACTTTAGATCATGAGTAGGATAATTCCTCTCATATTCTTTAAGTTATCGCGAGGCATAGGCTATGAATTTCCCACGTTGCATGAGAACACATCCTAACACTTTGCCCGAAGCATCACTGTAGATAACAAATCCATCCGAACCAGATGGTATTGTTAGAACAGGTGTCGAAATAAGTCTCCTCTTCAGCTCTTGGAAACTTATCTCGCATTCCTCGCTCCAAAAAAATTTTGTATCCTTCCGAGTTAGCTGAGTCAATGGAGTAGCGATTCGAGAAAACCCTTCCACGAATCTCTGATAATAACCAGCTAGACCCAAAAAGCTACGTACTTCAGTCACCGTCTTCGGTTGTTCCCAACTTTGTATTGCTTCAATCTTCGCCGGGTCAATAGACACTCCATGTTTTGACACCATGTGCCCAAGGAATTCTACTTCCTCAAGCCAGAACTCGCACTTCTTCAGTTTGGCATATATCTTGTTATCACGAAGCCTTTGCAGTACCAGTTTCAAATGGCGCTCATGATCTTCACGGCTTTTGGAATAGATGAGGATGTCATTAATAAAGACAACAACGAACTGATTCAAATATTCCTTGAATACTCGGTTCATCATATCCATGAAAGCAGCAGGAACATTAGTCAATCAAAAAGACATGATTAAGAATTCATAATGTCTGTACCGAGTTCTGAAAGCAGTCTTTGGAATATCCTTAGTTTTAACCTTCAGGTGATGATATCCAGAACGAAAATCGATTTTTGAAAAGAATTATGCTCCTTGTAACTGGTCAAACAGGTCATCAATACGAGGTAGTGGATACCTATTCTTGATAGTGACATGGTTTAATTCCCGGTAGTCGATACAAAGTCGCATACTCCCGTCTTTCTTCTTTACAAATAAAACAGGAGCACCCCAAGGAGATGTACTAGAACGAATGAAACCGATGTCCAACAACTCCTGTAGTTGGACCTTTAACTCTTGAAGTTCAATAGGAGCCATTCGATATGGGGTTTTAGAAATGGACTTTGTACCAGGTTCAAGATCAATAAAGAATTCAACTTCACGTTCTGGGGGTAGACCGAGAAGTTCTTCAGGAAATACGTCAGGAAAGTCAATAACTACAAGAATATTATTCAAATTTGACATGTCTTTATTCAAATCCATAACATGGGCTAAGAAAGATTGACATCCGTTTTTCAATAAACGAATAGCTTTATGATTAGATATGACAGTAATTGATTTTAATGGTTTAGTTGCGTGAATTTTTACAACAGCTTAATTAGGAATATGAAAACTAACAACCTTACGAAAACAATCAATCTTGGCATGATGAGTAGTTAACCAATCAATCCCTAAAATCACATCAAAAACAAGTAACTTTAAAGAGATAAGGTCAATGGGTAATGTGATGGTGCCAACTTGGATCAAACAAGATTTATAAACAGTGGATGTGATGAAATTTTCTCCTAACAGAGTTTCCACAGATAGGTCAAAGTCTAATTTCTCCGGAGTCAAGTTTAAACGTTGAACAGAAGCAGGAGAGATAAATGAATTGGTAGCACTGGTATCTAATAAGGTATAAGCTTCACATGAATTTATGATTAGCTTACCCGTGATCACCTCGTTTGGGTTCCTCGCATGTTGACCAGTCACGACAAACGCTCTTCCAGGAACTGTTGACTTTGACTTTTCTGGGACAGCCTTTTGAGTCACCATCCCCACTGGACTTGTTTTTGCTACAGTGCAATCTCGAGCGATATGTCCTTCCTTTCCACAGTTATAACATACCTTAAACTGTTGTGGGCAGTTTGGGCTGATATGTCCTTCTTTTCCAAACTTATAGCATATGACCGGTGGTCGTTCTCCTCCCTTGGAACCAGTTACTGCTGGTGCTGACGTCTTCACATTATCATTGTTGAATCTCCTCTTTTTAAAATCCCCCCCGAGTCGCTTCTTCTATTTTCATGGCCATGACTACCACCAGAGTTGTTACCATTTTTGTCCATCTTTTTCTTTCTTCGTTGGTTATCGTTATTCTGTTGACTGCTATCTCCGGTATGATCCTGGTTATGGTCCCTCGGTAGAACGTACTCGTTATCTCGTTCTAACAACTGAGCCCTGTTGACAACATCTGAATAGAGAGAAAATTTATGAGAAATGAGATACTGACGTATGCTGGGTTTCAAACCTCTCAGAAACATCCGCGTCATACGTTCCTCATTCTCCACCAAATGAGGTGCAAACCTGGATAACTGCGCGAAATTCGCCTCGTACTGGGACACCGTCATGTTATTCTGCTCCAGTCTAATAAACTCTACTTCCTTCATATGACGAACACTTTCAGGAAAGTATTTGTCATTAAATAGTTTCTGAAATGTCTCCCAAGACATGCTGAGCTCGGCTGGATGGGTACGCTTCACAGACTCCCACCAGTAATCTGCCTCATTACGGAACATAAAGGTGGCGAATGGCACCTTCTGCTCCTTCGTGCATCCCAACTCTTTGAACTGCTTGGCTGTGACAACCCGTGAATTGCTATCATTTCCTCCTGTATTTTGAACACGAGTCTCCCTCGTCTGATTTTGCATGAACTGCAACAAGCTTCTAAACATCCCCTCGTTCATCATTTGCTCAGTGGTGTTGTTCACAGGAGGAACATTGCCAGCCTGTTGTACGTTCTCCTCGTTGGTGAGTACAGGCGTCTCCACGGTCTCATTTACTCCACTGTTAATATTCTCAGTCGACATTCTCAAATACTGTCATAAAACAAGGGTTAATTAAGGAAATCAATATATCACATAATATCCCTATATACTGACCAACTAACAAATAAGCTTAGGTAGTGTAAGACCCCAAATTTTATAAATAAAGATGAATTTTCTATAAATATTATTTTTGAATATTATGGAATAAATTTGATATAATGTTATAGTTGTGGGTAATATTTATAAATGTTGCAAAGTACGCAAGTTGTTATAAAATATTCGTTTGGTCGGGGAATATTCTTTTTGTCGGGGAATATTCATAAGACGGCACAATCATTGGTGGACCCCACAACGGAAGTATTGTCGTAGTTAAAAAATGACAAAATTATCTTTCTATAAAAATAACGGCGGAGGTGTTACCGTTAAAACTGTTGAACTACTCAGTAGTAAAAGTAAAGTAATACGCGTGATTGCATAGTAGCACACGGTATTGATTATTGATGCTTAAGTGAGAAGTCACTCAGCTATACTCAATTATTGCTATAGTAATTGCTGCATCATATCTCTTATATTATTGATTCAATTATTGTCACAGTATCATCTGTATAATATGTTATATTATTAAATCAATAATTGAGACGACAAGTTATAAATGATTAATAATTGTTGAAAGATTAATTATGTGTTGATTAAAAATAAATTAATTTATGGTAATATTTATTCAATCCTTGATGTATATAAAGAGTCTGTTATGAGACGTTTGTGGTAAGTTTGGTTATTTTATGGGGAGGCCCATATGTCATCATCTAAGAGTCTCATTCGTCAATAGTAATTACCTTCGTCAATAGTAATTACCTTCGTCAATAGTAATTATTTTCGTCAATAGTAATTACCTTCGTCAATAGTAATTATTTTCGTCAATAGTAATTATTTTCGTCAATAGTAATTACCTTCGTCAATAGTAATTACCTTCGTAAATAGTAATTACCTTTACCAGATGTCAAACCACTTGTCGTTTCACATTACAGGCGTCAAACCAATTGTCGTTTCACATTACAGGCGTCAAACCACTTTTCTTTTCACATCACCAGTCGTCAAACCACTTGCCTTTTCACATGGCAAGTGCTAAGCTAGAAATCTTCTATAAATAGAGGCCTAGTGCTTCATTATTTTTCACGAATTCATTCAAGCTATAGAGAGAGAAAGTATAGAGAGAATAAGAGAGAAAGAAGAAGAGTATTCGGTTACTAAGCTACTGCAGTATTCAATCTCCTAATAAAGTAAGGGGTGTTATTCTTTCTTCTTGAAGAGAACTTATGTTATTCCATTCTTTGTTATTCTGTTGGAATAACCTACAAAAGTGGTATACCCTATACATGACCTGTATACGCGGTATACCCTATACTTGGTGAAATCCTTATGTTATTTCATTCATTATTATTCTGTTGGAATAACCTGTATACGCGGAATACCCTATACTTGGTGACATCCATTTAGTATTCTGTCTTTATATTTCTGTCGGAATATCCTGTCTGTGCTATACGCCGGACCTGGTTCCATTTACTATTCCGTCTTTACATTTCTGTCGAAATACCCTGTCTGTGCTATACGCCAGACCTGGTTTCATCATTTATTATTCTGCATTTATTATTTTGTTGGAACATCCTGTTGGTGTGAATTTCACCTGACCTGGTTTCGTTATTATTATTCTGCTGGAATAACCTGTCTGTGCGGTCTCTATCGCATGCATGGTGATATCTTTTGTTATTGTATTCGGTATTACTCAGTTGATTAAAATTCTGACTTCTATACTCCATGAAATTAGTGGAATATCCTTGATATTTGCGCTTCATCTAGTATCCTTTCATGGAAATATTCTTCTGATCATTTTTGAATTTTACTCTACAAAACAGTATCATGTTGAAAATTTGGACGTTAATAATTTCTGGATAAAATAATTCTTGAACTTGTTTTATTGAATTCTTATATCATTGTCATCATCCTCATGTTTATATTTTGTTAAAAGTCATCTGTGGCCTGTAGTGCATAGATGGACTTGGTATGATTATGACCAGGGATTATTCGGTGTAATCATGACCGTAATGTTACAAATGATGTGAAAATTTAAAATTCTCATTGGTCGTAGTGCATTGATGGACAGTTGTTGGCATAATCATGACCATTAATGAATACACAAATATTCTTGGCCGTAGTGCATGAATAATTGTGGTCGTGATACTAAAGAATATCCTTGGCCGTAGTGCAGGAGTGATTCGATGATGTGGAATATTTATTATGCTGAGTCTCAGGTATAACAGTGATGAAAAACTTTTTAAATCATAAAATATAGTAGATTTTATTTTCTACTTGACTCTTTTAATGGATTGCTTGTTCCACTGCAGTTAAACGTGATGTTTACTATATTTTATCAGTTTAACAATGTTGAAGGCTAATGATATTTTATTCTGCATTATCTTAGTCATAATATTTCTTACTGGGCTAGTTGAGCTCTCCCTTTCTTTCACTGTTCTCTTCAGGAAATGAGAATATAACTGGGACGAGTCGGGGAACGGAATAATGATCCAGAGGATAGTATTAGTAGTCCTCACTATTCTGTGAAATAGTGTGATAATAATTGTAATGAGGACTCCTTTTGAGTTTGTATAATCTCTAGTAGACAATATTTGTATTCAAACTCACAGTTTATGTTTTGTCGTATTGTACACGACAGTTGTATTAGTAAGTTGTATTTGAATTCTGTACCATGTATCTGGCGACCCAAGATGGGTGATGTATACCTAATTTTGGGGGCGTCACAGTTGGTATCAAAGCTTAGGGATATGATCCCTGGCTAAGATGTGAGAATAGTACTAGGAGGGGAGAGACGGGGAATTCCTTCGCTAGTATGACCTACCTAAGTTTATGTGTTATTTTATTGGTCGGTCAGAATATAGGGATAATATGTTACATGTCAATTAACCTTTGGTTTTGTGGCAATATCTGAAAATGACATCTGAGAATGTTGAGAATGGCAATGGAGCACAGGCGATCGTTGATTCACCACATATCAATAATCAGGATAATGTGCATCAGGAAGGTGAAAATCCTCATGCAAACAACAACACTGACCAAATGATGAATGATCAAATGTTCAGAGGTTTTATGCAATTCATGCAACAGCAGGCAAAAACGACTCCTATCCAAAACGTAGATGGAAACACGGGAAACTCTCGGGCGGTCACCGCTAAACAGTTCAAGGAGCTGGGACCACCGGAGTTTAAGGGAGAGCCAAAACCACTTATGGCGGAAGCATGGATAAAGCAGATCACCAAGATATTTGATGTCTTAGGATGCTCCGAGGAGCAAAAGGTTCCCTTTGCCGCCTTTATGTTGCTCGAAGAGGCAGATTACTTGTGGGAATCGGTAAAACGTACTCAACCTACTGTACTGAAGATATCTTGGGAGAAGTTCCAGGAGCTGTTCAATGACAAATACTTTCCCGAAAGTATTCGCCACATGAAGGAGGTGGAGTTTATTAAGTTGGAACAAAATAATATGACCGTGTCGCAATACGAGGCAAAATTTGCAGAGTTATCACGGTTTGCGTCCCACTTGGTGGATAATGAAGAGAGAATGGCGCGAATATTTTTAAGAGGTTTGAAGCCGGAGATACGTCAACATCTTATTTCTCATAAACTGTGTTTGTATTCAGATGTTGTAAATAGGGCTCAGTTAGTGGAGCGCGATAACGAGTCAACTCAACTAAAAGAAAGCAGCCGACAAAATTATAATACCAGCGAGAGTGGTCATCGAAGCGGTGACAACAAGCGTGGAGGGAATCAGCAGGCCAAAAATGGTAACCACTTCGGTGGTAATCAGGGCCAAAACAATAAGAATAGACATTTCAAAAAGAGGAGATTCAACAATGATGGAAAGACGTCAGCACCAGCACCCGTTGTTAAGGAAGGAGAAAGACCACCTATCATATGCTTCAAATGCGGAGGGGAGGGACACATCAGTCCAAATTGCGCGATGTCGTCCAAAGCATGTTATAATTGTGGAAGAGAAGGTCACTTAGCCCAATTTTGTCGTTTACCGAAGACAAATTCAGCTAGGATGGAGGCATTACTTGTATGGGGAGAAAGTGGAGATCTTTACGGATCATAAAAGCCTCAAATATTTCTTCACTCAAAAGGAACTCAACATGCGAAAACGACGTTGAATTGAACTGTTGAAAGATTATGATCATACCATCCAATACCATCCTGGAAAAGCAAACGTGGTAGCTGACGCATTGAGTAGAAGATCACATGCAAGTACGAGTGCGATATTGTCAACGCAAGGGCCCATTTTGTGTGACTTGCAAAGGATGGAGATAGAGTTAAATACTCCAGGGACGCATGTGACGATGACAAATATACGAGTAGAACCGACTTTAATCGATAAAGTTAAAGCTGCTCAAGCTACAGACCTGGAGCTGATGCGTATGAGGAAGAAAGTGCAAGAAGGTGCTATGCCGGAAGCAAGAATCGATGAAGAAGGAATACTTCGAGTCAACTCCAGACTTTGTGTTCCTAACGACCCTGATTTAAAGTATAAAATCATGATGGAGGCGCACAATACACCGTTTCCAATCCATCCTGGGAGTACCAAATGTATCATGATATTCTTCATACATTTTGGTGGAGCAATATGAAGAGAGAGATAGCATTGTTTATCTCAAGGTGTCTAACTTGTCAACGAGTTAAAGTGGAGCATCAAGTACCAAAAGGTCCATTGCAACCACTTAAAATTCCAGAATGGAAGTGGGAGCACATTACCATGGATTTCGTTACCGGTCTTCCTAAGGTTTCTCAAGGCATAGATGCGATTTGGGTCATTGTTGATAGATTGACCAAGTCTGCTCATTTCTTACCGATACGAGAAACTTATACACTTGAACGTCTTGCTCGTATGTACATAAACGAGATTGTAAGACTGCATGGTATGCCGGTATCCATAGTTTCTGATCGAGACCCAATATTTACTTCATGATTTTGGGTTAGTTTGCAAAAAGCTATGGGCACAGACTTACGATTTAGCTCGACATATCATCCTCAGACGGACGGACGGTCGGAGAGGACTATTCAAACTCTCGAAGATCTGTTAAGACTCCGTGTCCTTGATTTCAAGGGAAGTTGGGACAATTTCTTACCATTGGTGGAGTTTTCCTACAACAACAGTTATCAAGCAAGTATTGGCATGGCTCCATTCGAAGCGTTGTATAGAAGAAAGTGTCGTTCTCCAGTATGCTGGGATGAGGTGGGTGAAGCAACGTTGTTGGGATCGGAGTTGGTACGTATGACTACGGAAAAGATTCAAACGATCCGACAACGTATAAAAACCTCACAAAATCGACAAAAGAGTTATGTTGATCTTCATCGAAAGGACGTGGAATTCAATATAGGAGATCATGTGTTGTTACGTGTTACTCCATGGAAAGGAGTTACAAGATTTGGAAAGAGAGGAAAACTCAATCCTCGATTCATCGGTCCATTTTTAATCCTCGATCGAGTAAGAACTGTGGCCTATAGACTCGCTTTACCGCCAAGTATGTCTCGTGTTCATAACGTTTTTCACATATCCATGTTACGTAAATATGTGAAAGACCCGAACTACATTATTGAGTTAGAACCGGACAAAATAGCGGAAGATTTGATGTATGAAGAGGTTCCTGTTCAAATCTTGGATAAGAAGGAACATATTCTACGCTCCAAGGTTATACCTCAAGTCAAAGTTTTATGGAGAAACCACGATGTTGAGGAAATGACTTGGGAGTTAGAATCTGAAATGAAATCAAGGTATCCTTACCTCTTCGACATACCAGGAACGTACCCTAATTTCGAGGGCAAAATTTCATAAGAAGGGGAGGTTGTAAGACCCCAAATTTTATAAATAAAGATGAATTTTCAATAAATATTATTTTTGAATATTATGGAATAAATTTGATATAATGTTATAGTTGTGGGTAATATTTATAAATGTTGCAAAGTACGCAAGTTGTTATAAAATATTCGTTTGGTCGGGGAATATTCTTTTTGCAGGGGAATATTCGTATGACGGCACAATCATTGGTGGACCCCACAACGGAAGTATTGTCGTAGTTAGAAAACGACAAAATTATCTTTCTATAAAAATAACGGCGGAGGTGTTACCGTTAAAACTGTTGAACTACTCGGTAGTAAAAGTACAGTAATACGCGTGGTTGCATAGTAGCACACGGTATTGATTATTGATGCTTATGTGAGAAGTCACTTAGCTATACTCAATTATTGCTACAGTAATTGCTGCATCATATCTCTTATATTATTGATTCAATTATTGTCACAGTATCATCTGTATAATATGTTATATTATTAAATCAATAATTGAGACGACAAGTTATAAATGATTAATAATTGTTGAAAGATTAATTATGTGTTGATTAAAAATAAATTAATTTATGGTAATATTTATTCAATCCTTGATGTATATAAAGAGTCTGTTATGAGACGTTTGTGGTAAGTTTGGTTATTTTATGGGGAGGCACATATGTCATCATCTAAGAGTCTCATTCGTCAATAGTAATTACCTTCGTCAATAGTAATTACCTTTGTCAATAGTAATTACCTTCGTCAATAGTAATTATTTTCGTCAATAGTAATTACCTTCGTCAATAGTAATTATTTTCGTCAATAGTAATTATTTTTGTCAATAGTAATTACCTTCGTCAATAGTAATTACATTCGTAAATAGTAATTACCTTTACCAGACGTCAAACCACTTGCCGTTTCACATTACAGGCGTCGAACCAATTGTCGTTTCGCATTACAGGCGTCAAACCACTTTTCTTTTCACATCACCAGTCGTCAAACCACTTGCCTTTTCACATGGCAAGTGCTAAGCTAGAAATCTTCTATAAATAGAGTCCTAGTGCTTCATTATTTTTCACGAATTCATTCAAGCTATAGAGAGAGAAAGTATAGAGAGAATAAGAGAGAAAGAAGAAGAGTATTCGGTTACTACGCTACTGCAGTATTCAATCTCCTAATAAAATAAGGGGTGTTATTCTTTCTTCTTGAAGAGAACTTATGTTATTCCATTCTTTGTTATTCTGTTGGAATAACCTGTAAAAGTGGCATACCCTATACATGACCTGTATACGCGGTATACCCTATACTTGGTGAAATCCTTAAGTTATTCCATTCATTGTTATTCTGTTGGAATAACCTGTTTACGCGGAATAACCTATACTTGGTGACATCCATTAAGTATTCTGTCTTTATATTTCTGTCGGAATATCCTGTCTGTGCTATACACCGGACCTAGTTCCATTTACTATTCCGTCTTTATATTTCTGTCGGAATATCCTGTCTGTGCTATACGCCGGACCTGGTTCCATCATTTATTATTCCGTATTTATTATTCTGTTGGAACATCCTGTTGGTGTGAATTTCACCTGACCTGGTTTCGTTATTATTATTCTGCTGGAATAACCTGTCTGTGCGGTCTCTATCGCATGCATGGTGATATCTTTGTTATTGTATTCGGTATTACTCAGTTGATTAAAATTCTGACTTCTATACTCCATGAAATTAGTGGAATATCCTTGATATTTGCGCTTCATCCAGTATCCTTTCATGGAAATATTCTTCTGATCATTCTTGAATTTTACTCTACAAAACAGTATCATGTTGACAATTTGGACGTTAATAATTTCTGGATAAAATAATTCTTGAACTTGTTTTATTCAATTCTTATATCATTGTCATCGTCCTCATGTTTATATTTTGTTAAAAGTCATCTGTGGCCTGTAGTGCATAGATGGACTTGGTATGATTATGACCAGGGATTATTCGGTGTAATCATGACCGTAATGTTACAAATGATGTGAAAATTTAAAATTCTCATTGGCCGTAGTGCATTGATGGACAGTTGTTGGCATGATCATGACCATTAATGAATACACAAATATTCTTGGCCGTAGTGCATGAATAATTGTGGTCGTGATAATAAAGAATATCCCTGGCCGTAGTGCAGGGGTGATTCGATGATGTGGAATATTTATTAAGCTGAGTCTCAGCTATAACAGCGATGAAAAACCTTTTAAATCATAAAAGATAGTAGATTTTATTTTCTACTTGACTCTTTTAATGGATTGCTTGTTCCGCTGCAGTTAAACATGATGTTTACTATATTTTATCAGTTTAACACTGTTGAAGGCTAATGATAATTTATTCTGCATTATCTTAGTAATAATATTTCTTATTGGGCCTAGTTGAGCTCACCCTTTCTTTCACTGTTCTCTTCAGGAAATGAGAATATAGCTGGGACGAGTCGGGGAACGGAGTAATGGTCCAGAGGATAGTATTAGTAGTCCTCACTATTCTGTGAAATAGTGTGATAATAATTGTAATGAGGACTCCTTTTGAGTTTGTATAATCTCTAGTAGACAATATTTGTATTCAAACTCACAGTTTATGTTTTGTCGTATTGTACACGACATTTGTTTTAGTAAGTTGTATTTGAATTCTGTACCATGTATCTGGCGACCCAAGATGGGTGATGTATACCTAATTTTGGAGGCGTCATAGGTAGGACACACTAGCGAAGGATTTACTCGTCTCTCCCCTCCTAGTTCTATTCTCTGATCTCCGCCAGAGATCATATCCTTATGCTCTGATACCAACTGTGACGCCCCCAAAATAGGTATACATCACCCATTCCGAGTTGTCAATACATGGTACAGAAATAACTACAACTTTATTATTACAACAGTAAAACTGTGAGTTTAAATACAAATATTATCTTCTAGACAATATCTATACCCAAATAAACCATCATCACAATTATTTATATATTATTTTACAAAAATGGTGAGGACTACTAAACAACTCTCTCTATAACCATCATTCCATGTCCCGACTCGTACTCGCTACATTCTAACCTCCTGAGAAGAAAAATGGAACAAAAAGGAAAAGGATGAGCTCAACTAGCCCAGTAAAGAACATTATAACTAAGATAATTTAAAACAAATTATCGTTAGTCTTCAACAGGGAAAAATCTGAGAGAATACACTAAACAACAAGTTTTAAATTAATATTAGCAGCGAAAAATATAATTCATAGAAGAGTTACGTAGAGGATGAAATCTACTAATATCTATGAATTTAACAATCCATCATCATTATTTTATCCCTGTAACATCAATCAATACACTTCTTGAGTCAAATGTTAATCTTTGCACTACAGGCCAAAGATATTCATCAGTTGGTCATGTTCATCTCAACACAAGTTCATCCTTGCACTACGGGCCAAATATATTCATCAAGAAATCATTCATCTTTGCACTATAGGCCAAAGATATTCAGTAATATCATCATTTAGGACTGATGATGATGAAAAATATTTTAAAGAAAACGAATCCAGTGAAACAAAAGAATAAATATTAAGGATTCGTATTTCAGCTATTTCAAGTCCAAAAATACCTCATAAATAATCATAGTGGAGTAAAATTCAAGAATGATCAAAATATAGATACAATCAAAGCTAGTATCCAGAATAGATATTTTGGACAAAAAGAAGAAATTTCATTTTTCGGTGAATAGTGTCGTATTCGTGAATAGTGTCGTATACGTGAATAGTGTCGTATACGTGAATAGTAACTTCGATACCAAAAGATAGAAATTTTACAAAAAAATATCATCATGCTTCGTGAATAGTACTCGTGAATAGTAACTTGTGAATAGTAACTCGTGAATAGTAACTCATGAATAGTAACTCCGACATGAAAAAGTTCCAAATTTGATAAAAAAGTTTCAACCAATATTTCAACATATTAATATTGAAGAAATAAATCATTTAAGAAGAAAATAACATCCCTTACCTCGAAAGATTAGTACTTCTAGCTGGAATACTGGGTATAGTGCTAAAGGAAACTTGCACCGTATAACAATACTCAAAGTATCAGAATTCTCACAAGAATACGCTCAATATATATATAGAGAAATATAGAGAAAACTTCAGTTTCTGGTGTGATTTTCAATTCTAACCTAAGCACCCTATTTATAGGAAAATGCTTAGAACACCAAAGCAGAAAATTTAATAAATTAATATTATTTATTTTTCCACATCTTCCTACGCATCCAAGAATCTGAATTCAGCCCCTAGCACATGTTAATGATGCCTCCACACATTCCAAAAATGTTTTTGTTATTTAAAATAATTAAAACTTTCAAAAATCAATTACTTCAGAACTTTAGAAATTCAATAATTCATAATAAATAGCTCTTTTATCAGAAAATTCGAAGCTCGCGACTTTTTATAGGAAATTCAATTCTCTACAACTTTGTAGAAGAAAGTTTTTTCCAAATTCCAAACAAAAATTGACCGAAATTCATAAACGGGCGATTTTACAGACTATAGTCAAACTTCAGTCAAGAAATGGGCCCACAAACATGTTTAACATGTTTTAAACAACTTTTGTAACAAAAATACTCTTTCTCCTCATATACTCATATATCCCACATTCATTGTAAAAATATCATCATTATTATATTATAATAATATAATAAAATATTATTTTATGAGAAAAGATAAAATATCGATTTTCAACAATTGTCACTTTAAAAATTTTCTCCATCTATATCCACATAAAATCAATATTTTTCTCATCATATAAATCAATAATTAATTATTCACAAATAATATTATAGAATCACAGTATTGGCAACCAGTCCGTTCCCAAGAAAGAGGGGGCTTTCCAATAAGAATTTTTCCTTACTAGCGCGCAATTAGGTGACCAAACTTCTCCTTAGACAGAACTTTCTAGACATTGCCAACAATGTTTTCTAATAATATTATTCATATAATATGAATTATTGCTTCGATAATGGAAAATACTGTGTAGTGACAATTATTGAAACAACAGTAATATAAAATATTAACGCAGCAATTATTGAATCAATAAAATAAAATACTGAACAGTAACTACTGTAACAATTATTGAGTAGTGCCTTCTTATGTAAGAATCAATAATTGGTGCAATACCGTGTGCTACTGTGCAACAACGCGTATTACTGTGTTTTAACCATCGGGTATTCTAACAGTATTAACGGTAACAACTACGCCGTTATTTATAAACAACTTATACTTGTCGTTTTCTTCATCCAATTGCTTTCCGTTATGGGGCCCACAAAAGACTGCGCCGTCGTACGAATATTCCCCGATAGCAAGAATATTCCACGACGAAACGAATATTCCCCGACAACAATGAATATTTTATAACCACCTGCTTATTTAAAATATTTGTGCATTTTACCCATAACTAACCACATTAATCAAATCAACCCTTACTATTTCAAAATGATAAATAGAGGAAACTAAATTTTATTTATTAATAATTTGGGGTCTTACAAAGATGAATTTAATAGTTCCATTGTGTTGGAATTATTTGTGATAGTAGAAATCGACATTTATTTTGATAATAATAGATGTCTGGAGATTATATTGTTCAATCGGGTATTCAGGGCACTTTTCGTGTCGGAGTACTATTCACGAGTTACTATTCATGAGTTACTATTCACGAGTTACTATTGAGTCATATTCACTTACTATTAGGGGAGTTGGTGCAAGATTGATGATACTTGCATGACTAAGTTAAAAATGGAGGTATAGATGGAGGTACTATATTGTAATTAATTTTTTTATATGTTTAGAACTATTGAGTCACATGATTTACTATTGATTCACATGATTTACTATTAGGGGAGGTGGTGCAAGTTTGATAATACTTGGATGACTGAATTAAAAATGAAAGAAAAGTTGGAGGTATTGTACTATAATATTTCGAGCCCCAAAATGTGCAATTATCGAAACTATATTTTCCTATAAATAGAAGCTCATTCTTCCTTCATTTCTCACCAATTCATAAAAGCTTTAGAGCTATTATTATAGAGAGAAATTATAGAAAGAAAGAAGAAGAGAAGTCTGCTACCTCACTATTCCAGTATCCAATCTTCTTTTGAGGTAAGGGGTATTATTTCTTTCGTATTCATGAAGAGAGCTATTGTTATTCCATTCCTTATTATTTTGTTGGAATAATCTGTCTATGCGAAGTACCGCATACATGGTGAAATTCTTCTGTTATTCTATTCTTTATTATTATGTTGGAATAACCTGTATATGAAAAGTACTATATACATGGTGAAATTCTTCTATTATTTCGTTCTTTATTATTCTGTCGAAATATCCTGTCTGTGCATTTTCGCCGGACCTGGTTCCATTATTTATTATTCTGTCAGAATATCCTGTCTGTGCGTTTATGCTGGACCTGATTCTATTATTTATTATTCTGTTGGAATATCATGTCGGTGCAAATTCCGCCTGACCTGGTTACGTTCTTTATTTTTTTGTTGAAATATCCTGTCGGTGCGGATCACGCCTGACCTGGTTCCGTTCTTTATTATTCTGTTAGGAATAACCTGTCTGTGTGGTCTCTATCGCATGCATGGTGAATCCTTCTGTTATTCTATTCTTTATTATTCTGTTGGAATAACCTGTCTATGTGGATTACCACATGCATGGTGATTGATCCTTTGTATTCATTCCTTATTAAATTGTGGAAATGATCTGTTTATGTGGATTATGGATAAAGTCATAATAAAAGCAAGGGATTGATGAAAACCATGGGTATATGTAGTATTAGTAAATGTTATGATATGTTATGTTGGTTAATATGTGAAAACATGAAAGTTTCTTAGAAATCACAAATTGTTGAAAAATCAGATTTTTGTGAAAATGGAACATGAAATTCAAGTAACCATATCTCCTATTATATTTCGAATTTTTGAGTGTGGTCAAGTTCTAGAGTTAGATCTGTGAGTCTTATAACTTATCCAAGTGGAATCACTGGAAAAGGTATTATAGATTTTCGTGTGGACTAATTTTAGCAAAGCATAAAAAATTGAAAAATGAGAAAAAGCTATTGTCCAGAATTTTAAAAGGGCAATTTCAACTACTTAATTTGTGAGAAAAATTCTGGCCTTTTGGGACATGAAAGTATATGGTATAAAGAACATCCTGTCCAAAAATGAGCTCATTCCGACATAAAATGAGCAAGTTATGACCATTTCAATATTTAGGTTTTTCCGACGAAAAATGCTATAACCGGAGTTCTATAACTCCGATGACCATGAAATTTAAACTGGAAGCTCACGTTAACATGTGTAAGATCTTACCAAGATTTGGAATTTTTTGAAGTTAAACTTGAGGTAGCTAATTTCTTAAGGAATTAATTAGAAATTGATTTTGGAAATATAGTAAATGAATTTAAAAAATTTCGAGAAAAATATATGTTCATTATGGGACTATATTCTGCTAAATCCCAGAAAAGAAATATTTTTGGGACTGATTTGGTATTTTTCATGAAAATGGTTTAGTTACGAACATATGAGTTAAATATGTTATATGAAGTAACAAAGTTGAAAAATAGGATTTTATGGCTTGGAAATCCTATATAAGGTATATACAGATTTTTGATGAGGGATTTGATCATTGGTGATGAAATCTTATGATTATGACATTCTTTGAATGATTAAATGTATTATTTGATAAAGTGTAAACAATTGAAATAAATTATTTATAAGTTTAAGAAATGATTAAAATATTGTTATAATATTAATAATATTAGATTATGAGTTTATTAAGTGATTGATAATATTTGGATAATTGTAAAGTCTTTAATATTTATCCTTGTTTTGGTTTGATTAATGTTTATATGGTGATGAAAGTTATCTTTGGCTTACGTGCGAAGATGGACTGTTGTTTATTGAATTATATATCTTTGGCTTACGTGCAAAGATGGATTGTTGATTATTGGTTTTATTGTTGTATATCTTTGACTTACGTGCAGAGATGGACTTGGTATGATAATGACCAGGGATTATTCGGTATAATCATGACCATTGATAATTTAAAGAATATCATTGGCCCGTAGTGCAGGGATGATTCGATGATGCGGTTTATTTATTAAGCTGAGTCTCAACGATAAAAATTGATGAAAACATTTTAAATCATAGAAGATAGTATATTTTATTCTCTACTTAACTTTTCTAATGGATTACTTATTCCGCTGCAGTTAAACTTGATGTCTATCGTGTTTTATCAGTTTAACATTGTTGAAGGCTAATGATAATTTATTTTGCATTATCATAGTCATAATATTTCTTACTGGGCTAGTTGAGCTCACCCTTTCCTTCACTGTTCTCTTCAGGAAATGAGAATATAGCTGGGACGAGTCGGGGAACGGAGTGACGGTGCAGATGACATCATTAGTAGAATAGTAAAGACTACTAATACTATCATCTGGACCATCACTCCGTTCCCCAACTCGTCCTAGCTATATTCTCATTTCCTGAAGAGAACAGTGAAAGAAAGGGGTGAGCTCAACTAGCCCAGTAAGAAATATTATGACTAAGATAATGCAGAATAAATTATCATTAGCCTTCAATAATGTTAAACTGATAAAATACAATAGACATAAAGTTTAACTGCAACAGAACAAACAATCCATTAGAAGAGTCAAGTAGAGAATAACATCTACTATCTTCTATGATTTAAAAGGTTTTCATCAATTTTTATCGCTGAGTCTCAGCTTAATAAATAAACCGCATCATCGAATCATCCCTGCACTACAGGCCAATGATATTCATTAAATCGTCAATGGTCATGACTATAACGAATAATCCCTGATCATAATCATACCAAAAACTGTCCATCAATGCACTACAGGCCACTGATGTTTTTTACCACATCATTCGTTACATTACGGTCATGACTATACCAAATAATCCCTTGTCATAATCACACCAAGTCCATCTATGCACGTAAGCCAAAGATGACTTTTATCACAATATAAACATGAGAATGATGACAATGATATAAACATTAATCAAACGAAAACAAGGATAAATATTAAAGACTTTAATTTATCCAAATATTATCAATCACTTAATAAACTCATAACCTAATATTATTAATATTATAACAATATTTTAATCACTTCTTAAACTTGTAAACAATTTATTTCAATTGTTTATACTTTACCAAATAATGCATTTAATCATTCACAAATGTCATACTCATAAGATTTCATCACCAATGATCAAACCCTTTATCAAAAATATGCATATACCCTATATAGGATTTTCAAGCCATAAAATCCTATTTTCCAACTTTGTTACTTCACATAATATATTTAACTCATATGTTCGTAACTAAACCATTTTCATGAAAAATACCAAATCAGTCCCAAAAATATTTTTTTTTTCTGGGATTTAGCAGAATATAGTCTCATAATGAACATATATTTTTCTTGGAATTTTTAAAATTCATTTACTATTTTTCAAAAATCAATTTCTAATTAATTCCTTAAGAAATTAGCAACCTCAAGTTTAACTCCAAAAATTCCCAACTCTTGGCAGGATCTTACATATGTTAACGTGAGCTTCTAGTTTAAATTTCCTGGTCATCAGAGTTATAGAACTTCGGTTATAGCATTTTTGTCAAAAAAACTTAAATATTGAAATGGTCATAACTTGCTCATTTTAAGTCGGAATGAGCTCATTTTTGGACAAGAAGTAATTTATACCATATAATTTTATGTCCTAAAAGGCCAAAATTTTTCTCACAAATTAAGTGGCCGAAACAACCCTTTTAAATTTCTGGACAATAGCATTTTTCTCTTTTGCAGCTTTTGACTCCTTTGCTAAAAACAGTCCACATGAAAATCTACAACACCTTTTCTAGTAATTTCACTTGGATAAGTTAGAAAACTCATAGATCTAACTCTAGAACTTGACCACACCCAAAAATTCGAAATATAATAGGAGATATGGTCAATTAAATTTCATGTTCCATTTTCACCAAAATCTGATTTTCAACCCTTTGTGATATCTAAGAAACTTTCATGTTTTCACATAATAACCCACATAACTCATCATGACAATGATATAATAATTCAATAAAACAAGTTCAAGAATAAATTTTAAAGATTTATAAGTTAATTTATCCTGAACTCAATAATGTCCAAATTGGCAACATAATACTTCTTTGTAGAGTAAAATTCAAGAATGCTCAGAAGAATATTTCCATGAAAAGATACTAGATGAAGCACAAATATCAAGAATACGCCACTAATTTCATGGAGTATAGAAGTCAAAACTTTAACTAACTGAGTATAAGAGAATATATGAAACTACAAATGGATTTTCGTCCGGCATGCGGTAATCCACTTAGACAGATCATTTCCACATTTTAATAAGGAATGAATACAAAGGATCATTCACCATGCATGTGATAATACACATAGACAGGTTATTCCAACATAATAATAAAGAATGGAATAATTGAAGAAATCACCATGCATATGATAGATCGCACCGACAGGTTATTCTCAATAGAATAATAAATAATGGAACCAGGTTAGGCGTAATACGCACCGACAGGATATTCCAATAGAATAATAAATAATGGAACCAGGTCATGCATAAACGCACTGACAGGATATTCCAACAGAATAATAAATAATGGAACCAGGTCCGGCGTAAACGCATAGACAGGATATTCTGACAGAATAATAAATGATGGAACTAGGTCCGGCGTAAATGCATAGACAGGATATTTTGACAAAATAACAAAGAACGGAATAATAGAAGAATTTCACCATGTATGCGGTACTTCGCATAAATAGGTTATTCCAACATAATAATGAAGAATGAAATAACAGAAAAATTTCACCATGTATGCGGTACTTCGCATAAACAGGTTATTCCAACAGAATAATATGGGATGGAATAATAATAGCTCTCTTCATGAATAAGAAAGAAATAATACCCCTTACCTCAGAAGAAACTGGATACTGGAATAGTGATGTAGCATGCTTCTCTTCTTCTTTCTCTCTATAGATTTTCTCTCTATAGATTCTCTCTATAATAATTGCTCTATAGCTTTAGTGAATTGGTGAGAAATGAAAGAATAATGAGCTTCTATTTATAAAAAAAATATAGTTTCGATAATTGCACATTTTGGGGCTCAAAAAATTACAGTACAATACCTCTAACTTTTCTTTCATTTTTAATTTAGTCTTGCAAGTATTATCAAACTTGCACCACCTCCCCTAATAGTAAATAATGTTAATCAATAGTTCAATCATGTGAATCAATAGTTATAATCATGTGAAATTACGAATTACGGTATAGTACCTCCATCTATACCTTCATCTTTAATTTAATCATACAAGTATTATCAATCTTGCACCAACTCCCCTAATAGTATAAGAATGTGATTTAATAATACACATATGTGAACAAATAGTTATATAAACATGTGAATTAGTAGCAATTAATTGCTTATTTATCCGATAAATTCCCCGATTTATCAATATATCCCCCAGACATTAATTATCATCGGAATAGATATCGATTACCACTAACACTAATAATCCCAACACAATGGAACTATCAAATTCATCTTTAATCAACACAAACTTATTCATCATTAATATTATAACTCACAATATTTAACAACTAGGTCGTTCCCAGGAAAGAGGGGGCTTTCCAATAAGGATTTCTCCCTATTGGCGCGCAATTAGGTGACCAAACCTCTCCTTGGCAGAACTTCTAGACATTGTAAATATTGCAATTTAATAATACGAATAACTTTGTCGTCTCAATTATTGATTTAATAATATATCATATAATGCCGATGATACTGTGACAATAATCGAATCAATAATATGAGAGATATGATGCAATAATTACTATAGCAATAATTGAGTATAACTGAGTGACTTCTCACGTAAGCATCAATAACCAATACCGTGCGCTACTATGCAACCACGCGTATTACTGTACTTTTAGTACCGGGTAGTTCAACAGTTTTAACGGTAACACTTCCGCCGTTATTTTTATAACAAGACAATTCTGTCATTTTCTTACTACGACAATACTTTCGTTGTGGGGTCCACCAATGATTACGCCGTTGTACGAATATTTCCTGTTAAAATAAATATTCCCCGACCAATTGAATATTATATAACAACTTGCATACTTTGAAAATTTTATAAATAGTACCCACAACTATAACATTATCTCAAATTCACACCATAATATTAAAAAAAATATTTCGAGAAAATTAAATCTTTATTCAAAAAATTTGGGGGTTTACAACAACTGAAAGGGAAGTGAATCAAAATATATTTCCCTATCATATATAATACTGTTTGATATATACATATGTGTTGTACATGACAAAACTGCTAAGCTAGTTTGTGCAGGAAAATACAAGTCTATCTATGGATCTGTGTGTATGCGGACTATTAGATCTAACATAGCATCCCTCTCTGAAGAAGGAGGTAACGCTGCAAGCTCCTGCCCAATGGTATCTATACGAGCTAGCAGATCCAAGGCTAACTGCATGGTGGCATGATGCTCATCAATGTATGCACTCATATCGGCAATGATGCCAGTCGTAAGGGATCTCACTGAAGAACTATTTGTGACGGCCACATCCCGAGCAGATAGAGCAGCATCCCACTCTATAATTAATGCATCTCTAGCTGATCTAGCCTCATCCTCCTCTAATAGAGCCATGTCTCTCCCATCAAAAGCTGTCAACATAAAGGCCCTAGCCTGATCTCTCTCAAAGGTCATCAGATGTAGACTTTGCTCCAGATAATGTGCTTAATACTGAATCACAGTAGCACTCATAGTGGGAGAATACATCATAAATGCTGGTAACCCAGTAGTCAAATCCTCCTAAATGGGAATATCAGTCTCCTCCATAGGCTCCTCATCGTCGAAATCAGTCCCCTGCACTATGGATACTACCGCAGCCGATGGAGCCTCCGTCTCCATCCATGCGGAATACTCTATAGAATAACTCGAATGACTGATGGAAAACTCAGCTAGCTCTCGCTGATCCCAACAGGCATACAAGCTTGATCTATCCTCTGTTGGTAAATGGCGAGAAGTAAAGCGCTAACTCGATGCCCCTCAAAAGGATGGAAGTCCTGGAACTGGTCAAACTGACACATCACGACCAGTGGGTGGTAAGTAATCATGCCCCTTAAACCAACTAGAGGGAGATAATTCATGCCAGAAGCATGAGTGATGAATCTGTAGCGTGAGCTAAGCCCTGTACACAACAATATATCAAACGGATCTCTGATCCCTGCCAGGAAAGCTGACCAAGATGCAACATCTATACACTCCACAGGCTGAAAGAAGTATGCCATAGCTATATCATGGGTGAAACAATACCCATGCCGTCTGAAAGTGCCAATCGGTCTCAAGTGTGATATAAACCACACGTACAGCATGACCGAGCTGCCTGTAAACACTCCTGTCGGATAAGTACAGCAGTATGTAGCCTACCTTAGAGTCTCTGCTATAATCACCAATATGATGGTGTGACCCTCCTTGAGAGATCTCATTGTCATGATGACTCATATATCAAACTCATCCATGTACCGTGGCATATAGACATACGACAGTACGCACAATAGCAGTACATCTACTCTGGCCAAACGCCAATGATCCTCCAGTGTGATAAAATCCCCGAAATATCGTGTATAACTATCCTCAGAGCCAAATCTGTCAAACAGAAAATTCTGGGATATAACGTGGCCAGATGTGAGCTCATCCTGCACCACCCTACGCCTCAATCCAGTAAGGGTCATGAACTGCCTACTCATATCTCTAATTGCTATATACACACAAGGTTTGTCCAGTGGTAGCATCGTTAAACGTACATACTCCTCCAGAGTAGAAGTCAATTCCTGGGTCCCAAATTAGAAAACCTGCCTCTCTGATACTCAGTGCTCCAGCATGCCCTCCACGAATCATGTGGGAACCTGAAACATCAATAGGGTCATAGTATGCTGCAGCAGATGATCTACAGTCACCCTGTCTGATGGTAAAATGCTATCATACCACGATCGCATACCAGATACCACCAATAATGGTGGGGTATGATCAATACGGCTAACTGTCAAAGAAGACATCTGTACGAGCCATGTCATAAGACCATCCGGGGGTCAATGCTGAATATCTCTGGACATATATACATATGCACAACATAATAACATGCATGATACAATAAATGACAATATGATATAGGGAATGGAAACACTACTAGAAATTCGACATATAGCGACAAGCTATAGCGACGGTCGACAAGGAACCGTCGCTATAGGGTGTATATAGCGACGGTCGGCACGGAACCGTCGCTATAGGGTATCTATAGCGACGGTCGACACGGAACCGACGGTATAGAGGTTTTTTTTTTTAAGAAAACCCATCCCACTTTCCCCCAAATTCTTCTAACCCTATCCCCAACTCTTCTGAACCCGCCCCCCTCGATATCTCAGACGCGTAATTCATCGATGTCTCCGACCATTTATCTTCTCTATCTCCTCCGCCGCCTCCACCGTCTACTTCAACAACTTCCGCATAATCTGTTTCCATCCCCGGTGAAGCCTCTGAATGTCCCATTACTTCCTTTTTATCAGCTTTAAGTTTGAGATTACGGAGAGAATGGATGGATTCCTGTATTCGCAGCCTTGAGACTGCGGTTCCTGGTTTTTCCCGCTTGGATTCTGCAGCAAAGGCTAAGCTCTGTTTCGAGCAGTTCACGCATTCTGATATGAACTATACCGGAGCTGGTGTGCTTCCTGCGCATTAGCTAGTCTAATCATACTCTTAAGTGTCTCTCTGTATATTTGTTCTACCAACACTTTCAGGTAATCGAAATCCAAACCCTAGTACTTATAGTTTTCATGTATATGTATAATAGTGTATATGAATTATTATGTTAATGTTATTACTTTAGAATTTAGATTTTACTGGTAATTTTAGATCTTAGGTTTATGAAATTTGCATAATCATATCATGAGATTTATGTGTTGATATTTATTAATTTCAGGTGAGAAATTGAAAGGTTAGTATCCAAATTATGTGGTTTGGATTAAATTGGTGGGACTTTTGGGTAAAGGAGGGCAGAATTATGGGAAGAGAGAGACTACAGGGAGCAATACATAGTCGAATAGAGTAGTATTTGCAGCGTGGGCCAAAAATATTGGGGAATGCGAAGAGGAGTTGCAAGTGATTTGAGATTTTGGATTATCGCCAGATGAAGTTGAAAAGAGAAGGCAGATCTATGGATGGAATGAGTTAGAGAAGCATGAGGGGCATTCAATTTTTAGCTTAATTTTAGAACAGTTTAATGATACTTTAGTGAGGATTTTACTTGTTGCTGCTGTGATTTCATTTGTTTTAGCGTTGTATGACGGGGATGAAGGTGGGGAAATGGCGATCACTGCTTTTGTTGAACCTCTGGTAATATTCTTGATCTTAATTGTGAATGCAATTGTGGGGGTATGACAATTTGCGTTTTGTTCATTTGTATTTCTGATTGCTGATTTTTTTCCCTATATTACATGTTTATATCACATGCATAAAGATAGATCTATCATGCTGGTCTATTACAAACTTTAGGCTTACTCAGTTTTGAATTACTCTAGACTTACAGATTATGTATTTATATACTTTCCTTCTCAATAGAATGTAGTTAACTTGTTACTATCTCCTACCATTTTGATTATGACAAGAATGTACAAGTACTTTTGGTTTTGGCTGCTCTATATGTTAAATAGTTTCTATTTTAAATATGTCTTTGTTCTGTTTTGCAGACTGATTTCCATCTTATACCGGCCTTATACTTGGGTTTGGATAGTGATTTAAAATCTTGCTGAACTGGATGAATCTGTGAGATGATTTCAATCTTAGAACTTGGAACTAACCATTCAAGGTACCAATGAGCTCTGTCTGGCTGCATATCTTGGAGTTTTGAGTCTTTTATTGGAATTAAAATTATATGATTATAGGACATTCATTTTAAAAGTGTCTTAGACATCTTAGAATTAAAATTATAGGATGACTGTCAATACATGTATATTTTATTTTCAATCTTCTATCTAAGATGCTATTCCTTATAAATAAAAATAAGGAATAAATTTGCAACCTGAATTTGCAAAAATAATTAACACCATCAAGTTTATTTTTAGCAGCTTGGCTGTTGAATCTGTTATTCCTACCTTATATCCGAAAGTTGTATTCTGATTCAATTTCTCCTGTAAGACTGAAAAAAAACTAGTCTTTTCTCATTTTGGTTATTTTATTTACTTCCTCATTTAGTCAGATGTTGTGCTGTTTATATGATTCCAGCTTTATTGGATTCCATGTTGATGACATTTGGAAATTTTTATAGGTTTTCTTTGGCTTCCATAAATGCATTAGTTTAGCATGGAATATTGATGTATGATATTTTCAAGCTTATACATACCAATATACCATAAACTTTTAAAGTTTCTTTAATGAATTTTGAGAGCTTATGTAGCATTTACCTTTCCTTTTGTCTTGGAGTGAGTACTTTTTTATGGTATTCTAATTTGTAGAATATCTATTATTGGTGCACATGTATGGTTTTAGGAATCCATGAAAGTCTTCTTTTTTCGTTGCCATGAAATCAACTGCATTATAAGTTGATAATTTCAAATTATGCCTGCAACTCTGCATCCCAATGATTTGAGTAATATATATATTTGTTCTGTAAGTACTTGAAAAGCATCCATGTCTTTCGTGGAAAACTGCTAAAAGATAGATCTCAGATGTAAAATTAAAACATAGTGGAGACAACAGTTTCATGGGATAAAATTCCCTAATTGATGAATTCAAATTTAGATTAAATCTGTATAAAGTGGAGTTATTGCATATATTTTTTTCTTCAAGGCTTTTTGTGGCATTTTGTTTCACTCTGCCCATATAATTCGTCTTTAGTTGTCAAAATCTATATGTACCTTCTGTTTATATGATGCCTAAAATTTGACCCTTCATGTGCAGTGGGCTATTGTTCCTATTATGGGAAAAAATTTGACCCTGAGCCGGGTAGGTGCCGGAGGACTGATGGGAAAAAGTAGAGGTGCTCCAAAGATGCCTATCCAGACTCTAAATACTGTGAGCGGCACATGCACTGTGGCTGCAATCGTTCAAGAAAGCCTGTGGAATCTCAATCTACTTCTCCGTCCTTGTCGACTGCAATGTCACACATAGCTACTAGGAGCAGCAGTGGCAGGGGAAATTTCAGAGTAGTGGCAGTGGAAGCTTCCAAAACTTGCCCTTGTATTCAGTTGGTAATTCTGAGAGTCTATGTTATGGAAGCAATGTATCAAAGTTGCAGATGGAGCAGCCTTCCCCTTATGGTATCAATAACAAACAGTACATGTATATAGAAGATTAGTGTGCTCGCCTGTATGATATTCTTAGCTGGTGGGTTGATATACTGTTCATCAAAAGTTTTATTTCTCATCTGAAGTTGAACAAGGGATGTGTTTTGTGGGTTGCAAAAATTAACCAGATTGTAACTATTCCCTTCCCTGTTTCTGGTGTTAATTAACATGTCAGACGTTGATGGTGTTATTTTTTTTTTTTTGCAAATTCCTGTTGTAATGTGAATGATTTTAAATGATGTATATAATATTTTTTATATTTTATTTTATATTGTATTTGTGTTTGTTGAATAAATGTGCATTATTAATTTTTTTTTAAATATGAAAAGGCTATAGCGACGGTCATCGACCGTTGCTATAATGTTTTATAAAACACATCCCTATAGCGACGGTCACCAAGCGTGGCTATAGACATCTATAGCTACGGTCATGACCGTAGCAATAACTCTCAGCGACCGTTAGTAAAGAGCAAATACACGATTTTGCCATGACCTATAGCTAGGGTCGGTGACCGTCGCTATAGGCTTTACCGACGGGTTCTATGGCGACGGTCGGCGACCGTCGCTAAAAGTTTTAGCGACGGTCTTTTGGCCTATAGCGACGGTCGGCGACCGTCGCTATAGGCTGATTTTCTAGTAGTGAAAACTGAACATACATTCCTAAGTATATCATCATCTAATACATCTCTATATAGCTAAAATACAGGGAAATGGGGCAAAACTGGCCTATAACTAACAGAGGCCTATCAAAATATATAGTGAGAATGGGGCGAAGCTACCCAATGTCTAACAGAGGCCTATCAAAAGAGATAACAAGAATATACATCAGAAGAAGATAATAGTGTCAATGTCTACATCATCAATCCTGTCCACCTGATGATGTAACTCCTCCTGAGTTACTGGATCTATATCCATAGAGATGTCAGGCCTATACAATGGAGGATCTGCATCAACAAAACCATATGGGTCACCTGAGGGGCTAGCGCCAGAGCTGGAAGGATCAAAAGTATCTTCCTTTGAAGGATCTCTACCCAAGTACCGGATAAAGAAATGTGCCCGGTCCAACTGCTGGGTCAAACTGTCAATCTATGTTAAATGAGTCGGATCTCGAACACAAGCTAACCAATCCGTTATTATCACAGATCCAGGAACCATATCCCCCATGAACTGAGTGGCTCTGGTCTGGGATCCAATGGTATGAGGGAACCAACAATGCTGGAACATCTCCTGAGTGCTGGGACCCTTTGATAATGTGAAACCGTCAACCCCCAATAATGGGATATCAATGATGGGTGACTGCGAAACAGGCCAGTAACGCATGACAGGAGGTAAGATCGGCATACGAATCTCTCATGTGTTGCTCCTGATAGCACGCTCTCCTAAGTAGAGCTCCCATCCTCCATCTGTGAAGACAGGAATCCTACGGGTGGAAATCACATGCTCGACACCAGTCGGGTACCCATCCTCAAATCCAATGCTCAAATGCTCCCTAGAGTAGGGAACCCACGTGATGACTTCCGTTGTCAACCACTCCAGTTGTAGGCGGCAATGAGTAAAACCCTCAGCAATAGAGATCTCCGCCAGTATGGAATGATGCCATCTCCGTCCTCGTGGATAGGCATCTAAGCCTAACACACTCACTAGACGCAAATATGGGAGCCTCATATAAGCCCAAAACTGCCAACACAAAGGCAAAACATCTGCTGTTAGTTAACAATCTTAACCTGTACATGGGAAAAGATAAGAGAAATACTCACCAGCAGAAACGGGTAGAATCCTAACCAAGCCTCGTTCAAGCCCTGCAATCGCATACGCATTTCCCTGAGGAAGTAGGCAAAGGTGTAGGAACCCCAATCATAATCTCCTATATGGTCCACGTGTCGAGTGGCGCTGATCAAAGTGAAGGACACCGTAGAAGAGTTATCTGCTATGAAGAATCCCTTAATGATCATCAGGAACAATTGTCGAAGAATGCGATCCCTGACACTCACATCATCGGGTATTGGCTCACTCAACAGCCATAGCATCTACGCTCAAAGGACCTGTACGAACAGTCCTGCCCTTAAGTGCCTCCGCCGAAACTCCTAGCAAGGATCTGACGGCTGTAGGGGTGATATCCGCCATACAAGGCACTGACGCCCCTCCAAACTCCATACCTGTGATAAACCGTCAATCCATCAGCGTCATCATCACCTCAAAGTCCAGCAAATGGAGTGATTGAGTCTGGTAAAACCAGCGCTCAGACAATGCCCTGAGATAACCCCAGGGACAAAAGCGGGGAAGAATAAAAAAGAACGTCCTGAATCCCCAGTCATGTACAATCACTCTATAGTCATTATGCAAAGCCTGATACATAGAGTGGATGGTGAACCAATTTCCTCGAGGCTGTGTAAAGCCTGTAACCTACATCAAATGCAGATCAACATCAGAATCCTTTACTCCTCATCAGTAAGAAATAAGGAAGATTAAGATTTAACTTTATACCTCATTTGCGTGCAGGTAAACTGAAGGGTGTCGACTCAAGTCGCCCAGAAGCTCTGAGTTCTCCACCTAAATGCCTAGAAAATCCCTACGGGGAACACGTGCAGCAGGAGCGGGGTCCAACCCTGGAACATCATCCTCCTCATCCTCGACGTCCGACACTTCATCTTGGACAGAACGTATCACCGCCTCCACCAAATGACGAGGCTATCTAATAGAACGGGATCGAGGCACTTCAGAAGCCTTTCTCCGTACACTGGAAGTGGTCCTGCGGGAACTACTAGGCTGATCCAGATCCATAATATCTGGACAACAAGTCTCCGAATCACCTCAGAAAGGGTGTGGTAATGTTTAACCTGGAGCCTTTCAAAATGCATTTTTATGACTGCATGCATGAATGCATTATTTTAACATACGTCTACAGTAGAGTTAAAAATGCATGACTACCCAATGCCTACATTTTGGAAAATTTTTCCATAGTCCCCTTTATAAATAGGACTATCCACATGAACATAGGCATGACTAGGTGGCCATTCAATAGCACACCTACCTACAGTCATATACATTCTACATGCATTAATACATCGTAGTAAGAAATCCATAAGTGTAGTCTAATTACCAGGATTATTTTGCTTTTCTACCTTTACTCATTTGTCCTCAAATAGGATAAGAAATGACAGTAAAAGGTACCAATTTGACTATTTTAAAAGTTATTTTTTTTTCACATTATTATGTTCAGCAAGATTTAATACTAACATTTACTATGTTAAATATTTTTTATAAAGTCATATCAGCATGCATATTCACTACTATGTGCCTAAATGCATTTCATGTGATAAGTTATTTTCCAAAGGATAGAAACTGAAAAAGAATACATGCATACGTTACTAGGACTGTGTAAAACACTTGTACGGTGACAGAATTTGCAGAAAGTTGCCCGAACTCAGCAGATCTGAAGAAGAGCTCTCGGATTTCCTTCGTGGCGCAACTTGAAAGTGACTTATGAAAGCAACCCGCATGCATTACATACCCATGGTTGGCCGCAAGTCCACTTGCGGCTGCTGCAGGTGTACCTGCGGCACTTTTACATGGGTCCCACTCCTCTGGCTTTGTTCAGTTCGAGTTGCAAAGGAGGTCTCACAAGCTGAAAAGGCCAAATTAAGAATAAAAACTAAGGCTGTAAATGAGCTAACACAGTTCGGGCTTGACTCGAAAAAATACGAGCGAGACTTTGATTCGTTAATAATACAATTCAAATCAGAGCATTAAAAATAGTTCGAATAAAAATATGAGTAGAATCTGAGCAAAGTTATACTCGACTAGTTTAAGATTCAAACTACTCGAATTTTTGATTGTGATTCGATACACACTCGGTTAATACATATTCGATTAAATGTTCGATACATTCTCTTATAATATATACAAATTTAAATCAAATTAAGATAATTAGTTATTATTTTATTTTGTTTTAAATTTTAATTGTGATTTTATATTTGTAAAGTGTAATAATAAATATATTTTCTCATTTTTAAGTAAAATAACAAATTTAATTTATAATTATATTTATTATAAAACTAGTTATTATGTAGATATTCGAATTCGAGCTTGAATTTGAAGCTCGCGAGTAGTTTGAATAACTATTCGAGTCGAGTCAAATCTGAGTAGGAATTTTTAAATATAATTCGAATTCGAGTACGAATTTATCATTTCGAGTTGAATTCGAGTAGTTCTCTGTTTGACTCGTTTACATCCTTAATAAAAATGCTACGCGATTGAGCGGAATAGCCTGAAATCTTGGTTTTCACGGGCCAAACTCTGGCTTGACATATCACTCATTGGTATTCGCATGAATGCAAGGTATACTATACCAGTGACTTCAGATTTTGCGAATCATGCTCGGCAATGCCTAACACAAATCTAATGCCGCCAAATACTGGGCCGTAACCCTAAAAGATTCCCCGGCGGGGGTTACAACGCATTGTCATCCATTGACATGATCCCCGGCGGGGGTCACAACGCAGATTTCATTCAATGATAAAGTATCCCCGACGGGTGTCACAACGCAGCTTTTCACTAGTCCACGTATCCCCGGCGGGGGTTACAACGCATTCTTCGTCTATGAAGGAATCCCCGACGGGGGTTACAATGTAATTTAACCATTGATCTATGGGTCAATGAAGGTCAAGCAGCCTTGACGTTATTTCAACCATTGGCAAGTAAACCCATCGAAGCATCGGAGGCCATTCGATGATCTCATCCATCAGTGCATTTATCCACAACCTTCCCCGATGGGGGTTACAACGCAATTCAACCATTGATATACGCGTCAATGAAGGTCAAGCAACCTTGACATGTTCCTTGGCGGGGTCACAACACAATGCAACCATTGATACACACATCAATAAATGTCAAGCAGCTTTGACAGTTTTCCCAACAGGGATCTATCCGGTGATACACACATCAACGAAGGTCAGGCAACCCTGACAATACATACTGTTGGTTGTAATTCCGACAGGATCATGGTATATACTAGTGACATAAACCAGAGAAGACCATCCTCATTAGAGAGGACCGATGATGGAATATGTTATACACATCCTCAAACAGACAAAGCTTTATCCCCACAGATCTCTTGCATATAAGAGGCACATCTTCAGAGTAAAGTCTGTATCAAGGATCCTGGACTTTGGTGATAACCTCAACGTAAACATCCTTGAAGACTTGGATCGCATGTCCAAGACATCACTGATTGTCATCCCCGATAGGATTAACAAGGAACCGCCAATCATCCTATCATGTTGGAAAATAATCTAATAACATACATGCATCATACATTTGCATCATGTTGCTACACATAGCACCATGTTTGTCTTGTTGCATTTCAAGTGTCTAGTATTCTTTATCCTATCCATGCCTTGCATGGCATGAATATGATAAAGAGGGGCATCTGTAGACACTTAAAATTTTATGCACACCTATTACTAACATTGCAGGAGGGCAGATTCATCTTTCTGAGATAACCCTGGAAGACAACTCACATCTGTCGACGTCGGGATTTTTGAGTGTCCCTTATCGTTACTTGTTCTTTGGTGTTCTCATGTTAATGTGAGATTTGTTTAAAAAAACAAGTGAAAAAGGTCCGACATGTATAATGTCGACAATTTGACTTTAAGAGTCGCCAGTTGGTGTATTTAACTGGTTGCACCAACGCAACCGAAAAAGGTTTGCACATTGACCTAGTGATTTGACACTACTAAACGGGTCTGTGAAATCGAGATTCATTTTGGGTCCGGGGGCTTGATTATGCGGAGGGAAGGTGTTAGGCACCCCCCGACATCCGTGTTACCACAGTGACCACCACTTTTTAAAGAAACTGTTATATGAATATGTGTGTGTATGTGTGTGGATCAATGTGCAATTATTTGGAAATAGTGTTGTACCTCGTTCGCACCTATATACATAGGGTTTGAATTTATAAAAAAAATTAGTTTTAAACAAGATATAGTAATGAAGTTTTATAAAAAGAGTTTTTTCAAACCCTGTGCTCAATAGTAATTGAGGCCTTTGATACTTCCATTTTATTATTAAATGTTCGGCTTGTTTGCTTTTATTTTCGAGATGCGAGGCATTCTCGAGAAAATAATATACAGTAGTGCCAAAATCCTCATGGGCATGACATTCATCCAAGGAAATTCAAACACTATAAAATAATGTACAAGTTGCTCACAACTGAAAAATGTCCATCATGGGAACCGAATCTAGATTCAGTAGACTGAATCTGTGATCACATGATTCCTAGGCTCACATGATATTGCAGTTTGTATGAAAAGCAGTAAGCAATTATATATATAAAAGTTGTAAATATATATATACAGACTTGATCAACCACCACGAAGCAACTCAATAGGGGATCAGAAATGTAAATATATAAAAGCGGTAAATATATATATATATATAGACATAATCAACCACCACGAAGTAAACTCTAGGTGGGACGAAATATAAATAAAGCTGTAAAAGCAATCAACTACCACGAAGTAAACTCTAGGTGGGACGAAATGTAAATAAAGCTATAAAAGCAATCAACTTCCACGAAGTAAACTCCAGGCAGGACGAAATTTAAATAAAGCTGTAAAAGCAATCAACTGCCACAAAGTAAACTCCAGGCAGGACGAAATGTAAATAAAGCTGTAAAAGGCCACGGAGGAAACTCCAGGCCTAACAGAAATGTAAATATATATATATATATAAGTGAGTAAATGCACCGAATGTAAAATCCAGGCTCATCAGATATGTCTGACAACAATTATATATATAAGTATATATATATATATATATATATATATACAAAAGTAGATAAACGCTCCAGACCGAAGTCTAGGCTCAATTGAGGCATAACTCGATAATGTTAGTCCATATATGAAATATATACATATATAAGTATATATATATATACATGCAGAAATGAAAACCACGGACCGAAGTCCGGGAAAACGCACACAACATGACTCACAATGTGTATAACAGTGTGTGCTAATATGAGAAGAAAGCTTTATAAAATATGAGAAGGCTTACAGTGGGCTACCAAAGTAGACTTCTATGACTTTATATGGATAAACACTCAGCTCCCGCCAGATAAAAAGATAGCTATATGTGAGCTAACAGATGTTTATAAAAGAGGAAACACTCAATAGGGGTGTATATAGAGTAAAATTGACAGGGCTTCCTCGCCTTTTTCCCTCCTTCTCTCTCTCAAGTGGTTGACCCCAAGGCTCATATTTATAGACTGATGGACGCAGGTACACCTGCAGCAGCCGCGGTTATACCTGCGGCTGGTCGTGGTGCATTCGGGCCTCGCGGGTCCCGTCGTCTCGAAGTACGCACACTTATGCACTATAATGTCTGCTCAAACTTGTAGAACTTCAATCCGAGCATTCGAACGAGGTATATCTAACCTTCTTTGGACCGCTTGTGTCGAGAGTTATGCAATGACATGGATTAGAGGTTATACGAAGTCAGGAAAAGGGGTCTATGCCCATAGTCTTCAAGCTTCAAATTCTATCCAAAGTACTGTCACGCATAATAGTCCTTCGGGATTGTTACTCCTCGGTTCTTGTGGGACATTATTATATATATGTAATTATGAAGTGTTGAGACGGCGCGCAAGTGTTAAAGGGGCAAGATGACGTTTGACTCTTCGTCGGGGTTATCGCCGATTTGAATTGAAAGTAGATGTTGCTCAGGGTTACATCTGAGATTGGACTACTTGTTTGAATGCCGCGATATCAACTTGTGAGAGAAAATATTGAGGTGGTAAGATGTCATTTCGACTCTTCACCGGGGTTATCGTTGGTTTGAGCTGAAAGTAAACGTTGCTCAGGGTTATATCTGAGAGTGGACTGCTTGTTTGTATACCTCACTGTCATCTGTGAGTGTGCCTGTCTGCCCATTGTTAGCTCTGGGTCTGAGGTATGAGTGCCTTGGCAGGAGGTCTGAGCTTGAAGTTGTTCTCATGTATTTAAAACAAGCATTTTCGGAGTTATCGCCGAAATTGCAATGGCATCCCTTGGGGATATCACCAAGGATGGAGTCGCTACTCCCAGTGTTGTTTCTGGGACTGGAACTGAGCGTCACGGTGTTATCGCTGAGACAGAACTGTCCTCTCCGGTATTGTTGCCGGTGTTTTGATCTGCGTATCTCGGGGTTATCCCCGAGATTGGATATGACATTCCCGGTGTGTGTTCCGGGTTTGAGATGAAGTTCCCGATTTGTGTTCTGGGTTTGAGATGAAGTTTCTGATTTGTGTTCCGGGTTGGAACTGAACTTCTGATAGTATCCAGAATGGATGTAAGTTTTCTTCCAGGGTTATTTCCGAAAGACGAATCTGCCCTCCTGCAATGTTAGTAACATGCATGCAAAAAATTTCGAGTGTCTACAGAAGTCCCTCTTTATCATATTCATGCAATGCAAGGCATGGATAGGATAAAGAATCCTAGACACTTGAAATGAAAGTAAGATAAACTGATGCTATATATAGCAACATGATGCAAATGTATGTAGCATGATTTCCAGGTAATTCTATTGGGATGACAATCAGTGATGGTTTGGACATGCGATCAAAGTCCTCAAGGATGTTGACGTTGGGGATATCACCAAAGTCTTGAATCCTAGACATTGGCTTATATTCCATAGAGGTACCTCTTTTGTGTAAGAGATCTATGGGGATAAAGCTTTGTCTGTTTGAGGATGTGTATAACATATTCCCTCATTCTGTCGGAGTTACTGCCAATAGTTTTGTCGATGTCAGGGTTGCCCGACCTTCGTTAATGTGTGTATCACCGGATAGACCCCTGCTGGGTGCATTGTCAAGGTTGCTTGACCTCCATTGATGTATGTGTCAATGGTTGCATTGCATTGTAAACCCCACCGGGGATATGTGGATGAGTGGGTTTGATGGGTTTACTTTCCATCGGCTGACATGACGTCAAGGTTGCTTGACCTTCATTGATGTGTGTATCAATGGTTGAGAATGTGCTATAACCCCCGCTGGGGATACGCGGATGTACGTTGTGACCCCCGCCGGGAATATTTCATCAGTTGATAACTTCGGCGTTGTATCCCCCACCGGGGAGGTTTGATATTTTGTGGTTTTGCATTGTAACCCCCGCTGAGGAGGTTTGATATTTCATGGTTTTACGTTGTAACCCCCATCGGGGATATTTAGGGTTGTGACCATGCAAATGACGGCATCGAACCTTTGTGGGGTATTACCGAGCATGATCTATGAAAGCTGAGCTCATTGGTATAGTATACCCAGCATTCAGGCGAATACCATTGAGATGACGAGAGTTTAACTCTGACCGACAAGAAATCAGGATTTCCGGCTATTCCGCTTAATCGCGTAACACTTTTATTCTTAATTTGGCCTTTTCAGCTTGTGAGACCTCCTTTACAACTCTAACTAGAGCCAGCCGGAGGTGTGGGACCCATGTAGAAGTGCCGCATGTACACCTACAGGAGCCGCAGGTGAGCCTGCGGCTAACCGTGCCTATGTATAGGGGAATGGTTGTTTTCATAAGTCATTTTCAAGTTGCGCAGTGATGGAAATCTGAGAGCTCTTCTTTAGATCTGCTGAGTTCGGGAAACTTTCTGCATATTCTACCACCGTACAAGCGTTCTTCACTGTCCTGGTAACGCATGCATGTATTTTTTTCCAATTTCTATCCGTTAGAAAATGACTTATCACATGAAATGCATTTAGACACATAGTAGTGAATATGTATGCTGATATGACTTGATAAAAAATATTCAACATAGCAAATGTTAGTATTAAGCCATGCTGAACATAATGATGTGAAAAAAATTTAAATTTTGAAACAGTTAAATTGGCACCTTTTTACTGTCATTTCTTATCCTATCTGAGGACAAATGAGTAAAGGTAGAAAAGCAAAATAATCCTGGTAATTAGACTACACTTATGGATTTTTTGTTGTGATGTGATTAATGCATGTAGGATGTATATGACTGTGTATAGGTGTGCTACTGAATGGCCACCTAGTTATGCCTATGTGCATGTAGATAGTCCTATTTACAAAGGGAGTTATGGCAAAATTTTCCCAAAATGTAGGTATTGGGTAGTCATGCATTTTTAACTCTACTGTGGATGTATGTTAAAACAATGTATTTTGAAAAGCTCCAGGTAAGAATTTACCACACCCTTTCTGAGGTGATTTGGAAACTTGTTGTCCAGATATTATGGATCCGGATCAGCCGAACAGTTCCCGCAGGACCACTTCTGGTGTACGGAGGAGAGCTTCTGAAGAGCCTCAACGCTGTCCTGTCAGACAGCCTCATCGTTTAGTGGAGGCGGTAATACGTCCTATTCGGGTTGAAGTGCCGAATGTTGAGGATGCGGATGAGGATGTACCGATCGAGGTTCCTGCTCCTGCTGTACGTGTTCCCTGTAGGGAATTTCCAGGTATTCAAGTGGTGAACCCAGATCTTCTGGGTGAATTGAGTAGGCATCCTTCAGTACACCTGCACGCAAACAAGGTATGAAGTTAGATCTTTAATCTTCCTTATTTCCTATTGATGAGGAGTCAAGGATTCTGATGTTGATCGACATTTGATGTAGGTTCCCAGCTTCATACAGTCTCGAGGGAACTGGTTTAGCATCCACTCTATATATCAGGCTTTGTATGATGACTACAGAGCGATCGTCCATGGCTGGGGATTTGGGATGTTCTTCTCCATTCTACCCCGTCGCTGTCCCTAGGGTTACCTCAAGGCATTGTCTGAGTGATGGTTTCACCAGACTCAGTCACTCCATTTGCTGGACTGTGAGGTGATGATGACGCCGATGGATTGGCGGTTTATCATAGGTATGGAGGGGCGCCGGTGCCTTGTACGGCAGATATCACCCCTACTGCCGTCAGATCCTTGTTGGGAGTTCCGGCAGACGCTCAAGGGCAGGACTATTCGTACGGGTTCTCTGAGCGTAGATGCTATGAGCGGGCTATTGAGTGAGCCCATACCCAACGATGTGAGAGTCAGGGATCGCATTCTTCGGCGATTGTTCCTGATGATCATTAGGGGCTGCTTCATAGTAGATAATTCCTCTACGGTGTCCTTCGCTTTGATCAGCGCCATTTGACACGTGGACCGTATAGGAGAGTATGATTAGGGTTCCTACACCTTTGCTTACGTCCTCAGGGGAATGTGCATGCGATCGTAGGGCTTGACCGAGGCATGGTTAGGATTCTACCCGTTTCTGCTGGTGAGTCTTTCTCTTATCTTTTCCCATGTATAGGTTAAGAATGTTGACTGACAGCAGATGTTACCTTTATGTTGGCAGTTTTGGGCTTATGAGAGGCTTCCATGTTTTGCGTTCTGTGAGCGTGTTAGGTTTAGACACCTATCTACAATGATGGAGATGTCATCATTCCATACTGGCGGAGGTCCCTGTTGCTGAGGGTTTCACTCATTTTTGCCTTCAGCTGGAGTTATTGACAGCCGATGTGTAAGACCCCAAATTATTAATAAATGAAATTTTGTTTCCTCTATTTATTATTTTGAAATAGTAAGGGTTGATTTGATTAATGTGGTTAGTTATGGGTAAAATGCGCAAATATTTTAAATAAACAGGTGGTTATAAAATATTCATTGTTGTCGGGGAATATTCATTTGGTCGTGGAATATTCTTGCTGTCGGGAAATATTCGTCCGACGGCGCAGTCTTTTGTGGGCCCCATAACAGAAAGCGATTGGATGAAGAAAACGATAAGTATAAGTTATTTATAAATAACGGCGTAGTTGTTACCGTTAATACTGTTGGAATACCCGGTGGTTAAAACACAATAATACGCGTTGTTGCACAGTAGCACACGGTATTGCACCAATTATTAATTCTTACGTAAGAAGGCACTACTCAATAATTTTTACAGTAGTTACTATTCAGTATTTTATTTTATTGATTCAATAATTGATGTGTTGATATTTTATATTACTGTTGTTTCAATAATTATAACTACATAGTATTTTCCATTACCGAAGCAATAATTCATATTATCTGAATAATATTATTAGAAAACATTGTTGGCAATGTCTAGAAAGTTCTGTTTAAGGAGAGGTTTGGTCACCTAATTGCGTGCTAGTAAGGAGAAATTCTTATTGGAAAGCCCCCTCTTTCCTAGGAACGGCTTGGTTGCCAGTACTGTGATTCTGTAATATTATTTGTGAATAATTAATTATTAATTTATATAATGAGGAAAATATTGATTTTATGTGGATATAGATGGAGAAAATTTTTAAAGTAACAATTGTTGAAAATCGATATTTTATCTTTTCTGATAAAATAATATTTTATTATATTATTATAATATAATAATGATGATATTTTTACAATGAATGTGGGATATATGAGTATATGAGGAGGAAGAGTATTTTTGTTGCAAAAGTTGTTTAAAACATGTTAAACATGTCTGTGGGCCCATTTCTTGACTGAAATTCGATTATAGTCTGTAAAATCGTCCGTTTATGGATTTCGGTCAATTTTTGTTTGGCATTTGGAAAAACTTTCTTCTGCAAAGTTGTAGAGAATTGAATTTCCTATATGAAGTCGTGAGATTCGAATTTTCTGATAAAAGGGCTATTTATTTTGAATTATTGAAGTTCTAAAGTTCCGAAGTAATTGATTTTTGAAAGTTTTAATTATTTTAAATAACAAAAACGTTTTTGGAATGTTTGGAGGCATCATTAACATGTGCTAGAGGCTGAATTCAGATTCTTTGATGCGTAGGAAGATGTGGAAAAATAAATAATATTAATTTATTAAATTTTCTGCTGTGGTGTTCTAAGCATTTTCCTATAAATAGTGTACTTAGGTTAGAATTGAAAATCACACCAGAAACTGAAGTTTTCTCTATATTTCTCTCTCTATATATTGAGCGTATTCTTGTGAGTATTCTGATACTTTGAGTATTGTTATACGGTGCAAGTTTCCTTCAGCACTATACCCAGTATTCCAGCTAGAAGTACTAATCTTTCGAGGTAAGGGATGTTATTTTCTTCTTAAATGATATTATTTCTTCAATATCATTATGATGAAATATTGGTTGGAACTTTTTATTAAATTTGGAACTTTTTCATGTCGGAGTTACCATTCACGAGTTACTATTCACGAGTTACTATTCACGAGTACTATTCACGAAGCATGATGATATTTTTTTGTGAAATTTCTATCTTTTTGTGTCGGAGTTACTATTCACGTATACGGCACTATTCATGAATACGGCACTATTAACCGAAAAATGAAATTTCTTCTTTTTGTCCAAAATATCTATTTTGGATACTAGCTTTGATTGTATCCATATTTTGATCATTCTTAAATTTTACCCCACTATGATTATTTATGAGGTATTTTTGGACATGAAATAGCTGAAATACGAATCCTTAATATTTATTCTTTTGTTTCACTGGATTCGTTTTCTTTAAAATATTTTTCATCATCCTCAGTCCTAAATGATGATATTACTGAATATCTTTGGCCTGTAGTGCAAAGATGAATGATTTCTTGATGAATATCTTTGGCCCGTAGTGCAAAGATGAACAGGTGTTGAGATGAACATGACCAACTGATGAATATCTTTGGCCTGTAGTACAAAGATGAACATTTGACTCAAGATGTGTATTGATTGATGTTACAGGGATAAAATAATGATGATGGACTATTAAATTCATAGATATTAGTAGATTTCATCCTCTACGTAACTCTTCTATGAATTATTATTTTTCGCTGCGAATATTGATCTAAAACTTGTTGTTTAGTGTATTCTTTCAGATTTTTCCCTATTGAAGACTAACGATAATTTATTGTATATTATCTTAGTCATAATGTTCTTTACTAGGCTAGTTAAGCTCACCCTTTTCCTTTTTGTTTCATTTTTCTTCTCAGGAGGCGAGAATGTAGCGAGTACGAGTCGGGGTATGAAATGATGGTTATAGAGAGAGTTGTTTAGTAGTTCTCACCATTTTTGTAAAATAATATATAAATAATTGTGATGAGGATTTATTTGGGTATAGATATTTTCTAGAAGATAATATTTGTATTTAAACTCATAGTTTTACTGTTGTAATAATAAAGTTGTAGTTGTTTCTGTACCATGTATTGACAACTCAGAATGGGTGATGTATACCTATTTTTGGGGCATCACAGTTGGTATCAGAGCTTAGGGATACGATCTCTAGCGGAGATCGGGGAATAGAACTAGGAGGGGAGAGACGAGTAAATCCTTCGCTAATGTGTCCTACCTAAGCTTATTTGTTAGTTGGTCAGTATATAGGGATATTATGTGATATATTGATTTCCTTAATTAACCCTTATTTTATGACATTATTTGAGAATGTCAACTGAGAATATTAACAGTGGAGCAAATGAGACCGTGGAGACGCCTGTACTCACCAACGAGGAGAACGTGCAACAGGTTGACAATGTTCCTCATGTGAACAACACCACTGAGCAGATGATGAACGAGGGGATGTTTAGAAGCTTTTTGCTGTTCATGCAAAATCAGACGAGTGAGACTCGTGTTCAAAATACAGGAGGAAATGATGGCAATTCATGGGTTGTAATAGCCAAGCAGTTCAAAGAGTTGGGACCACCAGAATTCTGGGGAAAGCTGGATCCGATTAAGGCGGAGACTTGGGTCAAACAAATCACCAAGATATTCGATATCTTGGGATGCACGGAGGAGAAAAAGGTGCCATTCGCCACCTTTATGTTCCGTAATGAGGCAGATTACTGGTGGGAGCCTGTGAAGCGTACCCATCCAGCCGCGCTCAGCATGTCTTGGGAGACATTTCAGAAACTATTTAATGATAAATAATTTTTTGAAAGTGTTCGTCATATGAAGGAAGTGGATTTTATTAAACTGGAGCAGAATAACATGACGGTGTCCCAGTACGAGGCGAAGTTCGCGCAGTTATCCAGGTTTGCACCTCATTTGTTGGAGAATGAGGAACGTATGACACGGATGTTTCTGAGAGGTTTGAAACCCGGCAAACGTCAGTATCTCATTTCTCATAAATTTTCTCTCTATTCAGATGTTGTCAACAGTGCTTAGTGTTAAAACGAGATAAAGATTACGTTCAACCGTAGTGTTAGAATGAGATAAAGAGTACGTTCAACCGTGGGACCATAACCAGGATCATACCAGAGATAGCAGTCAACAGAATAACAATAACCAGCGAAGAAGGAAAAAGATGGACAAAAATGGTAACCACTCTGGTGGTAGTCATGGCCATGAAAATAGAAGAAGCGACTTGGGGGGGGGGGGGAATTTTAAAAAGAGGAGATTCAATAATGATAATGTGAAAACGTCAGCACCAGCAGCAACTGGTTCCAAGGGAGGAGAACGACCACTGGTCATATGCTATAAGTGCGGAAAAGAAGGACATATCAGCCCAAACTGCCCACAACAGTTTAAGGTATGTTATAACTGTGGAAAGGAAGGACATATCGCTCGAGATTGCACTGTAGCGAAACCAAGTCCAGCGGGGATGGTAACTCAAAAGGCTGTCCCAGAAAAGTCAAAGTCAACGGTTCCTGGAAGAGCATTTGTCGTGACTAGTCAACATGCGAAGAACCCAAACGAGGTGATCACGGGTAAGCTAATTATAAATTCATGTGAAGTTTATACCTTATTAGATACCGGTGCTACCCATTCATTTATCTCTCGTGCTTGTGCTCAACGTTTAAACTTGACTCCGGAGAAATTAGACTTTGACCTATCTGTGGAAACTCCGTTAGGAGAAACTTTCATCACATCCACTGTTTATAAATCTTGTTTGATCCAAGTTGGCACCATCACATTACCCATTAACCTTATCTCTTTAAAGATACTTATTTTTGGTGTGATTTTAGGGATTGATTGGTTAACTACTCATCATGCCAAAATTGATTGTTTTCGTAAGGTTGTTAGTTTTCATATTCCTAATCAACCTGTTGTACGAATTCAAGCAACTAAACCATTAAAATCAATCACTGTCATATCTAATCATAAAGCTATTCGTTTATTGAAAAACGAATGTCATGCTTTCTTAGCCCATGTTATAGATTTGAATAAAGACACGTCAAATTTGAATAATATTCCTGTTGTTATTGACTTTCCTGACGTATTTCCTGAAGAACTTCCCGGTCTACCCCCAGAACGTGAAGTTGAATTATTTATTGATCTTGAACCTGGTACAAAGCCCATTTCTAAAATCCCATATCGAATGGCTCCTATTGAACTTCAGGACTTAAATGTCCAACTAAAGGAGTTGTTGGACATCGATTTCATTCGTCCTAGTACATCTCCTTGGGGTGCTCCTGTTTTATTTGTAAAGAAGAAAGACGGGAGTATGCGACTTTGTATCGACTACCGAGAATTAAACCATGTCACTATCAAGAATATGTATCCACTACCTCGTATTGATGACCTGTTTGACCAGTTGCAAGGAGCACAGTTCTTTTCAAAAATCGATCTTCGTTTTGGATATCATCAGCTGAAGGTTAAAACTGAGGATATTCCAAAGATTGCTTTCAGAACTCGATACGGACATTATGAATTCTTAGTCATGTCTTTTGGATTGACTAATGCTCCTGCTGCTTTCATGGATATGATGAACCGAGTATTCAAGAAATATTTTGATCGGTTCGTTGTTGTCTTTATTGATGTCATCCTCATCTATTCCAAAATCCGTGAAGATAATGAGCGCCAATTGAAGCTGGTACTGCAAAGGCTTCGTGATAACAAGTTATATGCCAAACTGAAGAAATGCGAGTTCTGGCTTGAGGAAGTTGCATTCCTTGGGCACATGGTGTCAAAACATGGAGTGTCTGTTGACCCGACGAAGATTGAAGCAATACAAAGTTGGGAACAACCGAAGACGGTAACTGAAGTACGTAGCTTTCTAGGTCTAGCTGGTTATTATTGGAGATTCGTGGAAGGATTTTCTCAAATCGCTACTCCATTAACTCAGCTAACTCGAAAGGATACAAAATTTGTTTGGTGCGAGGAATGCGAGATGAGTTTCCAAGAGCTTAAGAGGAGATTTATTTCAGCACCTGTTCTAACAATACCATCTAGTTCGGATGGATTTGTTATCTACAGCGATGCTTCGGGCAAAGGGTTAGGATTTGTTCTCATGCAACGTGGAAAAGTCATAGCCTATGCCTCGCGACAACTTAAAGAATATGAGAGGAATTATCCTACTCACGATCTAGAGTTGGCAGCAGTCATTTTTGCGCTAAAGATCTGGAAGCACTATCTTTATGGGGAGAAAGTGGAGATATATTCAGACCATAAAAGCCTCAAATATTTCTTCACTCAAAAAGAACTCAACATGCGGCAACGACATTGGCTCGAGCTGTTGAAAGATTACGACCACACTATTCAATACCATCCTGGAAAAGCAAACGTGGTAGCTGACGCGTTGAGTAGAAGATCATATGTAGGAACGAGTGCGATGATGTCAAATATACGTATAGAATCGACTTTAATCGAAAATATTAAAGTTGCTCAAGCCATCGACCCGGAGCTGATGCGTATAAAGAAGAAAGTACAAGAAAGTGCTATTCCGGAAGCGAGAATTGATTAAAAAGGAATACTTCTAGTCCACTCCAGACTTTGTGTTCCTAACGACTCTGATTTGAAGTACAAGATTATGATGGAGGCACACAATACATCATTTGTAATCCATCCTGGAAGTACTAAAATGTATCGTGATCTTCGACATACATTTTGGTGGAACAATATGAAGAGAGAGATTGCAAAGTTTATCTCGATGTGTTTAACTTGTCAACGTGTAAAGGCGGAGCATCTAGTACCTAAGGGTCCGTTGCAACCACTTGAGATTCTGAAATGGAAGTGGGAACACATTACCATGGATTTCGTTACGGGTCTTCCTACGGTTTCTCAAGGCATAAATGCTATTTGGGTTATTGTTGATAGATTAACCAAGTCTGCTAATTTCAGAATGAGATTGTGAGATTGCATGGCATGCCAGTATCCATAGTTTCGGATCGTGACCCAAAATTCACTTCAAGATTTTGGGTTAGCTTACAAAAAGATATGGGGATGGATTTACGATTTAGTTTGGCATACCATCCTTAAACGGACGGACAATCAGAGAGGACTATTCAAACTCTTGAAGATTTATTAAGACTGTGTCCTAGACTTCAAGAGCAGTTGGGATAAGTATTTACCATTAGTGGAATTCTCCTACAACAACAGTTATCAGGAAAGTATAGGTGTGGCTCCATTCGAAGCATTATATGGACGAAAATGTCGCTCTCCAATATATTGGAACGAGGTGGGTGAAGCAACTTTGTTGGGACTCGAGTTGGTACGTATGACTACAGAAAAGATCCAAATGATTCGACAACGTATACAAATGGCACAGGATCGACAAAAGAGTTATGCAGATCTTCATCGAAAAGACGTGGAATTTAGTATTGGGGATCAAATATTGTTGCATGTAGCTCCATGGAAGGGAGTTACACGATTTGGGAAACGAGGAAAGCTCAATCCACGATTTATTGGTCCATTTCAAATTCTTGACCGAGTAGGAAATGTAGCCTATAGACTCGCGTTACCTCCGAGTATGTCTCGTGTTCATAATGTGTTTCATATATCTGTACTTCGTAAATATGTGAAAGACCCGAACCACATTATTGAGTTAGAACCGGACGAGATAGCCGAAGACTTAATGTATGAGGAGGTACTTGTCAAGATCTTGGATAGAAATGAGCATGTCCTACGCACGAAGGTCATACCACAAGTTAATGTTTTGTGGAGGAACCATGCTATAGAGGAAATGACCTGGGAGTTGGAAACGGAAATGAAAGCGAGGTATCCTCACCTTTTCGAAACACCAGGTAAGTACGTCAATTTCAAGGACAAAATTTCATAAGGAGGGGAGGTTGTAAGACCTCAAATTATTAATAAATGAAATTTAGTTTCCTCTATTTATCATTTTGAAATAGTAAGGGTTGATTTGATTAATGTGGTTAGTTATGGGTAAAATGCGCAAATATTTTAAATAAGCAGGTGGTTATAAAATATTCATTGTTGTCGGGGAATATTCGTTTGGTCGTGGAATATTCTTGCTGTCGGGGAATATTCGTATGATGGCGCAGTCTTTTGTGGGCCCCATAACGGAAAGTGATTGGATGAAAAAAACGATAAGTATAATTTGTTTATAAATAACAGCGTAGTTGTTACCGTTAATACTGTTGGAATACCCGGTGGTTAAAACACAGTAATACGCGTTGTTGCACAGTAGCACACGATATCGCACCAATTATTGATTCTTACGTAAGAAGACACTACTCAATAATTGTTACAGTAGTTACTGTTCAGTATTTTATTTTATTGATTCAATAATTGCTGCGTTGATATTTTATATTACTTTTGTTTCAATAATTGTCACTACACAGTATTTTCCATTATCGAAGCAATAATTCATATTATATGAATAATATTATTAGAAAACATTGTTGGCAATGTCTAGAAAGTTTTGTCTAAGGAGAGGTTTAGTCACCTAATTGCGCGCCAGTATGGAAAAATTCTTATTAGAAAGCCCCCTCTTTCCTAGGAACGGCCTGGTTGCCAGTACTGTGATTCTGTAATATTATTTGTGAATAATTAATTATTGATTTATATGATGAGGAAAATATTGATTTTATGTGGATATAGATGGAGAAAATTTTTAAAGTGACAATTGTTGAAAATCGATAATTTATCTTTTCTGATAAAATAATATTTTATTATATTATTATAATATAATAATGATGATATTTTTACAATGAATGTGGGATATATGAGTATATGAGGATGAAGAGTATTTTTGTTGCTAAAGTTGTTTAAAACATGTTAAACATGTCTGTGGGCCCATTTCTTGACTGAAATTTAATTATAGTATGTAAAATCGTCTGTTTATGGATTTCGGTCAATTTTTGTTTGGAATTTGGAAAAAACTTTCTTCTGTAAAGTTGTAGAGAATTGAATTTCCTATAAAAAGTCGCGAGATTCGAATTTTCTGATAAAAGGGTTATTTATTATGAATTATTGAACTTCTAAAGTTCCGAAGTAATTGATTTTTGAAAGTTTTAATTATTTTAAATAACAAAAACGTTTTTGGAATGTGTAGAGGCATTATTAACATGTGCTAGGGGCTGAATTCAGATTCTTGGATGCGTAGGAAGATGTAGAAAAATAAATAATATTAATTTATTAAATTTTCTGCTTTGGTGTTCTAAGCATTTTCCTATAAATAGGGTGCTTAGGTTAGAATTGAAAATCACACCAGAAACTGAAGTTTTCTCTATATTTCTCTCTCTATATATTGAGCGTATTCTTGTGAGGATTCTGATACTTTGAGTATTGTTATACGGTGCAAGTTTCCTTCAGCACTATATCCAGTATTCCAGTTAGAAGTACTAATCTTTCGAGGTAAGGGATGTTATTTTCTTCTCAAATGATATATTTCTTTAATATCATTATGCTGAAATATTGGTTAGAACTTTTTATCAAATTTGGAAATTTTTCATGTCGGAGTTACTATTCATGAGTTACTATTCACGAGTACTATTCACGAAGCATGATGATATTTTTTGTGAAATTTCTATCTTTTGGTATCGGAGTTACTATTCACGTATACGGCACTATTCACGTATACGGTACTATTCACGTATACGGCACTATTCACGAATACGACACTATTCACCGAAAAATTTCTTCTTTTTGTCCAAAATATCTATCCTGGATACTAGCTTTGATTGTATTCATGTTTTGATCATTCTTGAATTTTACTCCACTATGATTATTTATGAGGTATTTTTGGACATGAAATAGCTGAAATGGGTGATGTATACCTATTTTGGGTGATGTATACCTATTTTGAAAACTCAGAATGGGTGATGTATACCTATTTTGGGGGCGTCACACGATGTAATCACATGGGTTCCCTACTCTGGAGAGCACTTGGGAGTTGGATTTGAGGATGGGTACCCGACTGGAGTAGAGTACGTCATTTCCACCAGCAGGATTTCTCTCTTTACAGATGGAGGATGGGAGCTCTATTTAGGAGAGCGTGCTATTAGGAGCACTATAGGAGAGATCTGTATACTGATCTTGCCTCCTGTCAGGCGTTATTGGCCTGTTTTGTAGTCATCTGTCATTGACATCCCATTGATGGGGATTGACGATTTTACATTATTAGAGGGCCCCTGGTCTCAGGAGATGTTCCATCATTGGTGGATCCTTCGTACTATTGGAGATTAGACCTAAACCACATAGTTTATGGGGGATATGGTTCCAGGATCCTTGATGATGACAGATTGGCTAGCCTGTGTCAGAGATCCGACTCATGTGACACAGATTGACCCGGCAGTTAGACCGGACACATCTTTTTATTCGACATTTGGGCAGAGATCCTTCAGAGGTAGATACTTTTGATCCTTCCAGCTCTGGCGCTGGCCCCTCAGGTGACCCATATGGATTTGCCGGTGCAGATCCTCCCTTGTATCGGCCTGACATCCCTGTAGATAGAGATCCAGTGACTCAGGAGGAGTTACATCAGGTGGACAGTATCGATGATGTAGACATCGACAACATTGACTTTTTTTGATGTATTTCTCGTTATCTCTTTTGATAGGCCTTTGTTAGCTATTGGGTAGCTTTGCCCCATTCTCGCTATATCTTTTGATAGGCCTCTGTTAGATGTTGGGTAGCTTCACCCCATTTCCCTGTATTTTAGCTGTACAGAGATGTATTAGATGATGATATATTTAGGAATGTATGTATAGTTTTCATTCCCTATATCATATTGCCATCTATTGTATCATGCATGTTATTATGTTATGCATATGTATGTATGTTCAGAGATATTCAGCATTGACCCCTGGATGGTCTTATGATACGGCCCGTACAGATGTCTTCTTCGACAGTTAGCCATATTGATCATACCCCACCATTTTTGGTGGTATCTGATATGTAATCATGGTATGATAATATATCACCATCAGACTTGGTGATCGTAGATGATTTGCTGCAGCATACTATGACCCTGTTGATGTTTCAGGTTCCCACAGGATTTGTAGAGGGTATGCTAGAGCATTGGATGCCGGATAGACAGGTATTCCAATTCAAGACGCATGAGTTGACTCCTACTTTGGAGGAGTATGCACGGTTGACGATGTTGCCGCTGGACAGACCTTGCGTGCACATGGCTATCGGAGACATGAGCAGATAGTTCATGACCCTCACCGGATTGAGGCGTAGAGTGGTCCAGGACGAGATTACATCCGGCCACGTGATATCCCAACGTTTTCTATTTGACAGATTTGGCTCTGAGGATAGTTATGCACGACATTTCAGGGATTTCACCACACCGGAGGACCATTGGTGTTCAGCTAGGGTGGATGTATTGCTTTTGTGCGTATTATCATACGTATTCATGCCGCGGTACATGGATGAGCTGGATATCGACGTCATTATAGCAGTGAGAGCTCTCAGGGAGGGTCATACCATTGTTCCGATGATCATTGCAGAGACTTTGAGGTCAGCTACATACTGCTGTACTTATCCAGCAGGAGTGTTCACAGGTAGCTCGGTCATGCTTTATGTGTGGTTTATGTCACACTTGAGACCGATTGGCACATTTAGACGGCAGGGGTTTTGTTTCACCCATGATATAGCCATGTCGTACTCCTTTCAGCCTACGGAGTGTACAGATGCTGCATCGTGGTCAGTTTTTCTGGTAGGGATTAGAGATCTGTTTGTTATATTGCCGTGTTCAGGGCTTAGCTCACCCTACAACTTTATTACTCATGCTTCATGCATGGATTATCTCCCTCTAGCTGGATTGAGGGGCATGATTACTTACCACCCACTGGCCGTGATGTGTTAGTTTGACCAGTTTTAGGATTCTCATCCTTTTGAGGGGGCAGTGAGTCAGCGCTTCGCTTTACACCATTTATCAGCTGAGGATAGATCCAGGTTGTATGCTTGTTGGGATCAGCGAGAGCTGGCTGGATTTTCTGTCAGTCATCCGGGTTGTTTTGCAGAGTATTTCGCATGGATGGAGAGAGAGACTGCATTGGCTGCGGTAGTATCCACAGTGCAAGAGACTGATTCTAATGATGAGGAGCCTATAGAGGAGGCTGATATTCCCACCGATGACTTGACTGCTGGGCTGCCAGCATTTGTGATGGATTCTCCCACCCCGAGTACCACTGTTACTCAGTATCCTGCACAACATTTGGAACAGAGCTTACATCTGATGACCTATGATAGAGATCAGGCTAGGGCAGCGATGTTGACAGCTCTTGATGAGAAAGATACCACTCTGTTAGAGAGGGATGAGTCTAGATCATCCAGGGATACATTGATTGTGGAGCGGGATGCCGCCTTATCTGCTAGGGATATGGCCATTGCAGATAGTACTTCAGTTAGATCCCAGAAGGCTGTCAGTCTTGCCGATATGAGTGCTTACATTGATGTGCATTATGCCACCATGCAGTTAGCCTCTGATCTGCTAGCTCGTGTAGATACCCTTGGGCAGGAGCTTGCAGTGCTACATTCGTCTTCAGAGAGGGATGCCATGTTAGATCTAATAGTCCGCATATACACAGATCTGTAGATAGCTTTGTATTTTCCTGCACAAACTAGCTTAGCCATTTTGTCATGTACATCATAGATGTATATATCAAACAATATTATGTATGGCAGAGAAATATATTTTGATTCACTTCCCTTTTAGTTATGCCATGATACTTGCTTGATATTTGTCTGTTTCTTCAGGGCCTTGTGATCTTAATGCATTCTGAACTTATCCTTGATAGGTGGACATTGAGACGTCACAAAATCTCTCAGAATGGATCATTGATTTCTGTATATCCCTACCATCTTTGGTGTCTTGGGACTGGTATATATATGGAAAAGTGGAGAGGAGGGTGGTTTCTTCCTCTCTGAGATTGACCACACCACAGATGGTCGCCAGTACTTCTATTTGTGAGAAGCCTAGTTAATTCCATCGCTTATGGGTTGATATTGCTCTTTGAGGCGCGGTCGCAGCTTAGATGGTCACCGAATCTTCTATTTGTGAGAAGAGGTTGGGTAATTCCATCCCTTTGATCTGAAATCAATGAAATATGGTGAATTGAAGGTTGATCCCAATACCGTGTGACAATAATTTTTGTTCTGGTAGGGGTTAGACTGAACCATGAATGGCTGCCTGCGTACTCCTATTGAAGAGGAGATCAAGTCTGCGTAGTTCAAACCTAGTGTAAGAGGTTCGACGCTGAATGTGAAAGGCAGAAGCTTTATTGGTGAAGAAGGGTGTAGAAGTATTTTTGTGATTTTTGTAGAGAAAGGGTAGAAATGTTTTTTTGTTGTTTTTGTTGTTTATTGTGACTAAGCTATATAGCATATGGTTGCCTACGTACTCCTATTGAAGAGGAGATCAGGTCGACATAGTTCGCCCCTCAGGATGAATCGCAGATGAAGAGAAACGTGAATCCCATGTGCAGGCTAAACTGCAGGGAGAAAAATTTTTGATCCCATAATGGGGATAAACTACAGGTATGGAAAAAGTTTGATCCTGTCATCAGGACAAACTGCAAGTGTAGAAAAGTTTAATCCCGTCTTCAGGATAAACTGCAGGTGAAAAAGTTTAATCCCATCTTCAGGATAAACTGCAGATGTGAAAGGTTCAATCCTGTCTTCAGGATAACTGAAATTGTGAAAGGTTTGAACTGAGGTAAAACCAGGCTGCTGGCTTAAAGTGTATGTTTCCCTGAGGGGCAGAAGAGTATATAAAAAGGAGAGGGTTCAAAACCGGAATGACTGGTGATTTGATGATCAAAAGCAGGATGTTTGTTTGATGGTAACTTCAGACATAGTACCGTTTCACGGTGTCCGAGTTGATAAGTTGTAGAAATTCATCGCCATCCATTTCCTGTAATCTGAGAGCACCTCCTGTCAATACCTCCTTGACAACAAATGGGCCTTCCCAGTTAGGAACTAATTTTCCCTTAGATTGATCTTGGTTGTCAATGACCTTCTTTAAAACCAAGTCATGTTGTTTGAACGACCGCAGTTGGACTTTTCTGTTGTAGGATCGTGCGATCCTTTGCCGATATAATTGACCATGAAAGATAGTCGCGGTTCGCCTTTCATCTATTAGAGACAACTGGTGATATCTGTCTTGTACCCATTGGTCTTCACTCAACTGAGCATCCATCAATACTTTGAGGGATTCCATTTCCACCTCTATGGGGAGCACTGTTTCCATCTCATAGGCTAATGAGTAGGGGGTTGCTCCAGTGGAAGTTCGCATGGAAGTTTGGTAAGCTAATAAAGTCAGAGACAAGAGGTCAGGTCATCCTTTGTGATTGGCGGACATTTCCTGCATGATCTTTTTGATATTTTTATTAGTCGCTTCAACAGTACCATTCATCTTTGGACGGTAGATGACGGAGTTGAGGTGTTTGATGTGGAATTTTCTGCATAACTCCTCCATCATTTTGTTATTGAGGTTCTTAGCATTTTCTGACACAATAACCTCTGATTGTCCATATCGATAGATGACATTGTTTCTGATGAAAGCAATGATAACTTCTTTAGTAACCCTGGAGAAGGAGGCTGCTTCTACCCATTTGGTGAAGTAGTCGATCATGGTGAATATGAATCGATGTCCATTACTGGCTTTGTGCTCGATGGGCCCGATCATGTCCATTCCCCACATTGAGAAGGGCCATGACGAACTCATATTGTGGAGTTCCCTTAGAGGGGCGTGGATAACATTCCCATGGATCTGGCATTGATAGCACCTCTTGACGTGATCATCACAGTTAACCTTGAGTGTAAACCAATAATGCCCTGTCCTGAGGATCTTCTTGACAAGTAGGGGTCCGCTCATGTGAGGGCCATATACTCCAGCATGGATCTCATCCATGAGTCTCTAAGCTTGGTCTTTATCTAGACATCTAAGGAGACCTTATCCAGCATCTCTTTTGTAGAGTGCATCTCCGCTTAGGTAGAATTTCATAGCAAGTCAATGAATCTGCCTCTTCTAAGTTAGGCTCGCCTCAGCGGGTGTAGATCCATCTCGTAGATACTCCTTGATGCATTGATACCAAGGGTTATGGATGGGAGGTAGTTCATCCGATACTTCTCCAACATAATTCCCATAGACTGGGGCCTTTTGCAGAGCAAACGTGATGCTTGGCATGTTTTCCTTGTCAGGTATGTAAACTAAGGAGGCCATCATTGCTAATGCATCTGGAAAATCATTCCTATTACGAAGAATGTGTAGAAAGGAGATTTCTTCGAACTCTAGAGCCATCTGTAAAACTTTTCGATGGTAACGCAGCAAATGTAATTATTTGGTTTGACAGATTCCTGTGGATTTTCTGATTACCAATTTGGAATCCCCAAAGATAGTTAACTGACTGATGCCCATTGAACGGGCAAGTTTTAGCCCCATGGTACAGCCTTCATACTCAGCTGTGTTGTTGGTGCTGAAAAACTGTAATTTGACGGCGATGGGATACTGTTCCCCCGTACCGGATATTAGAACTGCTACAGCTCCAGAGCCTTCTGTGTTAACAGCTCCATCAAAATACATTTTCCATATGTGGCATGTATCGTACTAATGTTGCAGCTGAACTGTCATTACCCCTTCATCGGGGAAGTATGTTTCCAAGGGTTTGTAGTCCCCTGCAGGTGCGGTGGCCAATTGATCCGCAATTCCTTGACCTCTGACGGACTTTTGCGTCACGTAGACGATATCAAATTGCTATAAGATCAACTGCTATATGGACAGTCGATAATTCAGTATGGGTTTACTGAACACATACTTAAGAGGATCCACACAGGATATGAGATGGGTTGTATGACCATGGAGGTAATGTTGTAACCTTATGGAAGCCCATGCTAAGGCACAACAAGTCTTCTCAATCAGAGTGTACTTGTGTTCACTGGTGCTGAATCTTTTGCTAAGGTAATAGATAGCTCGTTCTTGGCCTCTATCGTCTTTTTTGCCCCAGCATACAGCCCATGGCATTGTCATTTATGGACAGGTACATGAACAGGGGAACATCATCCCTGGGAGGTACCAAAATAGGAGCGTTAATCAGTTGCTCTTTAATGGTAAGGAAGGCTTTCTGACACTCATCGTTCTATTTCATGGAGGAGTTCTTCCTTAATAGCTTGAAGATAGGCTCACAGGTTGCTGTGAGTTGAGAAATGAATCTGCTAATGAAGTTAATTCTTCCCAAAAATCCCCGTATTTTCTTCTCTATCTGAGAAATGGGCATTTCCTTGATGGCCTGGATTTTGGCAGTATCCAGTTCAATCCCTTTGTGGCTGACAAGGAAACCTAGCAACTTTCCTGAGTTAACACCAAAGGCGCACTTGGCTGGATTCAACTTCAAGTTGTACTTACATAACCTATTGAAAAGCTTTCTGAGATGTTCTAAGTGGTCCTCCTCCTTTCGGGATTTGACAATGATGTCATCCACGTAGATCTCTATCTCCCTGTGCATTAAATTGTGGAAAAGAGCCATAATAGCTCACTGATAGGTTGCCCCGACATTGATGAGGTTGAATGACAATCGTATGTAGCAAAAGGTTCCCCAAGACGTGATGAAAGCAGCAGAAAGGAGGAACTGAATATTATTAAACATGGTTAGGTCTATGATGGCACAAGCAAATTTGTATATCTCCTATTCGGGTGATGCATTGTTGACTGCAATATACATACTTAATCGTGAGCCTTCAAAATCAGTTAGTCCACCCCATATGAAATGTGGACCTGCAAAAAGCCCGAATTGGGCCGAATGAGGCCTTGGGGATCGGCAGCTTACGTGCACAACACTTCTCATCAACATGGAAAGTTGGGCCTGAGCCCTGAGGGGTAAGAAGTGTATTTTTGTAAGATATTCTGAACACTCCAAAGGCTATGTGTTTGTAGAAGAGCAGCCTGATGGGACTATATCTGAGATATAGTCACAAGATGCGTACTTCCTTGAGATGGATTTCCCTAATAGTGGTGATGTGAGCAATGAAATGAACCTTTATGAGATGGAGGAAGATTTAGGCGCCCCAACTCATACAGTAGAAGCCGAATATGTTATTCCTCAGGCTCCTGTAGAAAGTGGGAGTGACATGCCTTCGAGCAGTTCTCATCCAACAAATGAAGAGTCTCATGTTCCTCAAATACGTAGAAGTCAAAGGGGTAACATTCCACGTTGTCTTTTTTATATTAAGGGGAATGCCTTTGTAGTTGATGCGCAAGACGATGAGGAACCTCGTTTTTATCGAGATGCTCTATCATCTTCTATGAGAGATAAGTGGATGATTTCAATGGAAGAAGAGATGGAGTCCATGAAGACTAATCAAGTCTGGGACTTGGTTGACCTTCCACCAGGGCAAAAGGCTATAGGGAACAAATGGGTTCTTAAAGTCAAACGCAAAGCGGATGGTTCCATTAAAACGTACAAAGCTCGTCTTGTACCCAAGGGTTACACCCAGCAAGAGGGAATTAATTACGAGGAAACCTTCTCACCAGTTGTGAGGTTTGCTTCAATTCGCCTCATCTTAGCGATTGTCGCGCATTTAGATTTGGAGTTATATCAAATGGACATTAAGACAACTTTTCTGAATGGAGATTTAGCTGAGGAGATATACATGGATCAGCCAGAGGGTTTCGTCATGGAAGGACAAGAGTGCAAAGTATGAAAGCTCAAACATTCTATCTATGGTTTAAAACAGGCGTCCAGATAATGGTATCTGAGGTTCCATTGAGCCATCATTAGTGATAGGTTTACGATAATCGAGGAAGACCATTGTGTATATATCAAAAGGTTCAAAGATAAATTCCTTATCTTATCTATGTATGTCGATGACATCCTTCTAGCTTGGAACGATAAGGAGATGATTGTCACCACCAAAGGGTGGTTGTCCTCTAAATTTAAGATGAAGGACATGGGGGAAGCAACTTATGTTCTCGGAGTTAAGATCTACAAAGATTGCTCAAGGAAGCTTCTTGGTTTGTCTCAAGAGACTTACCTTAAAAAGGTTATTGAGCAATTCCAGCTGAACAACTGCAAACCCATAGACACTCCTATCTCTAAAGGCGATGCCATTGGACCTAAACAATGCCCTACTTCTCCCGAGGAAATTAAGAAGATGTCCCATTATCCGTATGTCAATGCTATAGGAAAGCTAATGTATACAGCTGTGTGTACTCGGCCTGATATAGTATATGCAGTCGGTTATCTCGATCGGTATCAGTCAAACCCTGGGATTGATCATTGAAGGGCAATCAAGAGGATCTAGCGATATTTGAAAGGTACTTTGGACTAAATATTATGCTATGGAGGATCGAACCTGCAATTAATTGGTTACTCTGATGCTAGTTGGGAAGGTAACTAGGGGATGCGCAAGTCGACCTCGGGATATGCATTCTTATTACATGGTGGTGCCATCACTTGGTGTAGCAAGAAACAGACTTGCGTTGCTCTTTCTACGATAGAGTCGGAGTTTTTAGCCTGTACGTCAGCTGTTCAGGAAGTCATTTGGCTGAGGAGATTCTTCAAGGATCTTGGTGTCGTCTCTCATGTTTCGAATCCTGTGACTGTTTACTGTGATAGCACGGTGGCCCTAGATTACACTAAGGACCCCAAGTATCACGGAAGGACGAAGCACACCGACTTGATGATGAACTTCATCAGAGATATCATAACAAATAATGAGGTGATATTGGAGTACATGCCCACTGGTCTTATGGTAGCCGATCCTTTGACGAAGCCAATTCCTAAAGATATTTTTTGTAGGCATGTTAGTTCATTAGGGCTTTATAGGATTTGATGTACTTTCTATTATTTCCTTATATATCACTCATTATTTGGCTTGTATTAGAGATATTCATTATTTTTTTGAGATATTTATCATTTATGCAAGTTTTATTTATTTCCACTTATGTTTGGCGCATATGATAAATTTTTTATGTTCACACAGTTTATTATGCATATTGGATATGCACATACATAAAATATATATCAACAAGTTGATTGACTCACTCACACGAGCAATCACCCTTAGCGCTTTGAAAAGCGAGCAAGGTTGAGACAGTTCATTTATTGACACTTTGAGTGGCGAGATGTTGATGCTTTTGATAGAAATCAATTGGCGCTTAATAGCGAGCAAAATGAACATGATGTCGCCTTGACATGAGCCAAGATGAGGTTAACTTGGATTAACCAAATATAGTATGTCCCACCATCTATATTAACCTGTACTGATAGCCGAATACGAAATTTTAGGTTTGGCGCTTAGAAAGCGAGCAATTTGAAAAATTCGAGTTAGGCGCTTATGAAGCAACTAAACTAAGTTCTGTACGGCATGACCATAGGACATATGCTCATGTAGATGAGATTTTCAATCGTAACACGATAACCAGATGATACTTCAAATATGGCACTTAGATAAGTGAGCAATTTGAAATGTTTTAAGGTCCGTACAACAAGGCTATTGGATAGCATGTTGTGAGCATGTTACATGTGCTTAGCGACCTATGTAAAAGAGGTGAGAGAATGAATCCCTGCTTCCTCACTGTGTGAGTCTTGTAGGACAAGTTTTGTTCCTACGTCAAGTGCTCTTTGTGATCTTTGACTATACTACAAAGACATGGATTAATGTTGCTACATTGGTTTCGATTCCTAAGGTCGGGATTGATGAGACTATAAGGACCGATTCTGGGAAAGCAGTCGATTCATTTTTGAGTAGTATTAGGGCAAAGGGAAGATAATTTGATTTCACCTCGTTCTGCACTTATTGTCGAAAACTATAGCGTTTTGATAGCGATATAGTAATAAGTGAGATACTGAAATGGACTTGGGCCCAAAGGTGATTAAATAAGGCTCTCTGAGGGGTTAGAGATACTTAATATAGTGAAAATTCAAATGTGTCTGGGGTACTCTAAGTTTGTGGGTTGTAGCCTCTACGTGAGCTAATTAAGTTCGACATAAGAGCTCCCGTATTATTTCTTTGAAAGGGTAGATGTCTCTATGTTGGCCCTAACAGTTTGATATAGAGCTCCCACATTGCAGGTGAACTCAGCGGTCGCACTGTTTGGCAGTTAGAGGTTTTACATGTTTTGGTTTGAGATTTTTTGGAAGATATGAGGATTACATTGTCCCCGCCATGGGCGAGTGAGAGATGTTGGATCTTGGGTATCCAAATGGGTCACCCATGGAGGGTCCGACCCAGTTACATTAGCTGATAGTATTAGTCGTTGTTAGGCCTTTTTTGTAGTGTGAGTTCCCAATTGACAAGGTTAATTGGAGTTCATTAATGTGAATGTGAATTGACTGAACGTGGAGGAAGTGTTGGGGAGTGGTTTAACCACTCACGTATTAAATACTCACATCCCTCACTCGATCAAGATATGCGCAACATTATTCAGTTGGCTATCGAGACCAAAACCCTAATTGTTACGTACCGTGAATTAGTGTTCCGTTCTCGAACGTAGTTCAGAGACACTATTGGGTTAAAAGAACGACAGGAGGTTTTTCGCATCAAAGGCTTAATCACGTTTCAAAAGGTATGCTTTTGATTCTCCTAATTATGTGTAAATATGATTGAGTGCTTCTGTTGGCTTTCAAGTTAAAGTTTAGAGGCACTGAAATTGATCGATGTACCTTGGACTTTTTCTTTATTGGAGTATCAGCTATTCATTTCTCTTGGGTCTACACTATTGAATGAAACAAAAAGCTCTCATATTTGCTACTCAATTTGCATTTTCTCTACACGCAATTGTATATAGTTGCTATGGTTTTCTGTCCTATTGAACTTGAATCATATTGTGTTAAATGGTTGTTCTTAATCTGTGCGTAAGATGTTTGTATACGAGTTGTTAGAGATTTTTTATATGAATCTCACATCGAATAAATTCAAGAATATAGATGAGTTTTAACCTAACAAGTTAACTTAGTTTGAGTTTGACATGATATCAAGAAGTCAAAAGTTGGTAATGAACACACACACCCCACCCAATAAGAAATTTTGTATATGTCCCCAAGCATGTGAGGTTACGCTACATGCTCAAGCCAAGCCAAGCCAAGCCCAAAGTTTACTACTACATTATGAATTGGTCATAGTTTTGTTCAAGTACGAATTTTTTCATCATAAGAATTCCTATACAAGTTATTTGAAATATTTAGCTTTTTACCCCTACGTTATTATTAGTTTTTTAGAATAAACTGTCAAAAATCTTTTAGTTTGGCATAATATTTTTAATGCAAGTTGAAGGGAATAATTTGTTTGTGACCTGGCCATCTTGCTAGCTAGCTAGCTAGCTCATCAATGGTTTAGTACGTACGTGGTGGCAACTTGATTATCTTTGCAGCTGCTACAAGAAATTACGACTTTAATAATTGAGAGAGGGGAATAAGAGTTACTTGCAGAATAATTTGCCAAAAAAAGTGTGCCAAAATTGTAACCTTAATTTCCATTGTTATATTCTCCAAATTCTTATAATAATAATAATTTAAATAAATCTACTATGACATACAACTACTCGCATGCATATTGACATGACCTACCTGACTTGTTCTGATATATGAGCGGTTATATGTGATAGTAGACTTATTATAATAATCCAGAATCTTACGATGGTGAAAGCCTCTTAAAAAAAGTTGAAAAAAATATAACATTTTCTTTTAATTAATATTATTTTTTGAATGGGCCAGCTGTAAGAAATTGAAAGGGACCAATCCCTTTCTATGTCACATACACTTGCTATAAGATATTATCTGTTTGTGGCGCGGCCAGATTCATGTGAATAAGCTAATGCTTTGAACCATTAATTAATATTATAGTAGTAATAAATTTAACGTATGCATGCATTAAATATATACTTACGTCGGTCTCATTTATTTTATAGTAGTAGTATTATACTACCTCCATTCTATAATAACTGTCTTTTTAACTTGATGCACATAGATTAAGAAACTCATTTAATACTATCATTTAAGAATTAAAATTTGTAGGAAATTCCATCACTACCCCTTTATGGGAAACTAAAAACTATTAATACAAGAGAGAATTTCTTGAGACAATGAGAAAAGTTAGGGGTAACATAGGAAAATAAATAATTTATTCTCCTAGAAAGTTATAAACGACAAATAAATTGGAACAATTTTTTTCTTCTAAAAAAACAGTTATTATGGAATGGAGGTAGTAGTATTGTACTGCTAGCACTAATTTAAGGCACAGTAGGAATAGGAATAGAAATAGGAATAGGTGAGACAACCGACCAAGAGACTGACTGGGACAGTAGAAACTAACTCACATAGTTTTTGCTGATTTTTTCAGTCTTTCAAAATCTCACGTTTAGTTTTGATCATTAAAGTTGGGGATTTGACACGTAAAGAAATCATTTTCTGATTTGTATGTCAACACTGTATTGATTAATTGACCATAATTAATCTTATGTTAACCACTTCCAACAATAACCATCACTTTATTCCAAAATTACATGCAAAAATTTAATTATAACTGGTCTAAGGGGGAAAGCAGATCCTCTGTCCCCAAATTTTTTGTCCTCTAGTGTCCCTCCACTTAAATTTTGACACCTAATTTCTTACTTAACACTAATTAATTCTAAAATTAAATAAAAAGACATGTGTTAAAATTTAAGTGGGAGGACACAAGGAAACAGATAATTTTGAGACAAAAGATCTTCTCCTCTCGTCTAAGGGGATGCTTCAATGTCGATTAAGTTGTTCACCCACTTAAATCAAATCTCTTTTTATATAATTAAGCTTTGAAGAAGTAATACCACCTGAATTCAGTTGAGATTTAAGTGCTGAAATATATATGATTAGTAATTATCCGTGCCTGAAGACACGAGGTAACGAAAAAATAGATTAAAATTCAAAAAATATTATATTACCTAAATACTCTTTTCAACTTAAAATAACTTACAATCAGATATAAGAATTATCATAATTTACCACACTACCATTATATTTAATTTTTCTTTAAAAATAGATATCAAGAAAAATCTAAACTTGTCCATAAAACTTGTAATCATCAATAACAATTATCATAATTCACCATACCACCACAATAATTATTATTATTGTTGTTGTTATTGTTATTATAATAATAATATTATTATTGTTATTATTATAATTAGTATAATTATTATTGTTATTAGTATTATTATTTGTAAGACCTCAACTTATTATAAATAAAATTAAATTTTCTCTATTCATTATTCTAAATTAATAAGGTATTAATTTGATATAATACTTTGATTATGGGTGAAATGTGCAAATTTTATAAAATAAGCAAGTGATTATAAAATATTCATTATTGTCGGGGAATATTCGTTTGGTCGTAGAATATTCTTGTTGTCGGGGAATATTCATACGACGGCGCAGCCATTCGTGGGTCCCATAATAGGATAATTGTCGGATGAAGAAAATGACAAATTATGAGTTTTTATAAATAACGGCGTAATTGTTACCGTTAATACTGTTGGGTTACCTGGTGGTTAAATTACAGTAATACGCGTGGTGGCACAGTAGCACACGATATTGCACAGTATTGTTGAATTATTGATTCGTACGTAAAAAGGCAATACTCAATAATTGTTATAGTAGTTACTGTTCAATATTTTATTTTATTGATTCAATAATTGCTGCGTTGATATTTTATATTATTGTTGTTTCAATAATTATCACTGCACAGTATTTCCCATTATCAGATCAATAATTCATATTATTTGAATAATATTATTAGATAGCATTATTGGCAATGTCTAGAAAGTTCTGTCAAGGAGAGGTTTGGTCACCTAATTGCGCGCCAGTAAGGAGAAATCCTTATTGGAAAGCTCTATCTTTCCTGGGAACTGCCTAGTTGTCATAATTGTGATTCTGTAATCTTATTTGTGAATAATTAATTATTGATCTATATGATAAGGAAATATTTATTTGATGTGGGTATAAATGATGCATTTATTTACTTATAAGGTTATAAATAAAGGAATTAATGCTGAGGTATTTTATCAATATTTTATCGGAGTGAATGTATTAAAAATTACCCATATTATGGATTTCGAATATTTTCTGTTTGGAATTTGGAAAAACTCAAAGCTACGAAGTTGTAGAGAATTCAATTTCGTGTGGAATGGATATAAAATTCGTATTTTTCTAATAAACGAGCTATTTTCTATGAATTACTGAAGTTTCAAAAAATAAAATAATTTTTATTAAATTATGGGCGGGACCCGTTTTTGGTTGGTGTTGAATACTCATGGGCTGCTATTTTTTTGTCCAAGATGGTATGCTTGATTCAAAATTGGTTGGTGCGTAGAAGAAAGAATGAGAAATATTAATATTCTATTATTTTTGTCTCCTTTGGCGTTTTAGCATTTTTCTATAAATAGATACTTAGGTTAGAATTAAAAATCACACCAAAAACAAGTTTTCTTTCTCTCTAGATTATCGAGCGTATTTTTGTGAGTATTTTGATACTTTGAGAGTTGATATTCAGTGCAAGTTTATGTCAATACTATATCCGAAATTCAGTCAGAAGTACGATTATTTTGATGTGAGGGATGTTATTTTCTTCTTAAATGATATTATTTTCTTTAATATCATTATGCCGAAATATTGGTTTGAACTTTTTAATCAAATTTGGAACTTTTTGTGTCAGGGTTACTATTCACGTATACGACACTATTCACCGAAAAATAAAAAAATTTCTTTTTGTCCAAGATGTCTATTATGGTTACTATCTTTGATTGTATCCATGTTTTGATTTTAATTTTAAATTTTGCATCACAATTGGTTATTATGAAGTATTATTGATCTTGAATAAATTGTTATACCAATCCCTAATATTTGTCCTTCTGTCTCACTAAATTTATTTTCTTTAAAATATTTTTCATCATCCTTAATCTTAAATGATGATATTACTGAATATCTTTGGCCTGTAGTGCAAAGATGAATGATTAACTGATGAATGATTTTGGCCCGTAGTGCAAAGATGAACATGTGATGAGATGAACATGACCGACTAGTGATATAAATGAATATCTTTGGCCTGTAGTGCAAAGATGAATATTTGATTAAAGATGTATATTGATTGATGTTACATGAATAAAATATTGATGATGGACTTTTAAATCTTAGAAGATAGTAGAATTCATTCTCTACGTGACTCTTCTAATGGATTGTTATTTTCGCTGCATTTGTTGATCTAAAACTTATTGTCTATTATATTCTATCAGATTTTTCTCTGTTGAAGACTAATGATAATTTGTTGTATATTATCTTAGTCATAATATTCTTTACTGGGCTAGTTGAGCTCACCTTTTTTCCTTTTTGTTCCATTTTTCTTCTAAGGAGGTGAGAACATAACAGGATCGAGTCGGGGTATGGAGTGATGGTTCTAGAAAGATGTTTTAGTAGTCCTCACTATTTTCTGGAAAATAGTGTATGAATAATTATAATGAGAACTTATTTGAGTGTTGATATTGTCTAGAAGATAATATTTGTATTTAAACTCACAGTATGTGTTGTCATATTTTGTATGACAATTGTATTATTGAAGTTGTAGTTTGCTTTTTGTACCATGTATTTGGCGACTCGGAATGGGTGTTGTATACCTATTTTGGGGGCGGCACAGTTGGTATCAGAGCTTAGGGATATGGTCTCTGGCGGATATCGGGGAATAGAACTAGGAGAGGAGAGATGAGTAAATCCTTCGCTAGTGTGTCCTATTTAAGTTTATTTATTGGTCGGTCATAATATAGGGACATTATGTGATATGTTAATTTGTTTAAGTAACCCTTGTTTTATGGCAGTATTTAAGAATGGCTGCTGAGAACGTTAACAATGGAGTGTATGAGACTGTGGAACAACCTTTAGTCACAAACCAGGAGAACGTGCAACAGAAAGGCAATATTCCTCCTGTAAAGAACGCTACCAAGCAAACGATGAATGATGGAATGTTTAGGAGCTTTTTGCAGTTCATACAAAATTAGACGAGGGAGACTCGTGTACAAAATATGGGTGGAAGTGATAGCAACACGCGGTCTATCACAGCCAAGCAGTTCAAGGAGTTGGGACCACCAGATTTATGGGGAAAGCCCGATCCGATTAAGGTGAAAATGTGGGTAAAGCAAATTACTAAGATATTCGATGTCTTGGGATGTACGGAGGAATAGAATGTTCCATCCGCCACCTTTATGTTCCGTGGAGAGGCATATTACTTGTGAGAATCCGTGAAGCGTACCCAGCCAGCCGCACTCAACATGTCTTGGGAAAGATTTCAGAAACTGTTCAATGACAAGTACTTTCCTGAAAGTATTCGTCATATGAAGGAGGTAGAGTTTATTAGACTGGAACAGAACAACATGACGATGTCTCAATACGAGGCAAAATTCGCGGAGTTATCCAGGTTTGCACCTTATTTGGTAGATAATGAGGAACGTATAACGCGGATGTTTCTGAGAGGTCTAAAACCCGAGATTCGTTAAAACCTTATCTCTTATAAATTTTTTCTGTATTCAGATGTTGTCAATAGGGCTCAATTATTAGAGCGAGATAATGAGTATACTCAACCGAGGGATCACAACCAGGGTTATACCGGTGACAACAGTCATCGAAGCGATGATAACTAGCGAGGAGGAAGAATACGGACAAAAGTGGTAACTACTCGGGTGGTAATCGTGGCCATGATAGTAGAAGAGGTGAGTCTAGTAGAAGTTTCAAAAAGAGGAGATTCAACAATGACGGGAAGACATCAGCAGCAACACCAGCATCAACTGTTGCTTGGGGAAGAGAACGACCACCGGTCGTGTGTTACAAATGCGGGAAAGAGCGACATATCAGCCCAAACTGCCCACAACAATCCAAGGTATGTTATAACTGTGGAAAGGAGGGTCATATAGTCCGAGAGTGTTCTGTAGCAAAACCAAGTTCAGCGGGGATGGTGACTCCAAAAGTTGTCCCAGATAAGTCGAAATCAACGGTTCCTGGAAGAGCATTTGTCGTGACTAGCCAAAAAGTGAGGAACCCAAATGAGGTGATCACGGGTAAGCTAACCTTGAATTCTTGCGAAGTTTATACCTTACTAGATACCGGTTCTACCCATTCTTTTATCTCTCCTACTTGTGCTCAACGTTTAAACTTGATTCCGGAGAAATTGGACTTTAACTTATCTGTTGAAACTCCGTTGGGTGAAACCTTCGTTACATCTATAGTTTATAAATCTTGCTTGATCCAAGTTGGCACTATCACATTACCTGTTGATCTTATCTCTTTAAAGATACTTGCTTTTGATGTGATTTTAAGAATTGATTGGTTAACCACTCATCATGCCAAAATTGATTATTTTCGTAAGGTTGTTAGTTTTCATACTCCTAACCAACCTGTTATGCGAATTCAAGCAACTAAACCACTAAAATCAGTCACTATCATATCAAGCCACAAAGCTATTCGTTTATTGAAAAACGGATGTCAAGCTTTCTTAGCCCATATTATGGATTTGAATAAAGACAAGTCGGATTTGAATAATATTTCTGTTGTTAGAGAATTTCCTGATGTATTTCCTGAAGAACTTCCCGGTCTACCCCCAGAACGTGATGTTGAATTCTTTATTGACCTTGAACCGGGTACAAAATCCATTTCTAAAACCCCATATCGAATGGCTCCTATTGAACTTCAGGAGTTAAAAGTCCAACTACAGGAGTTATTAGACATCGGTTTCATTCGTCCTAGTACATTTCCTTGGAGTGCTCCTGTTTTATTCGTAAAGAAGAAAGACGAGAGTATGCGACATTGTATTGACTACCGAGAATTAAACCATGTCACCATCAAGAATAGGTATCCGCTACTTCGCATTGATGACCTGTTTGACCAGTTACAAGGAGCATAATTCTTTTCAAAGATCGACCTTCGTATCATCAGCTGAAGATTAAAACTGAGGATATTCTAAAGACTGCCTTCAGAACTCGGTATGGGTATTATGAATTCTTAGTCATGTCTTTTGGATTAACTAATGCTCCTACTACTTTCATGGTTATGATGAACCGAATATTCAAGGAATATTTTGATCATTTCGTTGTTGTCTTTATTGATGACATCCTCATCTATTCCAAAAGTCGTGAAGATCATGAGCACCATTTGAAGCTGATACTTGAAAGGCTTTGTGAAAACAAGCTATATGCTAAGGTGAAGAAATGCAAGTTCTGGCTTGAGGAAGTATTATTCCTTGGGCACGTGGTGTCAAAACATGGAGTATCTGTTGACCTGACGAAGATTGAAGCAATACAAAGTTGGGAGCAACCGAAGTCGGTGACCGAAGTGCGTAGCTTTTTAGGCTTAGCTGGTTATTATCGGAGATTCGTGGAAGGATTTTCTCAAATCGCTACTCCGTTAACTCAGTTGACTCAGAAGGATACAAAATTTGTATGGAGCAAGGAATGCGAGAAGAGTTTCTAAGAGCTCAAGAGGAGACTCATTTCGGCATCTGTTCTGGCAATACCATTTGGTTTGGATGGATTTGTTATATATAGCGATGCTTCGGGCAAAGGGTTAGGATGTGTTCTCATACAACTTGGGAAAGTCATAGCCTATGCCTCACGATAACTCAAAGAATATGAGAAGAATTATCCTACTCATAATCTAGAGTTGGCAGCAGTCATTTTCGCGTTGAAGATATGGAGACACTACTTGTATGGGGAGAAAGTGGAGATCTATACAGATCATAAAAGCCTTAAATATTTCTTCACCCAAAAAGAACTCAACATGCAGCAACGACGTTGGCTTGAGCTGCTGAAAGATTACGATCACACTATTCAATACCATCCTGGAAAAGCGAACGTTGTTGCTGACGCATTGAGTAGAAGATCATATGCGAGTACAAGTGTGATATTGTCAACGCAAAGACCCATTTTGTATGACTTGCAAAGGATGGAGATAGAATTAAAGACTCCAGGGACCCAAATGATGATGGCGAATATACGAGTAGAACCGACTTTAATCGATAAAGTTAAAGCTGCTCAAGCTACGGACCTGGGGCTAATGAGTATGAAGAAGAAAGTGCAAGAAGGTGCTATTCCAGTAGCAAGAATTGATGAAGAAGGAATACTTCGAGTCAACTCTAGACTTTGCATTCCTAACGATTCTGACTCGAAGTATAGAATCATGATGGAGGCACACAACACCCCGTTTGCAATCCATCTTGAGAGTACCAAAATGTATCATGATCTTTGACATACATTTTGGTGGAACAATATGAAGAGAGAGATCACGGAGTTTATCTCGAGGTTTTTAACCTGTCAACGTGTAAATGCGGAGCATCAAGTGCCAAAGGGTCCATTGCAACCACCTGAGATTCCGAAATGGAAGTGGGAACACATTACCATGGATTTCGTTACAGGTCTTCCCAAAGTTTCTCAATGCATAGATGCGATTTGGGTTATTGTTGATAGATTAACCAAGTTTGCTCATTTCTTACCGATACGAGAAACTTATTCCCTTGAACGTTTTGCTCGTATATACGTTAATGAGATTGTGAGATTTCATGGCATGCCAGTATCCATAGTTTTGGATCGTGACCCAAGATTTACTTCAAGATTTTGGGTTAGCTTGCAGAAAGCTATGGGCACAGATTTACGATTCAGTTTGGCATACCATCCTCAAACGGACGGACAGTCAGAGAGGACTATTTAAACTCTTGAAGATCTATTAAGACTCTATGTCCTAGACTTCAAAGGGAGTTGGGATAAGTACTTGTCACTGGTGAAATTCTCCTACAACAACAGTTATCAAGCAAGTATAGGCATGGCTCCATTCGAAGCGTTGTATGGACGAAAGTGTCGTTCTCCAGTATGCTGGGACGAGGTGGGAGAAGCAACATTGATGGGACTAGAATTAGTACGCATGACTATAGAAAAGATCCAAACGATTTGACAACGTATTCAAACCTCATAAGATCAACAAAAGAGTTATGCTGATTTTCATTGAAAGGACGTGGAATTTAATATTGGAGATCATGTACTGTTACTTATTGCTCCATGGAAGGGAGTTACAAGATTTGGGAACAGAGGAAAGCTCAATCCACGATTTGTTGGTCCATTTGAGATTCTTGACCGAATAGGAAATGTGGTTTATAGACTCGCATTACCTCCAAGCATGTCTCGTGTTCATAATGTTTTTCATATATCTATGCTTCGTAAATATGTGAAAGACCCAAACCACATTATTATGTTTGAACCAGACGAGATAGTCGAAGATTTAACGTACGAGGAGGTACTTGTTAAGATCTTGGATAGAAAAGAGCATGTCCTACGTACCAAGGTTATACCACAAGTTAAGGTTTTGTGGAGGAACCATGCTATTGAAGAAATGACCTGAGAGTTGGAATCGGAAATGAAAGCGAGGTACCCTCACCTGTTCGAAACACCAGGTACGTACGTCAATTTCGAGGACGAAATTTTATAAGGAGGGGAGGTTGTAGGACCCCAACTTATTATAAATAAAATTGAATTTTCTCTATTCATTATTCTAAATTAATAAGGTGTTACTTTGATATAATACTTTGATTATGGGTGAAATATGAAAATTTTGTAAAATAAGAAAATGGTTATAAAATATTCATTATTGTCGGAGAATATTCATTTGGTCGTGGAATATTCTTGTTGTCGGGGAATATTCATACGACGGCGCAGCCATTCGTGGGTCCCATAACAGGATAATTGTCAGATGAAGAAAACGACAAAGTATGATTTTTTATAAATAACGGCGTAATTGTTACCGTTAACACTGTTGGGTTACCTGGTGGTTAAATTATAGTAATACGCGTGGTGGCACAGTAGCACACGATATTACACAGTTTTGTTGAATTATTGATTCGTACGTAAGAAGGCACTACTCAATAATTGTTACAGTAGTTACTGTTCAATATTTTATTTTATTGATTCAATAATTGTTGCGTTGTTATTTTATATTATTGTTGTTTCAATAATTGTTACTGCACAATATTTCCCATTATCAGATCAATAATTCATATTATTTGAATAATATTATTAGATAGCATTATTGACAATGTCTAGAAAGTTCCGTCAAGGAGAGGTTTGGTCACCTAATTGCGCGCCGGTAAGGAGAAATCCTTATTGGAAAGCCCCCTCTTTCCTGGGAACTGCCTAGTTGTCATAATTGTGATTCTGTAATATTATTTGTGAATAATTAATTATTGATCTATATGATAAGGAAATATTTATTTCATGTGGATATAAATGATGCATTTATTTACTTATGAGGTTATAAATGAAGGAATTAATACTGATGTATTTTATCAGTATTTTATCGGAGTTGAGGTATTAAAAATTACCTGTTTGTGGATTTCGGATATTTTTTGTTTGGAATTTGGAAAAACTCAAAACTACAAAGTTGTAGAGAATTCGATTTCGTGTGGAATGGAAATAAAATTTGTATTTTTTTGATAAACGGACTATTTTCAATGAATTACTGAAGTTTTGAAAAATAAAATAATTTTTATTAAATTATGGGTGGGACCCACTTTTGGTTGGTGTTGAATAATCATGGGCTACTATTTTTTTGTCCAAGATGGCATGCTTGATTCAAAATTGGTTAGTACGTAAAAGAAAGAATGAGAAATATTAATATTCTATTATTTTAGTCTCCTTTGGCGTTCTAGTATTTTCCTATAAATAGACGCTTAGGTTAGAATTGAAAATCACATCAGAAACAAGTTTTCTTTCTCTCTAGATTATCGAGCATATTTTTGTGAGTATTTTGATATTTTGAGAGTTGCTATTCAGTGCAAGTTTCTGTCAGCACTATATCCAAAATTCTGTCAGAAGTACGGTTATTTTGAGGTAAGGGATGTTATTTTCTTCTTAAATGATATTATTTTCTTCAATATCATTATGCTGAAATATTGGTTTGAACTTTTTAATCAAATTTGGAACTTTTTGTGTCCGGATTACTATTCACGTATACGGCACTATTCACGAATACGGCACTATTAACCGAAAAATAAAAAAATTTCTTTTTGTCCAAGATGTCTATTATGGTTACTATCTTTGATTGTATCCATGTTTTGATCTTTATTTTTGAATTTTGCATCACAATTGGTTATTATGAAGTATTATTGATCTTGGATAAATTGTTATACGAATCTCTAATATTTGTCCTTCTGTCTCACTGAATTTATTTTCTTTAAAATATTTTTCATCATCCTTAGTCTTAAATGATGATATTACCGAATATCTTTGCCCTGTAGTGCAAAGATGAATGATTAACTGATGAATGCCTTTGGCCCGTAGTGCAAAGATGAACAGGTGATGAGATGAACATGACCGACTAGTGATATAAATGAATATCTTTGGCCTGTAGTGCAAAGATGAATATTTGATTAAAGATGTATATTGATTGATGTTACAGGGATAAAATATTGATTATGAACTTTTAAATCTTAGAAGATAGTAGAATTCATTCTCTACGTGACTCTTCTAATGGATTGCTATTTTCGCTGCATTTGTTGATCTAAAACTTGTTGTCTATTATATTCTATCAGATTTTTCTCTGTTGAAGACTAATGATAATTTGTTGTATATTATCTTAGTCATAATATTCTTTACTGGGCTAGTTGAGCTCACCCTTTTCCTTTTTGTTCCATTTTTCTTCTCAGGAGGTGAGAACATAGCAGGATCTAGTCGGGGTATGGAGTGATGGTTCTAGAAAGATGTTTTAGCAGTCCTCACTATTTCTATAAAATAGTGTATGAATAATTATAATGAGAACTTATTTGAGTGTTGATATTGTCTAGAAGACAATATTTGTATTTAAACTCACAGTATGTATTGTCGTATTTTGCACGACAATTGTATTATTGAAGTTGTAGTTTGCTTTCTATATCATGTATTTAGCGACTCAAAATGGGTGTTGTATACCTATTTTGGGGGCGTCACATTATTATTATTATATTATTCCTATTATTATAATAATAATTATTATTAATATTAATAATATTATTATTAATTTATTATTATTATTATTACTATTATTATTATAATTATTATTATTATTATTATTATTAATATTACTATTAATATTGTAATAATAATAATAATAATCATCATTATTATTATTAGTACTATAATAATTAATATTAATATTATTATAATATTATTATTATTAGTAGTATTATTATAATTATTATTAGTATTATTATTATTATTATTTGTTTGTGTGTGAAGAAGAAAGGAGAGAGAAAGATTTTGTGTGTGAACATGAGAGAGAGAGAGTAGGGTGTAGTAGTTAATTTAATTTGGGCGGGAAGAAATATGAGTCTTTAGATTAAATTGGAAGAATTAAGTTAAAATAAATTTGAACCGTCTTATGCTTTGTCAAATAAAAGATTCAAAATAGGTTCTGTTTTATTATATAGACTAGTTGATAACCCGTGCAATGCACGGGATAGTTTAAACAATAGATTGTTTAATTTATTAACATGGTCGTCTTCATAATTGATTACAAAACACTATCAAACCGAACACAACACATTTTATATCCTAAAATTTAAACACCACATAAAAATACAAATGAATCTGAGCTTTGTTCCTCAAACTACATTTCTAACTACACGTCCCCCTCTTTATCTTTTATGAGTTTTATAAATAGATTAGTGTGGGGTCTTTATCTTTTATGGGTTTTACAAATAGATTAGTGTGGGGTTATAAAGCATATAAATGCAAATTTACAAAAATTCCCATAGTTTTATTAGGAGGATTTGCATACCCTTGGATCGGATCTTTAACATAAAAATAAAAAATTTATATGTTTTTCACATAAAATTTAATAAATTCAGCGTAAATGCACTACATATCTCTAATCAAACAACACATTTCCAATCCCATGTCTACAAAATAGATTTGCAGCTTTAGAAACGTAATTCCACTTTGCACAACAAAATTACATAAATTTAATACAGAGAAACTCAAACACCAACCTTGACTATATGAATCAAGTAATTAGCATTTGGCAGCTAAGAAAGAATAAGACTCCCCGACGGTGAATTGTTCGGCCAGATCTGTACGGTCCCAGCCACCGGAATTCAATTAAAATTCAAACTCCGATGAAAATTGGAGATTGAACACGAATTGGGTTGTTTTTCAGATGCAAAGAATCTTTAGAGAGAGAAAGTTATAGTAGTCGGTCTGATGTCTATTTGCTTTAAAATTACAACTCTTTTTGAGTAAACATGAGAGACGTGAACTGACCTCCATTATCGGCCACAGGCCACGACAGTGGCATCGGCAGGTTCAGGAGAGAAGTGAACTGACCTGTTCAGACGAAGTTGAAGGAGGAAAGGATGAGCTGGAAGTTCAAGTCGGACGGATGAAAAACTCTAAAACAAACAAACGGCTCTCCTCCTTCCTTTAGTTAATTTGTAACGTAAGTTTGGAAAAGGAAGATATAGATCCAACGGTGAAGAAGCCACCATTATATGGGATGAGCCCGATAATGGAGAGATTAGACCCAATTCTAGGGTTTTATGGGATGAGAAGGACATTAAATCGAGATGAGATTTATTGAGGGGGAGATGAAGAGATACAATCGTGGCTGAAGAAGGGGGAAAGAGAAGGTAGTGAGGAAGATAGAGAGGGTGAGGAAGACTGGAATAATGAGAAATCTGAAGAAGAAAAATCGTCGATTTGTCGATTCGTCGATTCGTCAAATTTATTGAGTTAACTCTGTTAATTGAAAGCCATATTTGAACGTGATTGATTGATTGATTTGAAATGAGTTAACTCAGTTATCAAATTGATTGATTGATTGGGTGTATTTGGAAGTCAAATTGATTAATTGATTTGAAATTTGGAAGCTATATTGATTAATTGATTTGAAATTGATTGAGTTAAGGATAAATTGATTTGAAATTTGAAAGCCAAATTGATTAATTGATTTGAAATTGATTGAGTTAAGGATAGACTGTGCTGTATTTATATATAAGAATTGATATGAATGAATACAATTCACTCAAAATTTAACTCCTACATATCAAAAATAAAATAAAAATAGTAATAGAGAACCTTTTTTAAAGCTCACATCAAGGAGACTAATTAATATCCTTACACACGCATTTGCCAATTATTATTTTCAGAAATTCAAGATTCATCTCTTCTCTAGCTCAGTAATTATTAACTTTAAAGGGTAAAATTATAAATAAAAAAGATTTCACTTTTGTATTTACACAAATAACTGGCCAACATCTTCCTCTCAATCTATAATATGAAGAATATTATTATTTATAGTTATAATTATTTTATATGTCAACATCAACCATGTATTCAAAGACGGCACAATAGATATCACACACATATAATAAAATAATAATCACTAACATCACATTTAAAACAAATAATAAAATCAAATCATAATCAAAAAATTACTAAAAAAAATATTTTAAAAAGATAAGATAAAATATATAAAATGAAGAGTAAATATATTATTTAACAAAGTCTACTAATATTAAAAAAAATACTCATCATTTTATATAATTTTGTGAGTCGATAAATTTGACTTTTTTTATTTTTTTTTATTTTTTTATTTTTTTATTTTTACAATAGATGTGGAAATTGATTTTTGCTAGTCTTTTTAACTAGTCATAATAACAACAATAATCCTTTGGTAATTGGTAGAAGAGTAATTCTGGGGCGACTGTGGGAAAGCGACCCGGGTAGGGATCGGTCCAATTTTTTTTTTTTCTTAAATGTCTCTCAAATAATTTATAAAATTTATTGGAATTAGAATTTTTACAGAATAAAGTGATTTGAATGTCATTTGGATACATGTAAAAAATATATCTATGCAAATTGTATAAACATATTTTTTACATGTATCTAAATTACTTTATTCTGTAAAAATTTTAATTTCAATAATTTTTATAAATTATTTAAAAAATATTTAAAAAAAAAATAAAAATTAGGACCGATTGCTACTCCGGTCGCCCTAGACTTTTTCTTGATAGAAAGAGGCCTAGGGGCTAGGCCGCTAGGGCATTCTTCTAGTAAACTCCGTTAAGTTTCCATCCAAAGTCGCAATATTACTACTTTCTTGCACGTGTTCCAGCCCCTCATTTTCTCTGCGAAAAAAAAACACGACTCTCAATAAAAAGCTGATTAAAATAGTAGTAGTAGTGGTATAAAATTGTGGGTTGGTATTTGTGATCCACATTATTCTTCCTCGGCCTCATTCCTTACCTATAGACTCCATATTTTATGTAGTTCGTTTCTGATCGAATTCTACACCTGTAAAACCAATTTCGCTTTATTCCCTTCTTCTTCTTCTTCTTCAGATAAGAGAACTAGTAGTATATTTATATTCATTCCCACGCAATTAATTCTGTGTTCATATATTTTGTATTTAGGTAGGTATTTCGGTGGATTAATAGATTATTATGGCGCAGCAGAGTATTTTGGTGACTGGGGGAGCAGGATATATTGGAAGCCACACGGTGCTTCAATTGTTATTAGGGGGATTTAAGGCAGTTGTGGTTGATAATTTAGACAATTCTTCTGAAATTGCAATCAAGCGAGTGCAGGAACTCGCTGGTAAATTTGGCCCAAACCTTTCTTTTCATAAGGCGAGTTTTTCTTTTCCTTAACCCTTATTTTGTTTTCATTTATTTGTTTTGATGACCTTTTTCCTGAATTGTTTCAAAGATTGGATTTTTATTAGTTTTCGGTGAATTTACCGTGTGAAGTTTTTCCAGAAATTGAAAAGCTTTTAATTTTTTTTCCTATTAATATTTTAAATTTAGTTTTATTTTTTTAATTTGTTATTTGCTACTTATAATTTCATGCCTGTTAACTTTTAGAATATTTTTTGTGAACGATGCTTCTGTGATGGATTGCATTATGAACATGTTGATTTATCATGTTTCTGGGTATGCAGCCTCTCAAATTTTGGTTGTTCTATTGGAAACTGAAATGTGTAAAACTGTTTTTTATGTGATGTTTGTTGATAATTGTAATCAATTGGATACATCTGTATTGGGTCCCATGAGAATTTTGTGGTTTTTCTTTTTAATTTTATTAATGACCCTCCATTTATAATTATTGTTGCACATGCAGATTGACATCCGGAATAAGCCTGAACTTGAAAAGCTTTTTGCTTCAACAAAGTAAGCTTTCTCCAATTCCCCTCGTATACAAAATTTTAATATAGGCATATGATTGGATTTTACAAACATCCATTTTACCATGTTACTTCCTTTGTTCCTTAATATAGGTTTTTAGGGTTGTGCACAAGTATTAAGCTAATAATTGTATAGCATTAACTATAATATCAATTGTCTATATTGCCCTTGTATTGGAATAAAATATTGTTATTTATTGGACAGAAAATAGTGAGAGAACCAAAGTTACATTTAATACTTGGGATAATATTAGAAACTAAGTAATTAATGCTTACTTAAAATTCTCAAACGACTTATATTAAGGAACAAAAATATTTGGAACGGAGGGAGTGTTAACTTAGACAACTAATTTTAACTAATAATCTTTGAGATGAGTTTAGGGTTGTGAGGCCAAATATAATGATTTTGTTTGCATATCTCGAAAATATCTACACCAGGAATACGATACTATGATTGCTAAAGTTTGGAATTTCTTTAGTTCAATTCTGCCTCATTTTATCAGTGAAATCTTATTCTTTTTTTTATCCATCTGCTCCTTGATTTGCAGGTTTGATGCTGTTATTCAGTTTGCTGGTTTAAAAGCAGTTGGTGAAAGTGTTCAGAAACCTTTGATGTATTATAACAATAACATTATTGGTACAATTACTCTATTGGAAGTCATGGCTGCTCATGGATGCAAGAAGGTATTTTTCTTATGGTACTTTATATTTTTCTTGATTAAGCATGCACATTAAGTCACATTTTAAACAAGGTAGAAGATTACTATGTTGATATAAAACATATTTGCATAACCCTTTCACTTAAACTAAAAGGGCACTTTCCCCTGCCCGAAGGTCCAATTTAATATGAATCCCGAGTCCTTCATCACCAGTTTTTTTTTTTTTGTAATTCTGAATTATCTAGCAATGAGCTTTATATCGTTTTGGTTATGGGTTGTTTATTAGTTCAACAAAATTCAGGTTAGAATATTATTTTATTCATCTCTTTAATTTCTTCTGGTGTATGTGGATGTGTTTTGAGCATTTAGATGATGACACATTCCCCCTTGGTCCTTGAAATTTCTATCATGATATATTGTAATTTAGTTGTTAGGTCTAAATTATTTTGTCAAACATTTCAGCTTGTGTTTTCATCATCAGCTACTGTTTATGGTTGGCCAAAGGAGGTGCCATGCACAGAGGAGTTTCCACTATCTGCAACAAATCCATATGGGCGAACCAAGGTATAATTTGGGTTATGTATCACATTCATGTTATTTTAGAGCTTGATTATACTTGCTAGCAGGGTAGTAGATAATCTCTCCATATTATTGCAGACTTTTCTTACCTGTACCAAAACTTCTGACATTTGTTTATATTTCTGCTGCTCCATTGTGTGGTTCACATAGTGATAATTAATACCTTTTTGATGTCAATCATTTCAGCTTTTTATTGAAGAAATATGCCGTGATATCTACCAGTCGGACTCAGAATGGAAAATTATATTGCTGAGATACTTCAATCCAGTTGGTGCACATTCTAGTGGAAATATTGGTGAGGATCCTCGAGGAATCCCAAATAATCTTATGCCCTTTGTGCAGCAAGTGGCTGTTGGCAGGAGACCTGCGTTGACTGTTTTTGGAACTGACTACTCAACTAATGATGGTACAGGGGTAGGACTTCTTAGCACTTCCTCTTAAGACAAGTTATTGTTTTATTTATTGGTTTATTTTCTGATGACCTTAAACACTCAGTAGAGCATGCTTGATCTGTCTTCTCAGTACATTTCTTTGACCTGATTTTTATTTTCCTTTGAACTTGTGTGCCAAATCTTGTCATTTTGCAATGATTGCCATGTGAATTTAAGTAAGCCTCATTACCCGTCTCCCTGATGTGTGTGTGTGTGTGTGTTTTTAAAACTTCTTATGAACCTCTAGTCTCTTTTGAAGGAAATATTAAGCTCTTAATGTTGAACATGCGCATCAATCTTCCCTGATGTGTGTGTGTGTTTTAACTTCTTATGAACCTCTAGTTGCCTTTGAAGGAAATATTAAGCTCTTAAATGTTGAAAATGCGCATCAATCTGGATTTGCTGTGGAAGTGTTTAGCTTTTATTGGGTTCATATTTCTATTGTAATATAGATGCTTGGATTGGTAAATTGCATGGTAAAGATCTTCTAATTTAAAAATGGGGTAAGAGTTAAAATGCATAGCATCAGTTCCTATTGTTTTAGGGACTATGACCTATTATATGGGTATGCTTGATTGATAAAAACACAATAAAATAAAAATTCTCGAACAATTACCAAAGGAGGTTATCTTTCTAAAGTCTAAACTATCCGCTCTAAGAACCTCGATGTACCAAAGTGATATTTGTGCAATTCTATGGTACATATGCTCATGTTGACTAGTTAAGGATTAGAGTGTTATTGGTATCGTCTTATTATTATTTTTCATTTGCAATATGCTTTCAGTTTAGGTCTAACATTTCAGCTTTCTACTTCTCAGGTACGTGACTACATCCATGTTGTGGATTTAGCTGATGGGCACATTGCTGCATTGAGAAAGTTATCTGATCCTTCTATAGGTACGTCTGAGGTGATCTGATTCTTTTTTTCCGGTCTCTGTTTCCACGGATCAGTATGCCTGTTTCCACTTTCCACTTTTTATTTTTATTCCTCTTGATTGGTGTTAAACAGGCAGTTGTTTATCAATAGTTATGTCACAAAATTGTAAATAAACTGCTCAGAATAAAACGACTAATACGCAAAGTATAGTTGTAACTAAAAAACAGTAGCAAGAAACGTCATAGTACAATCTCATATCTATGACTGTTCATGCAGTTATGCGCAGTGTAGCACATACTTTATATGATACATTTCTCTAAAAAGCTTTGATAATCATCTCTTATTTACTTGTCGTTGGACCAATATTCTGGTTATCTTTCTTCTAGTCCTTGTTGTGCCATTTATTTAAAGATATGATGTTATACTTGTACAGTTTGATGTAATATGTTTCTCTTGCAGCTGTAGATTGAATATTCCATAATTCTTTAATTTGTGCAACTTTGGTTCCGATTAATTGTGTTACTGTAGCTTGTGAAGTGTACAACTTGGGAACTGGGAAAGGAACATCAGTTCTGGAAATGGTTGCAGCATTTGAGAAGGCATCTGGAAAGGTATTGAACTTCTAAACTTGTGTCCAGTATTCTAAGGAGCCAACATTTGGAAATGAATGAAAGTTTGTGGAATATGTTAGCTGTTTGACGTTTATGTTTTTTATAATTCAGTATCGACGTTAGTCTATATAACTTGGTTCCACGATGTTTGAGGTTGTTTACTATCCGAGTACAAGGGAATTTGTCGAGTTGGGTTGGTCTGGAACTGTAATTAGACTTTACCACAAACGAATTGATATTGTTGTGAGAAATGGTTCAATATGCAAAAAATTTAAAGTTATACATTTTGATGTGCAAATGAAGTACATTATGCTCCCTCCCTCCCTCCCTCCCTCCCTCCCTCCCTCCCTCCTAGTTGCACCTTATATTCTATCGGTTCAAAATTGGACTTTCTCGGGCCAAAGATAGCAACAAAATGCTACTAAATAACTCTATAACCTTCTTGTTCTGCTTGTTCTAGAAAATTCCTCTGGTGATGGCTGGGCGGCGTCCTGGTGATGCTGAGATTGTGTATGCATCAACGGTGAAAGCAGAACACGAGTTAGATTGGAAGTAAGTTATCTGATTTTACTGCAAATAATTGTCCCGGTAATGTTTTAAGATTTAGTATTCTGTTTTCAAGCTTATTATGTTCTGATTATGCCTTTTCATTTGTGATACCCTTACATTACCTGCTTACTAAATAATGAAAAACTAATATTGATTGAAAGAAAAAGAAGATCAAGTGATATGTTGTGAGATTGTGGAATTAAATGGTAGAAGTAATAATAGTAATTCATTGTTGGCATACTCATTTTGACTTCGAAATAATACTTCTGGGGTTTTTGCAGGGCGAAGTATGGCATAGATGACATGTGCAAAGATCAGTGGAACTGGGCCAGCAAGAATCCATATGGCTATGAACCTCCAAAACCTAATGCTTGACTGACTGTAGCGCTTGCACCTTAGCATAACATTTTTGTCTGCAGTTCCTATGCCTCGCTTGCTGCTTTGTTGATCAATCGCAAATCTTAGGGAAGCTTTTCAGTTTAGGTTTTGCAGAGTAGTTTTAGAGTTGCAATAAGGATGATATGTAGAAAAAAAAGTATAAGAAAACCTTCTTTTCTCAACTTAACTATAATGAGTCGGCTAGGATAAAGCAGCCTCGTATACCAGGTTGGAAAGTAGTATCAAAGGTGGAGCTCCAGGTTGGTAAGTAGTATCCAAGGTGGAGCTTTTGTAAAGGTTCTTTCTTTTGCAGGTATGGCTAGGGATCTTATAATGAGAAGTTTAGTTAAGCAATCATTATTTTATAACGACTTTGTTTGTGCTAGGAGTGGTTAGAATGAAGTTGACTTTGGTCAATTGATCGACACAGTGTCGACACGCAGGTTGGGAGGTAATATTTTTCGCTGCGTGTCAGTACTGTATTGGTTAATTGATCAACTTGTCATAAAGTTAATTTATATAGTAACTGGATCTGTTTGTGCTTGTCATTTTTCTCCAATTGTTTGTACTTAAATACGCTTGTGTACTTTATGGTTTGCTTATGAGTGCAATTGGGAAAGATTCAGAAGAGCCACTGCGCCTCATTCCTTGGGCCAATCTAACAGTTAATCGAACTCCTGTAAGCTTCAAACTAGCTCATGGCATTCACCGGTGGTGGATTTTAGATATGAGTTTGCAGTCTACACTACCAGTTCAAATAAATATTCTTTAGAATTCTTGTGACACTTTTCTACTTGTGAAAAGGGAAGGGGTGGGGGTGCCTTTTGTTGTAAAAGGTGATGTTATTAATTTATTATTATGCATAGAAAAGACGGGGGTGCTTCTAAGCCTTGGTCTTAGTTGATACTTGTAACTCGAGTTCTTTCTCTGTTTGCTACTCAGTTGAAATTAATATATTTCAGAAACCCTTTTTCATGTTGAAGGTTTGGCAAATTCATTGGCCTAACTAACTGGACATGCTTCAAAGAGCTTTGTTATTACTCCGTCCGTCCCAAATTAATTGTTTAGTTTTGATTTTTTTAAGTTAAATCGATTATTTTTAGAATTAATAATTAAGCATATATAAATATATTTCTAAAATTATAAAAATTGGGGTTAGTAATAAATTGTATATATATATATATATATATATATATATATATATATATTTGTTATAATCTCTTCACCTATATTTTAGTAAAAATAGTAAAAAGATTAGTTTTAAAAATGGTCAATTTGATTTTAAAAAATTAAAATTGAGCAATTAATTTGGGACGGAGGGAGTATTTTTTTAAAAGGAATAATCAGGCATATTTTGCCTAATATAAGTAGAAATATATTTGTACATTGCATTGCAAACATTGGAGTATATACAAAAAGCCTCGTACTTGCCACGTTTTTGAAAATCTCACTCATGTTCTCATTTTGACATTTCCACGACCAACTAATTATATTACCAGCTCCAAAACACTGGACTGGTTTTAGGTTTAGCCTTCTCGTTCACTACAATTGTACTTAGGTAGTGTTTAATAAGGTCTTAATACCTCTTAATAGGTTTGTCTCTGAATCGGAAAGAGTCAAAACTTGTTTGGTAAAAAAATTATTGCCTCTTAATCGGTAAGATTTAAAAATATTTCTAAACCATTAAGAGCTACCTCTTACCGAGTTTTAATTTTTCTGAGACAAATAATCTCAGCTATATTACAAAATCCCGTTCACAATACAATCTGAACCCTATTATCTCTCCCGTTTTCACTTCGATCCGCCGCTCTTCCTTCACCTCATGATCAGCTATATTACAAAATCTCACTGTTTGCTGAAGCTACATGTGGGATATCTTTTGATCTTTGTTCAGTACTCAATTATCTCTCTTCAAGCTTTTGTTTACTTAATTAGGGGTTTTGTTATGGATTATTAAACACACTCTGCAATTATATTCAAAAATTTATTGGGGTTTTTTATGATATCCTGCAATTATTTTCTTTATTGGGGGTTTTTATGACTGATTCAGTAGTCCTCTTGTTGTAATTGCCTATGTTTCATATATGTATGCTAATGTTCTTTCATTGTGTGTCTTATGGCCGGCTTAAATTAATTAAAGCATTCTAGGGAAAACTTCATAGAATTTTGTGTGTAGTGCTTATTTTATTTTTTTCCTTATTTTTTTTGTGAGGAGGCCGTGTGCTACATGTACTTTGAATACCTGTTTCTACACAAGTTGAAATCTAAATCTTTGTGCTGACTTTTCAGTTGAGCATGCACAATCGAGAAATGCATATGATGTAAGACCCCAACTTTTATGAATAAAGATTAATTTCTCTCGAAATATATTTTTGAATATTATGGTGCGGATATAATATAATATTATAGTTGTGGGTAATATTTACAAATTTGCAAAGTAAGCAAGTGGTTATATAATATTCGATTGGTCGGGGAATATTCGTTTTAACAGGAAATATTCGTACGACGGCACAATCATTGGTGGACCCCACAACGGAAGTATTGTTGTAGTTAGAAAACGACAGAATTATCTTTTTATAAAAATAACGGCGGAAGTTTTACCGTTAAACTGTTGAACTACTTGGTAGTAAAAGTACAGTAATACGCGTGGTTGCATAGTAGCACACAGTATTGATTATTGATGTTTACGTGAGAAGTCACTCAGTTATACTCAATTATTGCTACAGTAATTGATGCATCATATCTCTCATATTATTGATTCGATTATTGTCACAATATCATCTGCATAATATGATATATTATTAAATCAATAATTGAGATGACAAAGTTATTCATATTATTAAATTGTAATATTTACAATGTTTAGAATTTCTGTCAAGGAGAGGTTTGGTCATCTAATTGCGCGCCAATAAGGAGAAATCTTTATCGGAAAGCCCCATCTTTCCTGGGAACGATCTGGTTGTTAAATATTGTGAATTATAATATTAATGATGAATAAGTTCGTGTTGATTAAAGATGAAATTGATAGTTCTATTGTGTTGAAATTATTAGTGTTAGTGAAAATCGACATTTATTTCGATATTAATTGATGTCTAGAAGTTTTACTGACCAATCGGGTAATTAATCGGATAAATGAGCAATTAATTGCTATTAATTCACATGATTATAACTATTTGTTCACATGTGTATACTATTGATTCACATTATTGTACTATTAAGGGAGTTGGTGCAAGATTGATAATACTTGCATGACTAAGTTAAAAATGGAGGTATAGATGGAGGTACTATACGGTAATTCGTATTTTCACATGATTATAACTATTGATTCACATGATTGAACTATTGATTCACATTATTTACTATTAGGGGAGGTGGTGCAAGTTTGATAATACTTGCAAGACTAAATTAAAAATGAAGAAAAAGATGAAGGTATTATATTGTAATATTTTGAGCCCCAAAACGTGCAATTATAGAAACTATATTTTCCTATAAATAGAAGCTCATTCTTCCTTCATTTCTCACCAATTCACTAAAGCTTTAGAGCAATTATTATAGAGAGAAATTATAGAGAGAAAGAAGAAGAGAAGTCTGCTACCTCACTATTTCAATATTCAGTTTCTTCTAAGGTAAGGGGTATTATTCTTTCGTATTCATGAAGAGAGTTATTTTCTTTCAATAGTCGTAAGAGTTGTTATTCCATTTTTTATTATTATGTTAGAATACCCTGTCTATGCGAAGTACCGCATACATGGTGAAATTCTTCTGTTATTTCATTCTTTATTGTTCTGTTGGAATAACCTGTCTGTGCGGTCTATCGCATGTCTGGTGAATTCTGTTGTTATTCCATTCTTTATTATTCTGTTGGAACATCCTGTCTGTATAGATTATGCATGACCTGGTTCCATTCTTTATTATTCTGTTGGAACATCCTGCCTGTGCGGATTACGCATAACCTGGTTCCATTCTTTATTATTCTATTGAGAATAACCTGTCTGTGCGGTCTATTGCATGCCTGGTGAATTCTTTTGTTATTTCATTCTTTATTTTTCTGTCGGAATAACCTATCTATGTGGATTACCGCATGCATGGTGAATGATCCTTCGTATTCATTCCTTATTAAATTGTGGAAATGATCTGTCTACGTGGATTACCGCATGGCGGGTGAAAATTTATTTGCAGTTTCATATATTCTATTATACTCAGTTGGTTAAAGTTTTGGCTTCTATACTCCATGAAATTAGTAGAATATCCTGGATATTTGCGCTTCATCTAGTATCTTTTCATGAAAATATTCTTCTGAGCATTCTTGAATTTTACTCCACAAAGCAATATCATGTTGACAATTTGGACGTAATTGATTTTAGGATAAATTAACTTATAAATCTTTATAATTTATTCTTGAACTTGTTTTATGAATTATTATGTCATTGTCATCATCCTCATGCTTATATTGTGATGAAAGTCATCTTTGGCTTACGTGCATAGATGAACTTGGTATGATTATGACCAAGGATCATTTGGTATAATCATGACCTATAATGTTATAAATGAAGTGGTAAAAGTCCTCAGTGGCCTGTAGTTCATTGATGGACAGTTTTTGATATGATTATGACGAGGGATTATTCTGTATAGTCATGACTATTGATGAATTAATAAATATCCTTGGCCCGTAGTGCAGGGATGACTCGATGATGTGGTTTATCTATTAAGCCGACTCTCAGCGATAAAAATTGATGAAAATATTTTAAATCATAGAAGATAGTAGATATCATTCTCTACTTGACTCTTCTAATGGATTGCTTATTCCGCTGCCGTTAAACTTGATGTCTATTGTATTTTATCAGTTTAACATTGTTGAAGACTAATGATAATTTATTCCGCATTATCTTAGTCATAATATTTCTTAATGGGCTATTTGAGCTCACCCTTTTGCTTTCATTGTTCTCTTCAGGAAATGAGAACGTAGTCGGGACTAGTCGGGGAACGGAGTGATGGTCCAAGATGGTGTATTAGTAGTTCTCACTATTCTATAAAATAGTGTGATAATAAATGTAATGAGGACTCTATTTGAGAGTGGATATTATCTAGAAGGCAACATTCCTGTTTAAACTCTTAGCTATATTTTGTTGTATATTACACGACTGTTGTATAATTAAGTTTGTATTTGTATTCTGTACCATGTATTTGGCGACTCAAGATGGGTGATGTATACCTATTTTGGGGGCGTCACAGTTGATATTGAACATAATTATAGAAAATGCCACATATTTGTTTACAACTCAACATATCAATGTCATTGGTATAACCAAAAGAACTACTATCAACTTTGTAAGAAATATTTCTGAGCTTGGTTTTTGAAAGTAGGAAGTTTCTCCAAAATCTTATTATGCTTACATAATCAACAGTCAAAAATAAAAATCACAACTTATATGCAATGTCATTGGTATATTGACTTTCAAAATTGGCTCTCATTTTCCAAGAAAAATATAGACTCTCATTTTGGGACAGGGGAACTATGTATCATAAGTTCATAAGACTATCATCCTTCATGATTTTAAAATGGATTCAGAACAAATCTGCAAAATACATTAATTTTCTCTTCATTGCACTACCATTGTGAATTTGGGGAATCATAATGAAGTTTATGATTCATTATCTTTGTTACGATCCCAAAATAGGTATACATCACCCATCTTGAGTCGTCAAATACATGATACAGAATACAAATATAAACTTAATTATACAACCGTCGTGTAAAATAAGACAAAATATAATCTAAGAGTTTTAATAAGAATATTGTCATTTAGACAATATCCACACTCAATGGAGTCCTCATTACATTTATTGTCACACTATTTAACAGAATAGTGAGGACTACTAATACTATCATCTGGACCGTCACTCCGTTCCCCGACTAGTCCCGACTACGATCTCATTTCCTGAAGAGAACAGTGAAAGAAAGGGTGAGCTCAACTAGCCTAGTAAGAAATATTATGACTAAGATAATGCAGAATAAATTATCATTAGTCTTCAACAATGTTAAACGGATAAAATACAATAAACATCAAGTTTAACTGCAGCGGAATAAGCAATCCATTAGAAGAGTCATGTAGAGCATGATATCTACTATCTTCTATGATTTAAAATGTTTTCATCACTTTTTATCGCTGAGACTCAGCTTAATAAATAAATCACAACATCGAGTCTTCCCTGCACTACGGGCTAAGGATATTCATTAAATCATCAATGGTCATGACTATACTGAATAATCCCTGGTCATAATCATACCAAAAACTGCTCATCAATGCACTACATATTACTGAGGAATTTTACCACATCATTTATAACATTACAGGTCATGATTATACCGAATAATCCCTGATCATAATCGTATCAAGTCCATTTATGCATGTAAGCCAAAGATGACTTTCATCACAATATAAGCATGAGGATGATTGATAAGTTGGTTTTATACCTACTTATTCGGTATCTTTTACTTGAATTAGTTGCTTATATTCATGTTTCTTAGTTACTTTTCATGCATTTTTTGTTTATTTTGTAGATCTTATGTTTGGGAGCGGTGTGAGCGACTATTGGTAAGGAAAAATAAGGAAAATGTAAAGAAAAGCAATCCGGACATCATTTGGGCTTTCATGTTTACTTCATGTTCTTGATTTGAAACTTAGCTTACATTGTAGAGCGTCTTCGTAGCTTTCTGAAACATCTTGAATCGTTCTAATCGGAGTTCGGATGCAAGAGTTATGATCTTTGTACCAACGGACGTCAAACTTTGCTGTTTTGGTTAGCTATTTTTTTAGCAGTCACTTCAAGACCACTTTCAACCTTCATCCGACCAGAATTTCTCAATCATCTAAGAATAAAAGTTGTAGATCTTGTCGATATCTTCGATTTGATAGGTGGCAGGCCCCGTAACTCTTCCGGAATCAAAAGTTATAGCCATTTTACCAGAGGACACTGTAGCAGAAAATGGACCGCGCGGGCGCGCGAATTTGTAGTGCATTTCCCACGTGGCCGCGCGCGACCTTGGATCCAAAAAATGTGATTTTTTGATTGAGCGCGGCCGTGCCTAACTTCAGGCCAATTCCTGCACGGCCGCGCGACGTCTGATGTTGACGAAAGCTGACTTTTCATCAAACAGTGCAATTGAAGCGTAATTGAGAGGGGGGGGGGGTTCAATTAGGGCTTATATACTAGACGTATTTTCATTATGTAAGAGATTCCACCCCTTGGGGGATCAAGTATCTATTGTTGCTTTCTCTCTTTAATTTTCATTATTAGATTAGAGTAGATTAGGACCCTAGAAGAGCTAAGATTTGGGGATTGAAGCAATTGAAGATCCTTGAAAGTTCAGAAGTGAAACAAGAGAAGAAACTCAGATTTGCTATTCTTAATCCCTAACTCTCTTTACTTCTATTTGTAACTTTCAATGTATATTCAATTGTGGATCATGAATTCTAATTCAACTATGAGTTAAACTTTATTTTAGGATTGCAATGGAATCTAGTACCTAGTTTACTTTGACATACTTCATTGTTAGTCTTATTAATTGTTATGAGATTGTCTATTAAGGTTCAAGGATGAAATTTTATAAGGAGGGGAGGTTGTAAGACCCCAACTTATTATAAATGAAATTAAATTTCTCTATTTATTATTTTGAAATAGTAAGTGTTGATTTGATTAATGTGGTTAGGTATGGGTAAACTGCGCAAATATTTCAAATAAGCAAGTGGTTATAAAATATTCATTGTTGTTGGGGAATATTTGTTTGGTCGTGAAATATTCTTGCTGTCGGGAAATATTCGTACTACGGCGCAGCCTTGTGTGGGCCCCATAACGGAAAGCGATTGGATGAAGAAAACGACAAGTATAATTTGTTTATAAATAACGACGTAGGTGTTACCGTTAATACTGTTGAAATACTCGGTGGCTAAAACACAGTAGCACACGGTATTGCACCAATTATTGATTCTTACGTAAGAAGGCACTACTCAATAATTGTTACAGTAATTACTGTTCAATATTTTATTTTATAGATTCAATAATTGCTACGTTGATATTTTATATTATTGTTGTTTCAATAATTTTCACTACACAATATTTTTCATTATCAGATCAATAATTCATAGTATTTGAATAATATTATTAGATAGCATTATTGGCAATGTCTAGAAAGTTCTGTCTAAGGAAAGATTTGATCACCTAATTGCGCGCTAGTAAGGAGAAATTCTTATTGGAATGCCCCCTCTTTCCTGGGAACGGTCTGGTTATCAGTATTATGATTCTGTAATATTATTTGTGAATAATTAATTATTGATTTATATGATAAGGAAAATATTCATTTTATGTGGATATAGATGGAGAAAATTTTTAATATGACAATTGTTGAAAATTGATATTCTATCTTTTCTGATAAAATAATTCATTTAAATATATTATTAGATTTTAATAATATAATAATGGTGATATTTTTACAATGAATGTGTGATATATGAATAAATGAGGAGGAAGAGTATTTTTGTTACAAAAAGTGTTTAACACATGCTTTGTGTGATTGGTGAGCCCCACATGTGTTGCAAAATATGCTGAAATTTAGATTTCAAATTGTGCGTATAATATTTTTGTAAATATTATTATTTTATTAAATTTTCTACTTTGGTGTTCTAAGCATTTTCCTATAAATAGGGTGCTTAGGTTAGAATTAAAAATCACACCAGAAACTGAAGTTTTCTCTCTCTATATTATCGAGCGTATTTTTGTGAGTATTTAGATATATTGAGTGTTACTATACGGTGCAAGTTCCTTCAGCACTATATCCAGTATTTCAGTTAGAAGTACTGTCTTTTCGACGTAAGGGATGTTATTTTTTTGTAAATGATATTATTTCTTCAATATCATTATGCTAGAATATTGGTAAGATTTTTCTAGTGAAATTCTGATCTTTTCATGTCGAAGTTACTATTCACGAGTTACTATTCATGAGTTACTATTCACGAGTACTATTCACGAAGCATGATGAATTTTTTTATGAAATTTCTACCTTTTAGTGTCGGAGTTACTATTCACGTATACGGCACTATTCACAAATACGACACTATTCACAGAAAAATTAAATTTTTTTTTCTGTGTCCAAGATTGTCTGTTATGGTTCCTATCTTTGATTGGATCTATGTTTTGATCTTCATTTTTCAATTCTGCTCCATAATAGTTTATTATGGAGTATTTTTGAACATGGTAAACCGAAGTACGAATCCTTAATATTTGTTCTTTTGTCTCACTGGATTCGTTTTCTTTAAAATATATTTTTCATCATCCTCAGTCCTAAATGATGATATTACTGAATATATTTGGCCTGTAGTTCAAAGATGAATGATTTCTTGATGAATATCTTTGGCCCATAGTGCAAAGATGAACAGGTGTTGAGATGAACATGACCAACTGATGAATATCTTTGTCCTGTAGTACAAAGAAGGCAATTTGATCCAAGATGTATATTGATTGATGTTATAGGGATAAAATATCGATGATGGACTTTTAAATTCATAGATGACAGTAGATTTCTTTCTCTACTTAACTCTTCTAATGAATTGTTATTTTCGCTGCAGTTGTTGATCTAATACTTGTTGTTTATTGTATTCTATCAAATATTTCCCTGTTAAAGACTAAGGATAATTTGTTGTACATTATCTTAGTCATAATATTCTTTACTGGGCTAGTTGAGCTCACCCTTTTTCTTTTTGTTCTATTTTTCTTCTCAGGAGGCAAGAATATAGTGGAAACTAGTCGGGGTGTGGAATGATGATTCTAGAAGTTGTTTTAGTAGTCCTCACTATTCTGTAAAATAGTGTATCAATAATTATAATGAGGACTTTATTTGAGTGTGAATATTGTCTAGAAGACAATATTTGTATTTAAACTCACAGTTTATGTGTTGTCGTATTTTGCACGACAATTGTATTAATGAAGTTGTAGTTGTTTCTGTACCATGTATTTGGCGACTCAGAATAGGTTGGGTGGATTTGACCTATTTTGGGGGAGTTACAATATATATATATATATATATATATATATATATATATAATATTCTTAGTTATTTTATAATTAAAATAAAAAAAATTATTTTAATCTTAAAATAAAAGGTTTATTTTAATATTAAAATAAAAGAGCTTATTTTAATTTTAAATTTAGATTTCATGCTAACTAATTAGAGTTGGAATTGGATTCTATGATAACTAATTGGAGTTGAAATTGGATTCCATGTTTCCTTAAATAAAGGAGTTTATTTAGATATATAATAAGATTTCATATTATTCAAAAATAAAGAAGTTTATTTGTGAATAGGAAAGAGAATCCATATTTCCTTAAATAAAAGAGTTTATTTGTGAATAGGAAAGAGAATCCGTGTTTCCTTTAATAAAGGAAGTTTTTTATACTTGGAATTAGATTCCATAATTAATTAAAATAAATGAGTTTATTTTGATTAAAGATTTTGATTAAAATAAAATAGTTTATTTTATTCAAAATAGGACAAATTAAAATAAAAGAGGTTTATTTTGATTTAAATTTGGATTAAAATAAAGAATTTTATTTTGATTCAAAATTAGATTTTATGCTAACAATTTTGCCTATTAAATGATATCAATATATATATATATATATATATATATATATATTAAATATTTATTATTCATGATATGAATGTTATTTATTAATGCATATGGGGATGTGTAAGATAATAAATGGGATTGATTATGGACTATTGACCAATGTGATTGGATTTTATTTTAGTTGGATGCATGAATATATGGATTTTATTAAATGGGGTCTGTGTACATCGTCTTCTCTAATTCTTTCTTAATGTAAATTATAAATCCCTCCTATGTACTTCCCCTTGACTACTGATCAAGATTTTTATTTATTTTAAATAGTTTTGTAATAGGAATAGTTAGAATTAATTTTAAAGAATTGGAGATCAAGGAACAAGGAGCGCTTGAAGATCCGTTTATAATGAAGCCCGAGTTTAAATGTAATAGTTATATTTAAATATTAATTCTTGCACCCCTAGGGTTTGACCTTTTGGTTCACTTGGTCGCTCTAGTGAACCAAACTAGAATAAAAATTCATAATCAATCCGGGTAGAATATAATATTCTATATGTGCATGCTTATACTATATATATATATATATATATATATATATATATATACATACGAAGCATGTTTGCATAATATATATATATATATATATATATATATATATATATATGTGTGTGTGTGTGTGTGTGTGTGTGTGTGTGTGTGTGTGTGTGTGTGTGCATGCGCGCTAAACAAGATAAGACAAATTAATAACAAACCCCTCAAATATTTTATATTAAGTTGTAACGTTCAAAGATATTTGGAATATCGAACGTCGCCTTCTAGCATGATAAGAACAATAAAGTATTGAATATTTAATATGAGTTTGTTGTGCACACACAAGGCAAGTATTAAATATTTAAGATGTTATTTTTATTACATATGATGTTTATATGGAATTGAACATTACTGCTTTATTGTGCACACACAAGGGCTGTAGTTTTCTCTTCACTTATATGGAAATGATGGGTCTGACTTAACTTAAATCATTTTAGTTCGGATGTGCACACACTTGACCATTATGATTTAAAAAGCAAAATACAAGGAGTTGCATATTTGATGTAATTGACAAGAGTTGTCTACCTATTTATTTATATATAGTTTGTTGTGTACACACAAGACTATATACATTTGAAATGGGATCCTTATTCTCACTAGCATATCTTTAATTAGATTTTGCTGAACTGTATTGATTGAGGGTAATATAGTTTGAAAAAAATAGTGGGAGATACCAATTTAAAACAAGACCAAAATTATTTTGGTAATTAATAAAAGAATTTATGCTAAAATATTGTTAATTACAAATTCATTTACATAATTTTACAATGTCTAAATTACTATCGCTGCGTAGCATATTAGATGTTAAATTAACCGGACCGAATTAAACGGATTGGTTAAGGAAATTGAGAATAGTTCTCATGGCTTAAAAGATATCTTATGTCCTTAATACGCCTATCCCTGCAATGGTTGCAGACAATGCCTATGAGGAAGAGATTGCTACTTTTAGAAAGTGACAAGATGATGCACAGTTGGCTCAATGCATCATTCTCGCATCCATGAGTAACTTGTTTCAGCGTCAGCATGAAACTATGGATGCTCCTACTATATTCATGCACATCAAGTAGTTGATGGTGAGGAAAGTTGGACTGATAGATATCAGATATCTAAGGAGCTCTTCCGATCTAGAATGACCGATGACACTACAGTAAAGATAAAAGTCCTTAACATTATCAATTTGATTGATCAATTAGGACAACAGGTTTTTTCATGGATGGAAAGTTGAGCCAAGATTTGATCTTGCACTCACTCCCAGACTCCTTTCACAATTGTTGTGAATTTTTCATATGAACAAGCTAGATATCAGCCTCGCTGATTTGCTTAACATGTTGAAAAATTTTGAGAGTCATTTTTCAACCAAGAACGACCATGTCTTACTGGTAGGGGCCAAAGGATCTTTTGAAAAGAAGAACGATTCAAAAAAGGTAAATAGAAAGGCAAAAATAAAAGATAATAAGAAAAAAACCGATAGGGATAGCAAAGAAGTTTGTTTCCACTGCAATAAGCCAGGACACTGAAAAAAAACTACAAGAAGCATCTTGCAGAGGCTAACCAGAAGAAGCTTGGTTAAGTTTCGGTTACAAATATAGTTTTTTGTTCATGATTGAAATAAATTTTTCTTTAAGTCAATGTTCTACTTGGGTATTGGATACCAACTTTGGTTATCATAAATAAATATTTATGAAGGGACCAAGCAGAAGTAGAAAGCTAAACAAAGGATAAGTAATCCTATGTCTATGAAGCAAAGGTTGCTGCATTAGCCATAGGAACTTATTGTTTAGTATTGCCTACGGGCAAGTCTATTAAGTCAATAAATTGTTATTGTATTCCAGTTCTCATTGGAAATATTATTTCTATTTTGTTGTTGGACAATGAAATTGTTGGTATTATATTTAAGAACAATTGTTGTTCTATTTATAATAATAATGTTTTGTATAAAACTGGAATATTACTTAATAGATTTTGTATACTTGACTTACGTGAAAAATAATTTTGCAAATTGAATAAACTAGTATAAGAAAAGGAGATGATCATTCAAAGAGTTGAATGTATGTATTTGCTGAAATACAAGTGTGAATTATTTGAAAGGTTCAAAGAATTCAGAAGTGAAACAAATTGGTAAAGTATTAGGATTCTTTGATAGGATCAAGGAATAAATACTTGTGCAATAAGTTTCTAGATAATCTCAAATGGTTTTCTCACAATGGACACCTCCGGATACGCAATAATTGATTGATGTATCTGAAAAGAAAAATCATACCTTGTTGGACATGGTGCTGTCCATAATGATTTTACCAATATTTCAGTATCCTTCTAGGGCCATGCCCTAGAAATGGTTGCATATCTATAAAAGGTAACCTCAAAATCCGACCCAAGACTCCATAAGAGTTATGGATAGGGAGGATTCCTAATCTTAAGTATGTTAAGATAAGGGGTTTTCCAGATTATGTGAAAAGGTTTCAAAGGATAAGGTTGGGACAAAATTTGACAAGTACATATTTTTGGGACATCCTAAAGTAAGTTTAGGGTATATGTTCTATAATTCTACTCAGCAAAAGGTGTTTGTTGTAAAAAACACAACGCCTTCTAAGATAAAGATGTTTATCATTGAAGGGGCTAGTGGACGGATAATAGATCTTGAAGAGCTCAAGAAACATAAAACACTATAAGTCAAATAAGAGGAACCTGTAGATAGACCTATTGTACCACAACCAAATCGTAAATTTAGAATAGTATCGAAAATACCTGGGAGGTATAGATTCATCATTGATGATGATGATGATGAGGTACACATCATAGAAGATGATGATCCGGTTACATACGATGAGGTAATAGTTATAGACACTCAGAGAAATGTATTAAATCAAGCTTCTCAAATATGGAACATTCGTTTTGATGAGACAATCAAAAGAGTTTGATTTTATCAAAAATAAGAATGAACCTAGTGTGTAAAAAAGGGTTAGTGGGAGCGTCGTGACATTCCTAGTATTATATGTTGATATACTACGGATAAGGAATGACATACCAATGCTACAATTAGTAAAGATAAAGTTGTCTAAACATTCATCCATGAATGATTTGGGAAGAGCATTTTAATTTGGGATACAAATCTATATAGATAGATTTAAGAGGATGCTCGACTTAACCCAAGGAACGTATATTCATTTGATGCTAAAGTCGTTTAGCATGGCAAACTCCAAGAGATGTCTCATGTTGATGAGTTTTGGAGTGTATCTCTTTTAATAGTCCCCATAGACTCCTGAAAAGAGAGATCGCATGAGTGACAATCATGTATACAATGAAATATACGAGACATGATGTTGATCGGTCATATTCTGGAGAAGATCACTATAAGACAGTGAAAAATATCTTAAAGTACTTAACTAGCACTAAGGATGTGATTAAAATTTATGGTGGGTCTAAATTAAAACTAGAGGGCTTAACAGACTCAATTTTTTCATATAAACCAAGACGACAGAAAATCCACTTTAAGGTAAAGGGTTACCATGAACAGTGGTGCAGTGAATTGAAAAGGTTTTAAACAGCAAAGAGTTGTTGGTTTAGTGATAAAGACAAAGTATATAGCTATAAATGAAGCTGCAAGTTAATTGTTTGGATGAAAAGTTCATTACAGAACTAGGAATAGTTCCTAAGTCTCATCTTGGATCTAAACATGTGTTGTGGCACTTTTATTTGATTACAGGAATCATTGAAAGATTGGAAATTACTATAGAGATAGTGGATTCTCAAGAACAATATTGCATATCCATTACCTAAAGCTTATCCAACAGCAGGACAATCATCACTTAGAGAAAAAGGGTATGAGATACCATGGCGATTGACTTTAGTGCAAGTGGGAGATTGAAAGTAGTAAGCACACAAGCCAATTATGTTTGATGATAAAGCATATACTTTGTAACAATCTTATTCATTTATTAATAAAAATTATTAATTTATTAAAGACTTTTAATTATCTACATGTTGCTGTTTTATAATATGTGATAAACCCATAGTTTTAAGCAATGCTTTTAGAATAATGATAATGATCATTCTAATGAGATCTAAATTCTTAGAAAGCTTAAAACTAAAATAGTTCCCAATCGTTGAATTATTAAATTGGGTATTAGTGAATCCGGATAGATTGGTATATACGTTACTTGCTCATTGGATGAGGATGATTGATCTCATGATCATTTGTGTGGAGACACTAAAGCAAGTATGTAGGTGCTTATTAGAGAATAAGTTCACTGAACGTGGCTCGCTAAGGAATACCTAATGGAGTTTTACTTGTATGTCAATAGGAATTCCTGTAGTGATAGTAGTACAAGTGATCCTTGGACTTTAGATCATCATAGTATCTTGTGTATGATGAGTTATACTTTGACTTATTCCTTAAGACCCTTAGGGTATGTGATGAGTAGGTTTTATACCTATGAATCTGGTATTATTAAACTTAATTATTGTTATATTTAATTGTTTTTTAGGATCTTTTTATGTGTTTTGTGTTTATTTGTTGTAGGTTGGAGCTGGAGGGACGAATTGGTCATTTCGGAGAAGAAAAAGGTCAAAAATCATGAAAATTAAAGCTGAGTGGCATTTCTGTAAATAGGAGATCATGGCCAAGCGCCTAGGCGCTTGGAATTGCACTATGATGAGCGCCTAGGCGCTCTAGTGCGTAGAAAGTTGCGTTTTTATGCTGTCAAGTGGGTTTTTGAAGCCAAAGAGGAGTCTGAATGAGGGTTGAGACCAATACAAATAGGAGAGGACTCAAGAAAAGCAGAGAGAACGAATTTTGCAAGCAATCAATCAATTCTTCAAGGGATTTGCAGAGAGAACAAGGAAGAAAAACACGAAGGAGAATTGCAAAGGCTGAAGATCTAAGAGAGAGTATTGGAGCAAATTCAGAGTTTCTTCTTCTCTTCTCTAGTTTTATCTTTTGTAACTATCTGGGATGTTTGAATTATTTATCTGGATTATGTTTTTCTTTATTATTATCATGAACTAAATTTTTAATTAAGATTGCAACGGAACTTGGTATGTAGTTTAAATTGCAAGCTTCCCATTGGATGAAAGTTAGTTTTTATTGAATTGTTTATTATATCTTATGCTTATTGATTAATTGCCTGATCAACAATTACTGTGATAGTCTATATAAAATTGGAAGATGGAGTATAGATTGAGATCTGGATATGATAACATCTGTTCATATAATCTGAATAGGGTTAATATGATTAGCATTTAGGATAGGAATATACCTATGTGTCTTTTGTATCCATTGAAAGAATTTGTGCATAAACCCTAGTTAACTTGATTCACATAGGAATATAGTGAGTTGATTAATTGGGGTGTTCCTTGTAATTCTGCATCTTAAAGATTGGATTTAGGAGGATTTGTTCATGTGTCTTTGGAAGAAGAGCATGAATATTTATAGAGCATTCTTGGATAACAATTCATATTAATTGATTTATTTTAAATGGGAAGTAAGTTAGTTTAAATGAAATACCAAGGGAAGTTGTAATCTTAATTTGTTAAATCAGCAGTTTTTCTTGTGAAATTCTTATTTTAATTATTAGTTTGTTAAGTTTAAATTTCAATCATAAACAAAATTTTCTTAGTTTAAAATAGGATTAATTGCATTGGAGTTAGTAATTGATAAATATTAGTCTATTTCCTCGTGGGAACGATATCCTTGCTTGCTGAATATTACAATTGAACGCGTATACTTGCGTGGTAAAGTGCTATTAAAAAATTAGGCAACAAGTTTTTGGCGCCGTTGCCGGGGAATTTAGTTTAATATTTTGTCATTATTGATTTTTATAGCGTTAATCTTAATTTAAACTTTTTCTGTTCTGTTCTGTTCTATTCAGGGGCTTTTGACTAGTTTATGCAAACGCGATCGAAGAAGCCAGATTTATTGCCTCACGAGGACGACATCGAGAAAAGATTTCAGCGGTTGCGTAAGTGGGTTAAAGAAACCAAAGAAGCACTTGATAAGGAAGATACTATGGCTGAAGAAGAGCAAAAAGCACTGCGGGATTATGCTACGCCGCGGGTTACTGAAATTCAGTCGAGTATTACGAGACCTGCCATTACTGCTACAAGTTTTGAGATAAAACCGGGGACAATACAGATGATTCAAAATTCATGTCAGTTCGGAGGGTTACCAAACGATGATCCGAACGATCACATAGTCAGCTTTATAGAAATCTGCGATACTTTCAAGTATAATAATGTGTCAGAGGATGCAATAAGGCTAAGGCTATTTCCATTTACCCTCAGAGATAAGGCTAAGAGTTGGCTCCATTCACTACCACCAGGCTCGATCACTACATGGAATGATTTAGCCCAGAAATTTCTTGCAAAGTTTTTCCCACCTGCAAAAACAGCAAAGTTGCGGAACGATATCTTCTCTTTCGTTCAGCACGATTCAGAATCACTATATGAAGCCTGGGAGAGATTCAAGGATTCATTGCGAAAATGTCCACACCATGGAATTCCTAAATGGCTTCAGGTGCAAACGTTTTATAATGGTTTATTCGGCACAGTGAGATCGAGTATAGATGCTGCAGCAGGAGGAGCTATTATGGCCAAGAATTGTGATGAGGGGTATGAGTTGCTTGAAACCATGGCAGCTAATAATTATCAATGGCCAACAGCAAGAACAACTCCGCCAAGGACAGTAGGAGTGTATGAAGTGGATGCTATGACAGCATTGTCAGCTCAAATGACAGCTCAGATTTCTGCTCTTACAAAGAAGATAGATTCACTTGGGGTACAACCAGTTTAGAAAATGGAAACGATATGTGAAATATGTGCGGGTAACCACTCAAGTGATCAATGTGCAATAAATCCTGAATCAGTCCATTTTGTTTCCAATTATAACAGGCAGCAGGGCAGTTATGCAAACAACTACAATTCAGGAGTGAGAAACCACCCGAATTTTTCTTGGAGTAATAATCAGTCACAAGCTCAAGCTCCAAGGCAAACATATCCACCTGGATTTCAGCCACAGCAACAAACTCAACAACTTGATAAGTTTTCACAAATGGAAGAAATGATGGCAAGATTTGCAACTCAGTTGGAAACCACAACGAAAACCCAAGCAGCTGCAATAAAGAATCTGGAGAATCAAATAGGGCAAATGGCTAATGCTATGAATACTAGAAATCCAGGTTCTTTACCTAGTGATACGGAGAAAAATCCAAGGAATGATGGAAATGAGCACTGTAAGGCAGTTACACTCAGAAGCGGGAAGGAGTTGACTACAGATTTGGACGGACACAAGAAAGTAATTTCTGCTGAGGATGGTGAACAAGAGAGTGGAGATTCAGAAAGTAAATCTGAGGAAAAAGTTGTGACAAAACAACAAGAAGAAAAGCAAACAACAGTTGTACCACCTGTGCCGTTTCCTCAAAGATTTCAAAAGCAGAAATTAAATAGACAATTTTCAAAATTTTTAGAAGTGTTTAAAAAGCTGCAAATCAACATTCCATTCGCAGATGCCTTAGAACAAATGCCTAGTTATGCAAAATTTATGAAAGATATTTTAGCAAGAAAGAGGAAGCTAGGGGAGTTCGAAACAGTAGCATTGACAGAAGAATGTAGCGCAATTCTGCAAAGAAAGTTACCACCGAAGTTGAAGGATCCGGGTAGCTTTACAATACCGTGCACGATTGGGCCCCAGTTCTTTAACAGATGTTTGTGTGATTTGGGGGCAAGTATTAACTTGATGCCACTTTCGATCTACACTCAGTTGGGACTACCAACCCCAAAGCCAACAAATATATCTCTACAGCTCGCCGATAGATCAGTGACATACCCTAGGGGCATTGTGGAAGACATATTAGTGAAGGTGGACAAATTCATATTCCCAGCAGACTTCATTGTGTTGGACTACGAAGAAGATAAAGACATACCCATTATCCTTGGAAGACCATTTTTAGCCACTGGAAGGACATTAATTGATGTACAAAAGGGAGAGTTAACAATGAGAGTTCAAGATGAAGAAGTAACTTTTAATGTTTTCAAGGCTATGAAATTTCCGAAGGAAGAGGAAGAGTGCTTAAGAGTTGATCTTATTGAAGAAGCAACTGAAGAGGTATTTGGTGAATTGGTGATTGAAAACCCTCTTGAAACCGCATTGGTTAGTGAAAAATTATTTGATGATTCAATGGTGATAGAATGGGTCCAAATGCTAGATTCAGCTCCAAAGTTCACACGATGTCCACAAAAAGTTGAACCTCTGGATTATCGGGGAAAGCTAGATGAAAAGGTGACATCATCCATAGAAGAACCTCCTACCTTGGAACTTAAGCCATTGCCTAACCACCTCCGGTACACTTACCTTGGTTCTTCTTCCTTGCCAGTCATTATTTCTGCATCACTTGATAAGGTTCAAGAAGAAAAGCTACTAAGGGTACTTCGACAATATAAGACTGCTCTTGGATGGACTATTGCAGATATCAAGGGGATAAGCCCATCAATTTGTATGCATAAGATTTTGTTGGAAGACGAAGCGAAACCAACTATTGAACAACAACGAAGACTTAATCCAATCATGAAGGAAGTCGTTAAAAAGGAGATCATTAAATGGTTGGATGCTGGAATTATCTACCCTATCTCAGATAGCTCATGGGTAAGTCCGGTTCAATGCGTGCCAAAGAAAGGGGAAATGACAGTAGTTGCGAATGAGCAGAATGAATTGATCCCAACGCGAACAGTTACTGGTCGGCGAGTGTGTATGGATTACAGGAAGTTGAATAAGGCCACTCGTAAAGACCATTATCCTCTACCATTCATAGATCAAATGTTGGACAGGCTTACAGGGCACGAGTATTATTGCCTCCTGGATGGATATTCGGGCTATAACCAAATTGCCATTGCACCCGAGGATCAGGAGAAAACAACATTCACATGCCCATATGGCACCTTTGCTTTTCGCAGAATGTCTTTTGGGTTATGTAATGCGCCAGCGACGTTTCAACGGTGTATGATGGCTATTTTTTCAGATATGGTTGAACAAAATCTTGAGGTATTTATGGATGATTTTTCAGTTTTTGGGGATTCGTTTGATTATTGTTTGGAAAATCTCACACTTGTGCTCAAACGCTGCATGGAAACGAATTTGGTTTTGAACTGGGAGAAATGTCATTTTATGGTGCAAGAAGGGATAATCTTGGGTCACCGAGTATCATCAAAAGGAATTGAGGTTGATAGAGCAAAAATCGAAACCATTGAGAACCTGCCACCACCAATTTCTGTAAAGGGTATTCGAAGTTTCTTGGGACACGCTGGTTTCTATAGACGATTTATAAAAGACTTCTCCAAAATCACAAAACCACTGTGCAATCTGTTGGAGAAGGATGTCTCATTCAACTTTGATCAAGCATGCCTAGAAGCGTTTGATGTGTTAAAGAAGAAACTTGTTACCGCACATGTAATCATAGCACCAGATTGGACTATACCGTTCGAATTAATGTGTGATGCTAGCGACTATGCGATTGGTGCAGTTCTTGGCCAACGAAAGGATAAAATTTTTCATGCTATATACTATGCTAGTAAAACATTGACAGATGCTCAACTGAATTATACTACTACCGAGAAGGAGCTATTAGCAGTTGTTTATGCATTTGATAAATTTCGCTCATATTTGATTGGGACAAAGGTGATTGTGTTTACGGATCATTCGGCAATTAAGTACTTAATAGCAAAGAAAGACGCGAAGCCAAGATTAATTAGATGGGTATTATTGCTACAAGAGTTTGACTTGGAGATCCGGGACCGAAAAGGAACAGAAAATCAGGTTGCTGATCATTTATCACGGTTAGAGAATTCAGAACTAAAGAAAAATGACACAACAGTGATCAACGAATTTTTTCCGGATGAACAGCTATTTGCGGTAAGGATGGATACACCATGGTATGCAGATTATGTAAATTTCATTGTCAGTAAGGTGTTTCCGCCTGATTTGACAAGCCAACAGAAGAAGAAATTTCTCCATGACGTGAAACAGTATTTATGGGATGAGCCATTCTTATTTAAACAATGTGGCGATCAAGTAATAAGAAGGTGCATCCCGGAAGTTGAAATGGAGAGTATTCTACACCAATGTCATGCATCTGACTATGGTGGACATTTCGGGGGAGAAAGAACAGCAGCTAAAGTGCTTCAATGTGGATTTTTCTGGCCAACACTCTTCAAAGATGCCCGTGTGTTTTCATTAAAATGTGACAGATGCCAAAGAGTTGGTAATATATCAAAGCGACACGAGATGCCACTTAATATGATCCTGGAAGTCGAATTGTTTGATGTTTGGGGAATTGACTTCATGGGACCATTTCCACCATCTTTCTGTAACTCCTATATACTTCTAGCGGTGGACTACGTGTCGAAGTGGGTAGAAGCTATAGCATCACCTACCAATGACGCGAAGGTTGTGATTAAGTTCATTCGGAAGAACATTTTCTCTAGATTTGGCACTCCTCGCGCAATCATTAGTGATGAAGGAACACATTTCTGTAATAAGCAGTTTTCAGCTATCCTTGCTAAATATGGAGTCACTCATAAGATAGCTACTGCTTACCATCCACAGACAAGTGGTCAAGCCGAGGTATCTAACCGAGAAGTGAAACGAATCCTCGAGAAGATAGTGAATCCTAGTCGGAAAGATTGGTCTAGCAAGTTGGACGATGCTCTATGGGCATACCGTACAGCTTACAAAACTCCGATAGGGATGTCTCCGTATAGGTTAGTTTATGGGAAGGCATGCCATCTTCCAGTTGAACTCGAACACAGTGCTTATTGGGCAATTCGGAAGTTGAACCTTGATATATCTGCTGTGGGAGAGAAGCGCCTCTTACAATTGAATCAAATGGATGAGTTCAGACTCCAATCGTATGAGAATGCGAAGTTATATAAAGAAAAAATTAAGAGGTGGCATGATGAGAAAATTCTGGAAAGAAAGTTTGAAGCAGGTCAAACAGTGTTATTATACAATTCGAGGCTTAAACTGTTTCCTGGAAAATTGAAATCTCGATGGTCTGGGCCATTTATAATCTTAAAAGTCTATCCTCATGGAGCTGTAGAAGTGGAAGACCCGTATTCAAAACGTAATTTTAAAGTCAACGGTCAAAGATTGAAGCACTACTATGGGGGTTGCTTTGATCGTAAAAAGACATCGGTCAACCTTGCCGATTAGAACAGAGGAGAAAGTCAGGCTGAAGACTATAAACCAAGCGCTAACTGGGAGGCAACCCAGGAAGTTTTATTGTTATTCGCTATTTTTACTCTTATTAATTTACTTTACCATTAGTTTAATTAGTGGTTAAACTTTGCTAGTTAAGGATTTGTGCATACCTTGTTCTCTAACAGAGATTCAATTGATTGCAGGAAAGGAAAACACGTACAAGTTTAAGATTGGGGATATTTGAAGAGGTTTGGGACAAAAGTTACATGGATCAACGTTTGGAGTGGCTAGATTTGCGTTTTCGGGTTGCCATTTACAAAGAAGTCACTTCAGAGCCAATTTGACCACAGCTCCGGATATTATTTCGTGAAACTTCAAGAATGAAAGTTGTAGATCTACTTCTCCTCTTTCCAGAATATCTTGAATCATCTAAATCGGAGTTCGGACGAAGAAGTTATGGCTATTTTCCCAAAGGACGTCAGAGCAGAGCATGTTGGACAAGCCCCAAGCGCCTAGGCGCTCCACTTCAAGCCATTCCAACCGCCTAGGCGCTTCAAGTCAGTAGCTACAAACCATGCCAAGCGCCTAGGCGCTCCCTCTCAAGTCATTTCAAGCGCCTAGGCGCTCAAAGTCAGAATGTGTTGTCCAGACCAAGCGCCTAGGCGCCCAAACAGTGCATACATCAAGCGCCTAGGCGCTCCACTCGCCCAATAGTTTCTGCAAGCAAGCGCCTAGGCGCCCAAATAGTGCACACACCAAGCGCCTAGGCGCTCCAATGTAAAAAAAAAAAAAAATTTCTTAAGTCCCAATTCGGGCAACTCCTCTCCCATTCCAACTCAAAGCCTCTCTTACTCTCCTACTCCATCTCTAACCCTCCACAACTCAAAACCCTCATCTAATCTAGCCTAAACAACTAATCTTTCTCTTCCAAATCCAAATCAAACACTAAATCCCTACCCAAACCAAAGCAACTAAGTTCCATATTATCATCCTTCTTCACCAATTCGGGATTGCACTTGCATTCAAGCCACATCTACTTGAAGTAAGGGTTCAAGGCTCAAATTGCTCATCCAACTTTGATTGAACATCAAGATTTGGCTATACCCAAGTAAGTACACAAGATTGTATTGCAAATTCTTTGGATTCACTTGGATAATAGTTAGGTTAGTACTTTGAAGTTAGTTTCTATCATTGTGTTGGCTCAATTGGGTGTGGGTACTCTAAATTGTTGCTTGAATTACCTTGGATGTATATTGTGTTTAGTAATTGCAACAATTGGTGAAATTTAAGTTTGGGGGAGTGCATATTAATAGTGTTCCAAATCTGTGCACACAAAGTGTTTGATAAATTGTCACAGAGAAGATTTTGGCTCTCCTAAGTCATTGAGTATCATTTGGGTTGCCAAGAACTTAGTACATAAGACCATGGCTAGTAAGAGACAAAAAGGAGAAACTTCGGGCACTTCCCAAAAGTATGACAAAAAGAGATTCACAAGTGCTAAAGCGTCGGACAGATATTACAATGTACTTTCTAATAAAGCACTAATTCCCGAGCGTGGACTATTGCCCGATATAGAAGATGGGGAATTATTACAGATGATTGGGAGTAGAAGATGGGTGAACTTCACAGCTCAACCGGATGCATCGGTTGTTAAGATTGTTAAGGAATTCTACGCAAATGCAATAGATCATTTGGTAACGAAATTTGGGTTCGAGGTAAATCTGTGGAGGTCAGTTTTGGGTCAATAAATGCTTATTATGGTTTGAACACGATACCCAACAATGGATACATGCAATATCTGCAACACGAGCTAGACTACAGTGAGATTATTCAAGCCTTGTGTGTGCCTGGAACGACATGGAAATTAACAGATCAACATGAAGCTGTGTTGTTCCCCGCATCCAAATTAAGCAATTATGGGAAGGCATGGCATGCATTTATTTGTGCCAAGATGATGCCATGTAGGCATATGAGTGATGTTGTAAATCAAAGGGCAGCCCTGCTTTTCTGCATTGCTTCAGGAAAAATTATAGATGTGGGCCAAGTTATTCATGATTCCATTGACAAAGCAATTCGAGGAGGGACCTCAGGTGGACTACCACACCCATCTTTGATCACAGGACTATGCCAACAAGCTGGGGTGAAATGGGATGCCGAGGAAGCTATACAGCCTCCTTTAGCTGCAATTGACCACTCGCTTATAAAGAAGTACAAGGTATGGGGTGGGGGAATACCACACCCGAGAGGATTAGGATTCATTATTGCTCCTCCCGAGCCTGCAGCTGAGCCTAGTCATCAGGTCCACGAGAATCCTCCTGCAGCTGAAAGTTCAGAGCAACCTCCTAATTTTTATGAAGATATCCGTCGCGATTTGAGAAATCAAACTAGAAGAATCGACATGGTTGCGACTCGAGTTCAGGAAGGTTTTGACAGAATGGAAAGAAATCAGGATAGTTTAGCTCAGCGGCAAACGGAGGTGTATCAGAATTTTAGCGCAGCATTCCTTGAAATGTTTGCTCGCATGAATCCAGGTGCCGCTCCTTACCAATTTCCACCATTGTCCGCTTACCCCCCAGATGAAGAAGATGAAGAAGGTGAAGAAGATTCTGACGAGGAGTAAAGCTTCTATCTTTCAGGGAAGTCCTCAGTGCTTAATTTCTTAAATTTTATTTGTTATATACAATGAGGGCATTGCATAATTTAAGTTTGGGGGTGTAGGTTTCCAGCTCCAGTTCATGCATATAGTTTTGCATTTAGTTGCATTCATGTAGTTTTTATTGAAGAAAAAAAAAATTAAGCATTTGCATGTTCCAGTTGTTAAATAGTTTAAGTCTGTCTTGGTCAATGATGAGATTGGAATTGAGTAGACAAGTATAGTATTGTCTGTTAAAACTTTGACGTGATTTCTTGTCAGGATTTGAATCTTTACCTGTTTGAAACTGATATAATAAGGATAGCACAGTAAAAACAACTATGTTGACTGATTGAGTTTAAATTGACACATAATGGACTTCTATAGGATAATGCTAGTTTAAATGAATGAAAGACATGAATAGGCGAAGATGACTGAATTTAGATAAAAACTTAAGTTTGGGGGAAAAATTTGGGATATATAAGCTTGAAAAAATGAAAAAAAAATGATGAAAAAAAAAATATATACTCTGGCTAGTTTTGTTTCGGGGCCTTTGTTACTTGAGCAAGTACGCCCGAAGGGGTATCTTAAAACCTAGCGCCCTAAGGTCTTATATGGTCTGGGAGTCGTTGGTCGAAAGCTCGCTAAGGGGTAGCACTGTTAGCCTGATGGAATGAGACATTGCACAGTCATGGTTAAAAAAAAATTATATATATGTATATTAAAAAAAAAAAAAAACAATAAAACGGGAAAAGAGCAAAAAGCCCCCGTAAAGAAAAAAAAGAGAGCATAAGTATCCCGGATTGGACTCTTAAATTTTGGTGGATATTTGTCTTTAGTTGGTTTTAGCTTGTTCGTGAATTTTGTGAGTTTACACTGTATGATTCCTTTAAAGAGATTTATTATGTGTTGTATTTAGCATCATATCAGTTAGCACGGATGTTAAGCACACACACACTATATCAATAATAACAGGTTAAGATTTGATGATTGACGATGAAATTACAAATCTGTTTTGATATGATGTATTATCATGTTTATTGTGATTTCTCTGAGGCTTGATGAATAGATTTTGTTCTGTTTGACTGCTGGAATGTAGACATTTAGATAGTTGCATTTGCATTGCATATTTAGCTGTTGCATTGTGTTGTGTTGCTTGGGGACAAGCAATTGGTTAAGTTTGGGGGTATTTGATGAGTAGGTTTTATACCTATGAATCTGGTATTATTAAACTTAATTATTGTTATATTTAATTGTTTTTTAGGATCTTTTTATGTGTTTTGTGTTTATTTGTTGTAGGTTGGAGCTGGAGGGACGAATTGGTCATTTCGGAGAAGAAAAAGGTCAAAAATCATGAAAATTAAAGCTGAGTGGCATTTCTGTAAATAGGAGATCATGGCCAAGCGCCTAGGCGCTTGGAATTGCACTATGATGAGCGCCTAGGCGCTCTAGTGCGTAGAAAGTTGCGTTTTTATGCTGTCAAGTGGGTTTTTGAAGCCAAAGAGGAGTCTGAATGAGGGTTGAGACCAATACAAATAGGAGAGGACTCAAGAAAAGCAGAGAGAACGAATTTTGCAAGCAATCAATCAATTCTTCAAGGGATTTGCAGAGAGAACAAGGAAGAAAAACACGAAGGAGAATTGCAAAGGCTGAAGATCTAAGAGAGAGTATTGGAGCAAATTCAGAGTTTCTTCTTCTCTTCTCTAGTTTTATCTTTTGTAACTATCTGGGATGTTTGAATTATTTATCTGGATTATGTTTTTCTTTATTATTATCATGAACTAAATTTTTAATTAAGATTGCAACGGAACTTGGTATGTAGTTTAAATTGCAAGCTTCCCATTGGATGAAAGTTATTTTTTATTGAATTGTTTATTATATCTTATGCTTATTGATTAATTGCCTGATCAACAATTACTGTGATAATCTATATAAAATTGGAAGATGGAGTATAGATTGAGATCTGGATATGATAACATCTGTTCATATAATCTGAATAGGGTTAATATGATTAGCATGTAGGATAGGAATATACCTATGTGTCTTTTGTATCCATTGAAAGAATTTGTGCATAAACCCTAGTTAACTTGATTCACATAGGAATATAGTGAGTTGATTAATTGGGGTGTTCCTTGTAATTCTGCATCTTAAAGATTGGATTTAGGAGGATTTGTTCATGTGTCTTTGGAAGAAGAGCATGAATATTTATAGAGCATTCTTGGATAACAATTCATATTAATTGATTTATTTTAAATGGGAAGTAAGTTAGTTTAAATGAAATACCAAGGGAAGTTGTAATCTTAATCTGTTAAATCAGCAGTTTTTCTTGTGAAATTCTTATTTTAATTATTAGTTTGTTAAGTTTAAATTTCAATCATAAACAAAATTTTCTTAGTTTAAAATAGGATTAATTGCATTGGAGTTAGTAATTGATAAATATTAGTCTATTTCCTCATGGGAACGATATCCTTGCTTGCTGAAGATTACAATTGAACGCGTATACTTGCGTGGTAAAGTGCTATTAAAAATTAGGCAACAAGTTTTTGGCGCCGTTGAGATGTCATGCATCCCGGAAGTTGAAATGGAGATTATTCTACACCAATGTCATGCATCTGACTATGGTGGACATTTCGGGGGAGAAAGAACAGCAGCTAAAGTGCTTCAATGTGGATTTTTCTGGCCAACACTCTTCAAAGATGCCCGTGTGTTTTCATTAAAATGTGACAGATGCCAAAGAGTTGGTAATATATCAAAGCGACACGAGATGCCACTTAATATGATCCTGGAAGTCGAATTGTTTGATGTTTGGGGAATTGACTTCATGGGACCATTTCCACCATCTTTCTGTAACTCCTATATACTTCTAGCGGTGGACTACGTGTCGAAGTGGGTAGAAGCTATAGCATCACCTACCAATGACGCGAAGGTTGTGATTAAGTTCATTCGGAAGAACATTTTCTCTAGATTTGGCACTCCTCGCGCAATCATTAGTGATGAAGGAACACATTTCTGTAATAAGCAGTTTCTGTATTAGTGATTAGAATCGACATGGTTGCCACTCGAGTTCAGGAAGGTTTTGACAGAATGGAAAGAAATCAGGATAGTTTAGCTCAGCGGCAAACGGAGGTGTATCAGAATTTTAGCGCAGCATTCCTTGAAATGTTTGCTCGCATGAATCCAGGTGCCGCTCCTTACCAATTTCCACCATTGTCCGCTTACCCCCCAGATGAAGAAGATGAAGAAGGTGAAGAAGATTCTGACGAGGAGTAAAGCTTCTATCTTTCAGGGAAGTCCTCAGTGCTTAATTTCTTAAATTTTATTTGTTATATACAATGAGGGCATTGCATAATTTAAGTTTGGGGGTGTAGGTTTCCAGCTCCAGTTCATGCATATAGTTTTGCATTTAGTTGCATTCATGTAGTTTTTATTGAAGAAAAAAAAAAAATTTAAGCATTTGCATGTTCCAGTTGTTAAATAGTTTAAGTCTGTCTTGGTCAATGATGAGATTGGAATTGAGTAGACAAGTATAGTATTGTCTGTTAAAACTTTGACGTGATTTCTTGTCAGGATTTGAATCTTTACTTGTTTGAAACTGATATAATAAGGATAGCACAGTAAAAACAACTATGTTGACTGATTGAGTTTAAATTGACACATAATGGACTTCTAGAGGATAATGCTAGTTTAAATGAATGAAAGACATGAATAGGCGAAGATGACTGAATTTAGATAAAAACTTAAGTTTGGGGGAAAAATTTGGGATATATAAGCTTGAAAAAATGAAAAAAAATGATGAAAAAAAAATATATATATATACTCTGGCTAGTTTTGTTTCGGGGCCTTTGTTACTTGAGCAAGTACGCCCGAAGGGGTATCTTAAAACCTAGCGCCTTAAGGTCTTATATGGTCTGGGAGTCGTTGGTCGAAAGCTCGCTAAGGGGTAGCACTGTTAGCCTGATGGAATGAGACATTGCACAGTCATGGTTAAAAAAAAAAAATTATATATATGTATATTAAAAAAAAAAAAAACAATAAAACGGGAAAAGAGCAAAAAGCCCCCGTAAAGAAAAAAAAGAGAGCATAAGTATCCCGGATTGGACTCTTAAATTTTGGTGGATATTTGTCTTTAGTTGGTTTTAGCTTGTTCGTGAATTTTGTGAGTTTACACTGTATGATTCCTTTAAAGAGATTTATTATGTGTTGTATTTAGCATCATATCAGTTAGCACGGATGTTAAGCACACACACACTATATCAATAATAACATGTTAAGATTTGATGATTGACGATGAAATTACAAATCTGTTTTGATATGATGTATTATCATGTTTATTGTGATTTCTCTGAGGCTTGATGAATAGATTTTGTTCTGTTTGACTGTTGGAATGTAGACATTTAGATAGTTGCATTTGCATTGCATATTTAGCTGTTGCATTGTGTTGTGTTGCTTGGGGACAAGCAATTGGTTAAGTTTGGGAGTATTTGATGAGTAGGTTTTATACCTATGAATCTGGTATTATTAAACTTAATTATTGTTATATTTAATTGTTTTTTAGGATCTTTTTATGTGTTTTGTGTTTATTTGTTGTAGGTTGGAGCTGGAGGGACGAATTGGTCATTTCGGAGAAGAAAAAGGTCAAAAATCATGAAAATTAAAGCTGAGTGGCATTTCTGTAAATAGGATATCATGGCCAAGCGCCTAGGCGCTTGGAATTGCACTATGATGAGCGCCTAGGCGCTCATGTGCGTAGAGAGTTGTGTTTTTCAGCTGTCAAGTGGGTTTTTGAAGCCAAATAGGAGTCTGAATGAGGGCTGAGACCAACACAAGTAGGAGAGGACTCTACAAAGGCAAAGGAGAACGAATTTTGCAAGCAATCAATCAATTCTTCAAGGGATTTGCAGAGAGAACAAGGAATAAAAACACGAAGGAGAATTGCAAAGGCTGAAGATCTAAGAGAGAGTATTGGAGCAAATTCAGAGTTTCTTCTTCTCTTCTCTAGTTTTATCTTTTGTAACTATCTGGGATGTTTGAATTATTTATCTGGATTATGTTTTTCTTTATTATTATCATGAACTAAATTTTTAATTAAGATTGCAACGGAACTTGGTATGTAGTTTAAATTGCAAGCTTCCCATTGGATGAAAGTTATTTTTTATTGAATTGTTTATTATATCTTATGCTTATTGATTAATTGCCTGATCAACAATTACTGTGATAATCTATATAAAATTGGAAGATGGAGTATAGATTGAGATCTGGATATGATAACATCTGTTCATATAATCTGAATAGGGTTAATATGATTAGCATGTAGGATAGGAATATACCTATGTGTCTTTTGTATCCATTGAAAGAATTTGTGCATAAACCCTAGTTAACTTGATTCACATAGGAATATAGTGAGTTGATTAATTGGGGTGTTCCTTGTAATTCTGCATCTTAAAGATTGGATTTAGGAGGATTTGTTCATGTGTCTTTGGAAGAAGAGCATGAATATTTATAGAGCATTCTTGGATAACAATTCATATTAATTGATTTATTTTAAATGGGAAGTAAGTTAGTTTAAATGAAATACCAAGGGAAGTTGTAATCTTAATCTGTTAAATCAGCAGTTTTTCTTGTGAAATTCTTATTTTAATTATTAGTTTGTTAAGTTTAAATTTCAATCATAAACAAAATTTTCTTAGTTTAAAATAGGATTAATTGCATTGGAGTTAGTAATTGATAAATATTAGTCTATTTCCTCATGGGAACGATATCCTTGCTTGCTGAAGATTACAATTGAACGCGTATACTTGCGTGGTAAAGTGCTATTAAAAATTAGGCAACAAGTTTTTGGCGCCGTTGAGATGTCATGCATCCCGGAAGTTGAAATGGAGATTATTCTACACCAATGTCATGCATCTGACTATGGTGGACATTTCGGGGGAGAAAGAACAGCAGCTAAAGTGCTTCAATGTGGATTTTTCTGGCCAACACTCTTCAAAGATGCCCGTGTGTTTTCATTAAAATGTGACAGATGCCAAAGAGTTGGTAATATATCAAAGCGACACGAGATGCCACTTAATATGATCCTGGAAGTCGAATTGTTTGATGTTTGGGGAATTGACTTCATGGGACCATTTCCACCATCTTTCTGTAACTCCTATATACTTCTAGCGGTGGACTACGTGTCGAAGTGGGTAGAAGCTATAGCATCACCTACCAATGACGCGAAGGTTGTGATTAAGTTCATTCGGAAGAACATTTTCTCTAGATTTGGCACTCCTCGCGCAATCATTAGTGATGAAGGAACACATTTCTGTAATAAGCAGTTTCTGTATTAGTGATTAGAATCGACATGGTTGCCACTCGAGTTCAGGAAGGTTTTGACAGAATGGAAAGAAATCAGGATAGTTTAGCTCAGCGGCAAACGGAGGTGTATCAGAATTTTAGCGCAGCATTCCTTGAAATGTTTGCTCGCATGAATCCAGGTGCCGCTCCTTACCAATTTCCACCATTGTCCGCTTACCCCCCAGATGAAGAAGATGAAGAAGGTGAAGAAGATTCTGACGAGGAGTAAAGCTTCTATCTTTCAGGGAAGTCCTCAGTGCTTAATTTCTTAAATTTTATTTGTTATATACAATGAGGGCATTGCATAATTTAAGTTTGGGGGTGTAGGTTTCCAGCTCCAGTTCATGCATATAGTTTTGCATTTAGTTGCATTCATGTAGTTTTTATTGAAGAAAAAAAAAAAATTTAAGCATTTGCATGTTCCAGTTGTTAAATAGTTTAAGTCTGTCTTGGTCAATGATGAGATTGGAATTGAGTAGACAAGTATAGTATTGTCTGTTAAAACTTTGACGTGATTTCTTGTCAGGATTTGAATCTTTACTTGTTTGAAACTGATATAATAAGGATAGCACAGTAAAAACAACTATGTTGACTGATTGAGTTTAAATTGACACATAATGGACTTCTAGAGGATAATGCTAGTTTAAATGAATGAAAGACATGAATAGGCGAAGATGACTGAATTTAGATAAAAACTTAAGTTTGGGGGAAAAATTTGGGATATATAAGCTTGAAAAAATGAAAAAAAATGATGAAAAAAAAAATATATATATATACTCTGGCTAGTTTTGTTTCGGGGCCTTTGTTACTTGAGCAAGTACGCCCGAAGGGGTATCTTAAAACCTAGCGCCCTAAGGTCTTATATGGTCTGGGAGTCGTTGGTCGAAAGCTCGCTAAGGGGTAGCACTGTTAGCCTGATGGAATGAGACATTGCACAGTCATGGTTAAAAAAAAAAATTATATATATGTATATTAAAAAAAAAAAAAAACAATAAAACGGGAAAAGTGCAAAAAGCCCCCGTAAAGAAAAAAAAGAGAGCATAAGTATCCCGGATTGGACTCTTAAATTTTGGTGGATATTTGTCTTTAGTTGGTTTTAGCTTGTTCGTGAATTTTGTGAGTTTACACTGTATGATTCCTTTAAAGAGATTTATTATGTGTTGTATTTAGCATCATATCAGTTAGCACGGATGTTAAGCACACACACACTATATCAATAATAACATGTTAAGATTTGATGATTGACGATGAAATTACAAATCTGTTTTGATATGATGTATTATCATGTTTATTGTGATTTCTCTGAGGCTTGATGAATAGATTTTGTTCTGTTTGACTGTTGGAATGTAGACATTTAGATAGTTGCATTTGCATTGCATATTTAGCTGTTGCATTGTGTTGTGTTGCTTGGGGACAAGCAATTGGTTAAGTTTGGGGGTATTTGATGAGTAGGTTTTATACCTATGAATCTGGTATTATTAAACTTAATTATTGTTATATTTAATTGTTTTTTAGGATCTTTTTATGTGTTTTGTGTTTATTTGTTGTAGGTTGGAGCTGGAGGGACGAATTGGTCATTTCGGAGAAGAAAAAGGTCAAAAATCATGAAAATTAAAGCTGAGTGGCATTTCTGTAAATAGGATATCATGGCCAAGCGCCTAGGCGCTTGGAATTGCACTATGATGAGCGCCTAGGCGCTCATGTGCGTAGAGAGTTGTGTTTTTCAGCTGTCAAGTGGGTTTTTGAAGCCAAATAGGAGTCTGAATGAGGGCTGAGACCAACACAAGTAGGAGAGGACTCTACAAAGGCAAAGGAGAACGAATTTTGCAAGCAATCAATCAATTCTTCAAGGGATTTGCAGAGAGAACAAGGAATAAAAACACGAAGGAGAATTGCAAAGGCTGAAGATCTAAGAGAGAGTATTGGAGCAAATTCAGAGTTTCTTCTTCTCTTCTCTAGTTTTATCTTTTGTAACTATCTGGGATGTTTGAATTATTTATCTGGATTATGTTTTTCTTTATTATTATCATGAACTAAATTTTTAATTAAGATTGCAACGGAACTTGGTATGTAGTTTAAATTGCAAGCTTCCCATTGGATGAAAGTTATTTTTTATTGAATTGTTTATTATATCTTATGCTTATTGATTAATTGCCTGATCAACAATTACTGTGATAATCTATATAAAATTGGAAGATGGAGTATAGATTGAGATCTGGATATGATAACATCTGTTCATATAATCTGAATAGGGTTAATATGATTAGCATGTAGGATAGGAATATACCTATGTGTCTTTTGTATCCATTGAAAGAATTTGTGCATAAACCCTAGTTAACTTGATTCACATAGGAATATAGTGAGTTGATTAATTGGGGTGTTCCTTGTAATTCTGCATCTTAAAGATTGGATTTAGGAGGATTTGTTCATGTGTCTTTGGAAGAAGAGCATGAATATTTATAGAGCATTCTTGGATAACAATTCATATTAATTGATTTATTTTAAATGGGAAGTAAGTTAGTTTAAATGAAATACCAAGGGAAGTTGTAATCTTAATCTGTTAAATCAGCAGTTTTTCTTGTGAAATTCTTATTTTAATTATTAGTTTGTTAAGTTTAAATTTCAATCATAAACAAAATTTTCTTAGTTTAAAATAGGATTAATTGCATTGGAGTTAGTAATTGATAAATATTAGTCTATTTCCTCGTGGGAACGGTATCCTTGCTTGCTGAAGATTACAATTGAACGCGTATACTTGCGTGGTAAAGTGCTATTAAAAATTAGGCAACAAGTTTTTGATTCCTTGCAAAGTTCGTTCTCCTTGCTTTTGTAGAGTCCTCTCCTATTTGTATTGGTCTCAGCCCTCATTCAGACTCCTCTTTGGCTTCAAAAACCCACTTGACAGCATAAAAACGCAACTTTCTACGCACTAGAGCGCCTAGGCACTCATCATAGTGCAATTCCAAGCGCCTAGGCGCTTGGCCATGATCTCCTATTTACAGAAATGTCACTCAGCTTTAATTTTCATGATTTTTGACCTTTTTCTTCTCCGAAATGACCAATTCGTCCCTCCAGCTCCAACCTACAACAATAAACACAAAACACATAAAAAGATCCTAAAAAACAATTAAATATAACAATAATTAAGTTTAATAATACCAGATTCATAGGTATAAAACCTACTCATCAAAAACTTGTTGCCTAATTTTTAATATCACTTTACCACGCAAGTATACGCGTTCAATTGTAATCTTCAGCAAGCAAGGATATCGTTCCCACGAGGAAATAGACTAATATTTATCAATTACTAACTCCAATGCAATTAATCCTATTTTAAACTAAGAAAATTTTGTTTATGATTGAAATTTAAACTTAACAAACTAATAATTAAAATAAGAATTTCACAAGAAAAACTGCTGATTTAACAGATTAAGATTACAACTTCCCTTGGTATTTCATTTAAACTAACTTACTTCCCATTTAAAATAAATCAATTAATATGAATTGTTATCCAAGAATGCTCTATAAATATTCATGCTCTTCTTCCAAAGACACATGAACAAATCCTCCTAAATCCAATCTTTAAGATGCAGAATTACAAGGAACACCCCAATTAATCAACTCACTATATTCCTATGTGAATCAAGTTAACTAGGGTTTATGCACAAATTCTTTCAATGGATACAAAAGACACATATGTATATTCCTATCCTACATGCTAATCATATTAACCCTATTCAGATTATATGAACAGATGTTATCATATCCAGATCTCAATCTATACTCCATCTTCCAATTTTATATAGATTATCACAGTAATTGTTGATCAGGCAATTAATCAATAAGCATAAGATATAATAAACAATTCAATAAAAACTAACTTTCATCCAATGGGAAGCTTGCAATTTAAACTACATACCAAGTTCCGTTGCAATCTTAATTAAAAATTTAGTTCATGATAATAATAAAGAAAAACATCATCCAGATAAATAATTCAAACATCCCAGATAGTTACAAAAGATAAAACTAGAGAAGAGAAGAAGAAACTCTGAATTTGCTCCAATACTCTCTCTTAGATCTTCAGCCTTTGCAATTCTCCTTCGTGCTTTTCCTCCTTTGTTCTCTCTGCAAATCTCTTGAAAACTTGATTTATTCTTTGTAAAATTCGTTCTCTTTTGCTTTTCTAGAGTCCTCTCCTATTTGTATTGGTCTCAGCCCTCATTCAGACTCCTCTTTGGCTTCAAAAACCACTTGACAGCATAAAAACGCAACTTTCTACGCACTAGAGCGCCTAGGCGCTCATCATAGGCCATTTTCAAGCGCCTAGGCGCTTGGGATGCATTATGTTTCTGACTTGGAGCGCCTAGGCGCTTGGTTTGTGCCTGTCTGGAGCGCCTAGGCGCTTGTTGTTTTTCCAACATTTTCTGCTCCGACGTCCTTTGGGAAAATGGTCATAACTTCTTCGTCCGAACTCCGATTTAGATGATTCAAGATGTTCTGGAAAGAGGAAAAGTAGATCTACAACTTTCATTCTTGAAGTTTCGTGAAATAATATCCGGAGATATAGTCAAATTGGCTCTGAAGTGACTGCTGTGTAAATGGCAAGCCGAAAACGCGAATCTAGCCACCCTAAACGTCGATCCATGTAACTTTTGTCCCAAATCCTACAAAACAATATAAAACATGCATGAGTAGACACAAATACATAAAAACATCCTAAAAGACTTGAGAACAACAATAAATTAAGCTCGAATGTATCCAATTTATGTGTATAAAACTCACTCATCAAATAGGGTATGTCAAAGGGTATGCTTGGGTATAATAAGTTGTACATGGAGATAATGTATGATCAATAAAGAATCTATCACTTCTAGTAAAAGAAGAGAAATGTCCTATGTAATTCAATAAATGACAACTCAGTAGTCCTTGGCCAAGGCAGAATGAAATTAGAAAGGAGTTTCTAATTTGCATTATTTGGAGTTGTGCATTTAAGAGTCGAAATACATATAATTAAATAAAATAAGACTTGACAGTAATTCAATGTCTTATATTTAATTGGGACATTATATGGTGGAAGGATTGAATTGTATGGTAACTATTTACTCAAATGTTCTTTTATGATTAATGTTGAAATCTATATTATCTGGAAAGTCGTTGATCGCTAGGGAGGCTTATCCCTATTATAGAATAAATATTATTTATTTAAATAAATTAATAGTTTAATTTATTTATTTAAATAAGATTAGAATTGTTCTAATTAATTTATTCACAACCGGTTTAATATGGAGAACCTAAAGGGTCACACCATAAAAGGAAGAATAATTATTTAAGAAATTAATGGCATAATCGTAATAATATATTAAGTGTATTTAATTTAATCTATGGTGATAGAATAAATTAAATAGCTTAATATTTATTATTTAATATTTTAGAAATATTAAATATATAAATTAATAAGAGGTGTCTTATTAATATTATTACAATTATTATTATTTTAATTTCTATAAGAGTTGGAAATTAATTTAATATTAGTACTCTCATTTATTCCTAATAAGATTAGGAGGCTAATTAATTAATGGAATTTAATTAATTAAAATAAAACTCAATTTCTTAATTGTTAAGGAGGGTTGCCCACATCTATAAATAAGAGGAGTCTTATTATGGGTAGTGTGGTTGTTGACTTTTTCACAACATATGTGATTCCAATTATTGGAGAGTACGCTCTTTTTCTATAGAGATAGAAAAACTAGGGTTTTGCCAAACACTCATCTTCTTGAATTTTTCTTCTTTCTTGATGGATCACCTCTAAAGGCCAAACATTTGGGTGTCTAACGTTGATCAAAGGAAGGAACCAAACCCAGTGGATTCAAGTTAAACGCGAAAGGATTTGGAGGTGAACTTGTACCTGATGAAGCTCGAATCTTCAAGGGTATGATTCTTGTTCTTCATATTTTCGTTTAATTAATAATTGTGCATAAAGGGTGATCCGGGTATATGGTTTGTAAAATTTTAAAACTCTAATTTTTCACATTTCTTCTTATTTTGTGCAATTTGATTGCGTTTATGAATATTACAAACCTAACAAAAGATATACCTTCTGCATGTATTTCATGCAGGATTACTTGTAATTCTTGGACTTGGTTGATGACTGCCTTGGAATCCACCATCTTGTAGTCCAAAAACCTGCTAACTACGAATTTCTTCGTGCCAGAATCTTCTGTTTTATATTTTTTATCCAAGGAATCCCATAATTCTCTTGCTGTTTTGAGAGAACTATACACATTGTATAATGTGTTATCCAATTTATTAAGGATATAATTACGACACAAAAAATCTGCATGTTTCTATGCATCTATTGCGGCAATAACTTGCCTGTCTGTTTAATCTTCTTTGAGCACAGGGGGATCTTCGTGAAGAAACCTCGCTAGGTTCAAAGTAGTAGGATAAAACAACATCTTTTGTTGCCATTTTTTAAATTCTGTTCTATTGAACTTTTCTGGTTTTTCACCATGGTTCAGAAGAACATTTGGTATAGAAGGTGTAGAAGAAGAACCAATTATAATAACAGAATTGGTATCCATATTTCTTGCAAATATATGTATAATAAAATAATTGTCTTAAGAATGTTAGGAACCTTAAATGAAATTATATATATATTTATATGAAATTATCTTGTAGAAAATAATCTGTCAAGGCTAGTACTTGGTACTATGTCCTTAAGACAATTATGCCCTCCGTATGGTGCTCAAAGTTGATAGCACTTGTCTCCTAGGATACAATGACTCCGTATACCTTAGCAGCACTACAAAAGGTATACACAACAGACCAAAACTAAATGCTCTAACTCTCTCTCTCTCTCTCTCTTTTTAGACTATGAAAAATGATGAAAACATAATACTAAAGGACTATTAATGCTAATTGCTTGTGAAAATTGAGTGAATATGAAGGCTGCCCCCTCCTATCTATTTATAGGAGGGTTGGTGACCATTTGGAAGGATGCCTAGCCCTTCAAAAGGGCATGAGATGCCACTGAAAAGGCATATATGACATCCATTGGTCAAAACGACGTAGTTTTGATCATATGCAATATGGACATATAAAACGACGTAGTTTCAGTATTAACAGAACCAAAACTACGTAGTTTTAGTTTAGTAAAAAAGGCGCGACCAAGACGACGTAGTTTTGGGCCGCCCGTTCAAACTTACATATATCGCCACAATTTTGATAATATAATAAATACATCTTCTCAAAATGAACACAGTTTTGATAATAGAATTAAATAAATAAAATTTTAATAAATTTTAATTAAAATTTTTAAATAAATTTTGTCTAAAAAATTTATTTATAGGACCCAGACCCAGACTCACGAGTCAGGCTAGGCCGGCCGGACGGCGGCGTGCAGGTTTGAGCCTAGCCTTGGCTAGTTCTTCTCCCTTCCACAAAAGTGGGTTGCCCCTTGGGGCCCAAACTCAAGAGCAATCTTTGTGGGACTTGATTTTTTCCACATGTATTTATTACTCCATCCGTCCCAAATTAACTGCTCAATTTTGACCTTTTTAAGTCAAATTGACTATTTTTAGAATTAATAATTAAGCATATATAAATATATTTCTAAAATTATAAAAATTAGGATTAGTAATAAATTGTATATACTTTCTTTTAGTTATAATCTCTTCACCTATATTTTAGCAAAAATAGTAAAAAGATTAGTTTTAAAAATGGTCAATTTGACTTTAAAAAGTCAAAACTGAGCAGTTAATTTGGGACGGAGGGAGTACCTTTTATCATTTCCAAGTGTGATCTTTGGGAGTTAATATCTCATTCATTACTTCATGGATTTGAGCTTTCAAATACTTAATTTAATCTTCTCATGGAGTAGAACACGTTAATATATAGAATCATTAAAATTAATTAATGATACACATATTAAATTAGACTCAAATTCCAACAAAGAGTTCAAAATTCAAATTAGGAGTAGATGTGGTAACAGTGACACGACCGAGTAAAATAGAAGGCTGCAAATTTTTGTTCTCTCAGAACTATCTTGAGCAAAATTTGAATTACATAAAGATGGAAAGTTAAAAAAAAAGCTCAAAATTGTATTGTGGAAAAATTTCCATGACTACTCGGGAGATAAGCATGACCAGGCTTTGGATAATTCATTGCAGGAAAGAATACTGCTGGCACAAACTTAGCTGCAGGGAAGCTTTGTCCAACAGGAGGGACTCCAATCTGTGCATAAGCAATGAGCATGGGAAACATATCAGTATAAACTATAAACCATTCAGGTTTCATTCAGCATGCAGACTAGGCAGATAGTGACAGATTATAGTTTGTCTAAAAAACAAGATCTGTCTTTGTCCGTATGTATATGACTGTGTATTGAGATATTCATATGCAGATAAGCCATCATCTAGGCCCCTGACTCCCATCCCCAACTAAGGAAGTAGAAGCTTTAAAGAGAAAGATCAGCTTACAGATTACAACATGCACTAAAATCTAAAAAAAATCTACTAAAGTGCCTATATTAAGAAGATGAATAAATGATGTTTGATTAATTAATGACAAAGCATTTGCAATCGACTCTCGAGATCTTCTACCAAGACGAAATTGCATAATTGGCAAATGATGGAAAGAAGTCTCCAATAGATGTAAATATACCATTAAAATGAAAATGGTAGCAATAATATCCTCTTACCATGTATGGCGGCATTAGACAAAAATCCGGAACATAAGTTTCGGCCTTGAGCAAAAGCTGGGGATTTCTCAGAGGCTGCAACTAGGCCTGATGTGCTAGGCTATAAGATAAAAAATTATATATATCAAGAAAAGGCACAGGTGATAAGTTCACATATAGCTCAAAAACTTCAATGAAGATATACAGCTTACCTTTCCTTGGATTTCTCCAATGTTCTTCAAAGGTGCAACCAGGTTGGTACTAACCTATTTAACAATAGCAGCTATTAGATTTCTTATATCAAATAATAATATAACAAGTGTTTAACGAATAAAATTTCACAGGGAAGCAAAATTACCTGTCCTGAGATTTCTGAAGCTTTGTCAAAGGGTGAAGCTGGGGAAGCTTGAGGGAGTGGAGTCTGTTAAAACATAAAAATTAATGTAGTCAGAAAATGAACAATATATAACGCATTTACTCTAGGGAGGAGAATGAGATCGAAAAAGAGATGGAGTACTTGTTCTTCAAAGTGGGTGTCAAAAAGGCTCAAACGTCGACGCTTCTTCTTGTCTGTGGCAGTCACTGATCTGATGAAATACTTTTGAGCATGGCTGGCTACTTGAGTTGGGGTCCTAGTGGGCACATGTTTCTTAGAAATCCCCTTCCAGTCACCTTTTCCCATCTTCTTCAAACCTATTAAGAATGACCTGTGCTCATCCTCAGTCCACGGCAACCCTGTAAAACGAAACAGACATAATCAACACATGAACAAGAAGAAACTTATCTGTAAAATCGAAATTCCTACCCAAAAAAATAAAAATAAAAATTCACCTAGTGTCCTAAAAGGAAAAGATAAAATAAAATCCATTATTGGTATATGTTAAAAAATGAGTAGTCCATTGCATGGTGTACAATTAGATGGACAGGCAGAAGGGTAGCAGGATAATTGTATAATACTAGTAATGATCAATTGTATTGTTAATTCACAATCAGTAACTCTTCACTTATCAATGCCAGAGAATAATACAAATCACCAGATTTAATACTTGTACATACTGAGCTAACTTCTATCTTCAGTAAGGGAAATACCAAAACACTATGTAATGTGAAATAAACAATTTGCAGAACTTCAACATATTTTCATCCATCATTCATCCTACTTGCTCTCTCAAATAAAATAAAATTGCTACCCCATTAATTACCAAAACTAATCTAACAAGTCACAAAATATTAGAATAGAAAAAAAAAAAGATTTTCAAGACACAAACTAAATATCATCAAATTAAATCATAGTCCAAGAAAACCTCTTTATATATATATATATATATATATATATATATATATATATGGACACGAGGAGAGAAAATTGGGATTGCCTTTCTTTCTTATATTAGATTTGTTCTGATACCCAACATTATTATTGTGTTGTGAATTGCAGGCCTGGAGATTCCCCATACTTTTGCTCTTCCTCATACAATATTCATCTTTTGCTCTTTCTAGATTATTCCTTTTTCTGATTGATGATGATGATTCTTCTTTCTCGCCCAAATTAATCTCAACACCAAAAAGCTTAAAACCCGTCATCTATAATAGATGGACAAAACTCACTTTCTTAAAAGACAGGACAACCCCTTCGTCACCAGGTTTTGCTATTTGTTTATGTATGCCTTTTCTTGATATATATATATATACTACCTGTACACAGAGATTTGGGATCTATTGTTTATATATATATATATAGTAGGAGTATTATGGTTTGGAATTGCATTGATTATTCATCCAATCAGTTGATATGAAAAAGGAAAATAATAATGAAATAAGTTAATTTGAATTTTCTTATGATAGTGATGCCGGAAGAATGTTGGTTTAAACTCGGTGAATCTTGTTTTACTTGGGAATAAAGAAAGGAATGAGAATACAGAATCCACTTTTTAGATTTTCTCTCTCTGCATTTAAAGCTTAATAATATAGAAAATTTCTTAACATATCCAAGAGGTAAACCAACGGGCTACACGTGTATATATATATATATATATATATATATATATATATATATATATATATATATATATATCTTTCTTGTTTTTCTATCTTTTGCCTTACAATTTTGACTAATGACTATATTATTATTTATTTTTTAATTTAGTCTTTTAAATTTTATAAAATTATTATTTTATAAACTCAGGTCTCACCGAATATTAATATATTTTTTGTGAATGAATTACTAATATGACTAAATAATATAGCAGCATAACATTAACTCTTAGAAATATTATAAATTTTCAGTGCTACTGGAAAATTATAAATTTAATATTGGCATAGAAAACTTTTAAGATAATAATTTATAAGAAATTAAAATATTAAGAGACGACAATAAAAAATAGGGTCCTTTACAATAATATACAACATTTAGTAAGTAAATTACACTATTAGTGCATCCACAAAATAATTACAAAAATAATACACTTTTTCATATTTATTTACAACATTAATGCAATTAGGATTCCTTAATTTAGGGAATTAATATAGGATTCAATTCATAATAATAAGGAAACCTAAAATCAAAGAGAAATAACCGCCATAATTAATAATTCAAATATATTTAATCTAACAACAAAAATAAATTCAAATTCAAATATTCAAAGTTTGGCAACGTCATCTTCCTCCTCTCCTTCGTCGGTCATCTTCCTCCTAATTTTATGTCCAAAGGAAAATAAGAACACTGCATAGGAAAGAGAGAGATAAGAGAGTGATGTGTATTATAATGTTGATAATCAAACCTTCTTAAAAAGGTAACCAAACTTTTATATCAAGGTAACTAAACCTTTATACCAATGTAATTAATTTACCTCCACACCTGCAGTATGAATTGGTTACCTTGGTCTGAAAGTTTGACAATCAACTGCAAAAGGTTTGGCTACCAACTGCATCACATTCAAAATAATTGGTAACTTAATAAAACCGAATTAGTTACCTTGGTGTGAAGCTTTGGTTATCAACTGCACTATGAAAAAACTTAAGGCGTGAAGGTGGATCAATATATTCTCCATTGATTATTATGTAGGATTAAAAAAGAGAGAAATTAGAAACAACACAGGAAAGGAAAAAATGGTAACATACGAGGACGTCGAAATCGTCGTGGATGGGGTGAGGAGGACGTCGGAGAAGCGATTGAGGTTTCCGACCGACCATCGGAGGGAGACGAAGCATGGAGGAGGAGGGTGGAGGAGGAGGAAGGTCCGCCCATAATCTTTGTATTTATTTCGGCGTGACAGCGAAAGGTAGAGGAGGGCGAAGAGAGAGTGGAAAGTGAGAGGAACGAGGAGTTTGACGACGGAATAAAGATAGAGCTTGAATTTATTGGTAACAATGGAGACTGAGTTTGTGTTTCTGATAGAGAGAGGAAGAGTTCAGAATTGGACAGCAGCGTGATTTTTATTGAGGAAAGAGAAGGTCTGCTATATGGTTTACTTATTAATTACTTAATTTAATAAGTAAATCAATACTAATCTCCTAAGTTGTGCGGAGTTATCTTGGGCAGACTGGCTCTATTGAAGATATGATTCATGGAGTGAATTACACTTCTGTTGGTGCTGGAATTATCTTCACTAGCTGTTCAGAATTGGTAATTAATTTTACTATTCTGCTTCTTAGTCATGGGTATCAATAAATTAACCTGTTTTTTTTTTTTGCGTGTGTTTTGAGTTACTGGTTTCAATTAACAATTGCTTAAAGCTGTTTAATAAAATGTCACTAAGAGTTCAAGTAAGTTTTAATATAAGAACCACAGTGTTCAAGGATTTTTTTTTCTTTTATCTAAATAAAATTTGCAAAATACATGCTTTGCTATTCAACTGGCCATAAAGTATCAGTGTATATTCTCAGTGTAATGTTTTGATCATATTAGGTATTACGAATATGGTGTCCAACCATATGAAGTTCTCAGCTTAGTGATTTCGATATTACAGTTATGGTACATTACTAACTGTTGATGTTATAATTTTCAATAGGGCCAACATATATCCTTTACAGCAGCAAATTCAGCAGGTCACAGATACTTTTCAGCAGTTTATACTGAACATGGGTGAGGATGCAGCATCTGATCTCATCTCAAACTCGATATTTTACATTTCCATTGGAACTAATGACTACATACACTACGTACTATCTCCGCAATATATCCAATGTGTAATCTCTGTACCTACCTTGGAATTTTAACCAGTTCCTAGCACAGACAATGAAGCAGGAGATTCAGGTGATATTATGAATCCTTCTATTTAATCTAATAATTGTCTTTCAGAATTATTAAGATGCTGCCTGTTCTGCTTGTATCATAACATATTTTGTTTTAAGAGATTGGTACAGTCTAACCATAGTAATTGTTAAAAGTGATACTTTCATTACCCTGTACTAAACTCTAATTTCATTTTTCTTTCACCTGTACATCCATTTATTGTGCCGATATCTGCAGATGCTTATATTTTCTCTGCGTGCTCTATATATTTCCATGATATTTTTTACGAGTGTCCGAATCTTATTCACTATGATAACATGTGTTCTGATTGTTTTGGAGCTTGCTTGTCGTATTTCCTTACCTGTAAGCTTGATGATGCAGAATTTGTATAATGCAAAAGTCAGGAAAGTGGTGGTGGCAGGACTGGCTCCTATTGGTTGTGCTCCTTACTACTTGTGGCAGTATCATAGTAAGCATGGAGAATGCGTTGAGATGATAAATGACATGATATTGGAGTTTAATTTTGTTATGAGATACATGGTTAAGGAACTTAATCAGGAGCTAGTTGATGCCAGTATTATTTTATGCGACGTCTATGAAGGTTCTATGGACAAAATAAAGGCTCATGATCGCTATGGTAAGATCATCATCTAAATCTTTCCTCCCGTTTTATTGTTGTATAGTCGGAGTGGAACTAATTCAAGTTGTAATGTATTTTTCAGGTTTCAATGTCACAACGGACGCTTGCTGTGGTTTAGGTAGGTATAAGGGTTTGATCATGTGTATATATGACGCCTGAAATGGCTTGCAGTAATGCTTCCAATCATATCTGGTGGGATCAATTTCATCCAACCGATGCTGTGAATACAATCCTGGCAAGCAATGTGTAGTCTGGTCTGCACACTAAAATGTGCTACCCCATGAACTTGCAAGAAATGTTGGCTCAGTTACTACCAAAGTGTTCATAGTTGAGATAAAGTTTTGATCCACAAATGTTGTTTCATGGTCCTAAGGAGAGGAACCTTGCATAGATTAGAGTGGCATGTTGAGCTATTTTAGATGTTTGTGAAAGGGAAAAGTAGCAGCTTATGATGTAACAGTCCATATTTTTTGAAAGATTTTGTCGGCATACAATGGTACACTGATTTATACTTAAAAACATTGAGATGAATTAAGTCCTCCCAGTACAGAAGAAGTTATTGGTTCTTCAATCATCATATGGAACATAATATACACCCAAGTCTACTTCTGCCTTAATGGGGAATTCTTTTAAAACATGGAATATTCGGAGTTACAAATATTATGGAAAGACAAGTGAAACATGTTACAATTAGAATTTAGCAACAGAGTTACAGTTGAATAATGATCCCGTTTACAGGCAGTGCCTCAACTCCTCACATATCTTAGTTAACTCTATCTTGGCTGTGCATACTTGAAGTGCCCAAAATCTGAATGAAATATTTTCTTCACGAACTGAAAAAATAAAAGGTTGGTACTATCTGGTAATCCCGTACGAATGTAATTTTGAATCATTAACGTCAGTATTCAGCACGAAGCTTGGAAATGCTCGAGTTATTTCCCTGCAATATGGAAAATTCGAAACCAAGTTCGTTTCATTAATCACTCGCTAATCCTTCGATAATATCAAAGAAAATATATAAATATCAGATTTTACCTTAATTGAGGAATACAACTTTTGTCTCACCTTAAAAGTGGGAGAGTCATATTCTTTATGATAGATGGATTCCTTGTAACAAAATCCTTCCAGGTCGATCCTCCCGAATCCTTTCAGATCTGCCTCCAAAAGGGTCTAAAGACATATATGGATAAATTAATTTCACACATAAAAGATGAATCATTGCCAAATGATACTAATAGTTATAGCTAGTCACCACCTTGTCCAGAATTGGTTCCACGGCATCATCTGGAAGTGTCAAATCCGATTCTCTCAAAAGCTCCAATACCATCACCTTCAACTTTATAATGCACAAGGAAAGGGATTCAGAAATCTTATGCCATAAAATGTATGAGATGAATATTGTTGCCAATATACTTACCTCTTCTCCCTCTATGTAGAAGTGTCTTCCGTGTTAATTAGTAGCTTACATATGTTCGTGTGGTAGTGATGGAGGCGGTAACAGTTGTTGAAAGCATAATACAGGATCATTTCGAAACAAGAAAAATACATAAGAAAGCAAATTAAAAATGAAGAGAGGGAGTGTTGGAACTTGTGACTCATAACTGAGAAGCTTTCGAAAAAGGCCAAGTGCGGAGCGGAGTTTCACGACGCATTGGCCCATCGGGGCTGGACCGAAGGTTTGGGGGTGTGGGGGGCTATGGTACGATGTTTTAAGGTTTGGGGGGACGTACCCAAGTTTCGGGAACCACATAAATCTTCGTGTTAATTATTTACTGTCGTGTGCGTGTGTGATCTTATCCTAACAGAGAGGAGCACAAGAAACCTCATAATTGTGCATCTCTTACATGCAATTTTGTCTGCTTCAGGAGCACTGGGGTGGAAGATGCTTAGACCGAACAAATTTTCCAAATTCAATAACTCCATTACGCTTTATGTCAAACAACTGCAATAAAGGGATAATTACAAAAAGTATATATATTTAGGGAGTACAAGATCATAACAACTTTCAAGCATCAGACAGTTAAGAAGTATGGCAAATGCAGCATGATCCATTTAGTAATGAAGTATGTAAAAGTATTTACTGATTCTGCGGCTAGCCTATAGAAAAGTTAAAAATGTACTGTTCCTGCTTAAAATAACAAACTACTCCATATTTGTGAAATATGAAGCCTTACAGTATATAAATCGCAGATATCATAAAAACAGTGTTTCTTGTACAGGTCATACAAACCTTCAATTTCATTTACAGTAACTTCAAATATAAAAGAACAGCTGCTTCAGAATCTGACGAGTATTTTGTACAAATAACGATAACACTAGAGAAGGGTTGAGAACATCTATAGCAGAGTGCATAAAATAATCATATTAAGACAAGTGAGATACCTCAAACTTGTGGTTTTTGTTCTCCTACATATTGTAGCGACGAGCAAGAACGAGATTTAGAATTTGTTAGGCGTCGAATTTTTTTCAAGAAAATTTGTTTAGCCATTTCATCATGTTCAAAAAGTTTTAATTTTTGGTCATTCAAAGCTTCAAACTCTATTGAACTCTCTTGACCTAATCTAGAAGTAAGGGTGTAAATGAACCTAGTCGAGCCGAGCTGCTCAGATTTGGTTTATAAAATTTATCGAGTATAAAATAAGGTTTGATTGAGGCCCATTCAGCTACCGAGTCGAACACGATCTCGAATTGAGTCCGAGCAGTTTGAACTTTTCGAACGAATATGATCCGAGTATCAATAGATAATCTTAAAGGTTCGAGTAATTTATCGAACTTTTAAATTTGCTCATATTTGAATCATTTATATTTCGAGTCGAGTATAAATCGAACTTTTATTCGAACAACTACGAATCGGGCCCGAACTGTTTGTTTATAAAAATGTCACACTCAAGAATACCTCATTGCCTCAAATTTAAGTGGTCTATTAAAAAATTTCTTGTTAACTATATGGAAGACATCTGTACTTTATAGTCTAGAATCAAGTAGAACTAGCCAGAGAAGCGGATAAAGGAGAGAGGTTTCTATCTCATGCAGCTACATGAAAATAAATGATGCTATCTCTTGGACGCTTGATAATACTGAAGTGAAGTCCATGTAATTGTATGGCAAATAAACTTTTGAAGAATGGGCCAATTACCAAAATGTATATCATTCTTTGAAACTCCCCTAACGTGTGACCCCCTACTTGCATGTGGAGTAACAAACCACGGGGCAATACAATGCATTGCAAATTATTACAACATAATGGAGAAACCATATGCAAGCAGAAATACTTGAACCTAAGACATTAGGAAGCTAAAGTTCTAATACATGCAAAGTACACAAGAAGCAAGCGGATCCAAAAAATTGCAACTTGATAAATATAAAAGTTCGAGCCCCTTGTACAAGTAAACACCCGTACTTTTTAAAAACGTCATACAAAACTAAACTCGCTGAAGAAGTCAATGGAAGAAATGGGAGAACTTGGGTAGAACGCAAGCTGCCAAAAAAAATAGTAAATGGTCTAACATGGACAGAGATTTTTCAATATATCCTCAAAGTATTCCTTTTGCACTATAACATCCACGACAAAACATGAGGAAGCATAACCCAATTTGCTCGTATTCCTTTTATGCTATAATAATGTCACGACAGAGAATGAGGAAGCATAACCCAATTTGCTCGTATTCCTTTTATGCTATAACATCCACGACAGAGAATGAGGAAGCATTAAATAGCATAAAGAAAAAAAGAAAGAAAGATAACTTATACATTTGGAACCCTTAAAACATAAAACTCCTTGGGAAAAATTCTTACAAGCATACAACTTGCAACTGTCATACTCATGAACAAATCTACAATTTTGCATGAATAGCAGCAGCACATCCTAAACACTAACACTGCAAGAGTGGCGCAATGAGTTCACTGTATGTACAACCTAATCAACCTCATCACCCTGAGCTCTCACAGGAGCTCCCTAAATTTGCCATTATGTCATTTACTAGCAATCTGATGATATTACGACCTGATGATCTTGATATATCCGCACACTCCTGCAAGTCTGCATCACAGGCAATTAAAACCCACTCGTGATCATCATCTAAATACTTGACATCAAATGTACCCATCTCTAACTTCAGCCTCTTTGCCACTTCCTCCTGCAATTTGAGAATACCGCAACTTAATGAGAGTCGAAACCTAATAATATCTTCTTTGTACGTCGCTTTGATGGTTACAGTCTTAACTTCTGTCCTGGCCGAAAAGTGTGGCTTTTCCTCGGCAGGAGTAGCAATGGATTCCTTAGGAACATTCCCACAAGGTGGATGATTTGTCCAATCGCACTCCGATATGCTTTCATCAAGAAGAGCACCTCCTCCTGGACACAGATTTCTCAAATCATGTGAGCTCCCGGCATCCTCAATTAACATTCCTCCAAATGGTTCTTCAGTTTCGGTTGCGACAAGTACATCAGGAACAGAGAATGCAGTGGACAGATTCGGTCCTTCAATAGGTTGACAAGCCAATTCAAATGAGGCCCCTACTTCTACAGACTGCTTATCCAAATGAGAAACAACCTGATCATTTTGAGGGCTACCCTGGCATGAAGCATGGGAAGTAGGGGCGTCAATGCTCTCGTCTCTTGAACCACTATATGTTTTGGACCGGTTTGAACCAACACCCAACTCCTGGAGAGAACTATTTTGCAAGTGGAAATATTCCTCCACAGCTAATAACCTTACTCCAGGATCTTGACCATCACTTCCTGGTGTCTGATGGGTGCGAAACTCATTATTTTCCTCTGGAAGTTCAGATGGTATAGTGACAGGTAAATTCTGTTGATTGGATCCGTGTAAACTGTCAGGCCAAGACATAGGACCAACACCAGCAGGCAGAGAATTTGAAGCCAGAGAACTTAAAGTGAATGCTCCTTCAGCACCATGCACAGATTCAATCACACGCTTCAACTTGGATAGGGAACGGTTGACCTTATTGATCTTGCGAGAAGGCCACCTAGAGATCCCGTGCTGCCTACATATACGTTTCATTGTAGTAGGGCAAACTGTAAACATAACAACCTTGATTAGAGTCTATTTGGGTTGCTACTGCAACAAATTAATCCTGCTTTTGTATAAAAGTAAGTCTACATTGAAACTATAATCACAAGCAACAATTAAACTATATAAGCATACCACCAAGACTTTTTGAAGCATTTTTAAGACTCCCGGAAAAATATTGTTGCAGGACCTCTAAGCTGATTGATTTCTCAGCTTTTCCACGTTTTCTCTCTGATTTCTTTTTTGATTCTTTATTCTCTGAAAGAAAAACATCATTTTGAACTACCCCAGGGCCAGCAACATTTGCTATCTGCTTTCCCAATGGATCAAGATGTTCTATTTCTCCTTCATTTGGTAAGGTATCAGATCCAGGTAAAAATATAAAAGACTGGGATCTTTGAACAGGTTCTAGCTTGAAATCTGGTTTTCCATCAATGGATCCTTTAATAATTTCCACAGATCTCCCCTTGTCATCAAGTTCTTTCCCAGAAGCAACCTTAAGGCTTCGAAATTGCTGCTTCATTGTTGCCAACAACGAGTCCAACAAGGTAAACTGGTTATTACACTTTAACATGTCAGGTGCCATAAAAAACTCCAAAATGTAATTATCGTTCCCAGTATGACTGCTCTGTAAGCATATCGAAAAAGAGCTAGTTAACCCAAACAAGCGCGCATAATGTACCAAAGGGTACTCAAGTTTGGAAAATTGAGTAATATCTTCACAGAAGCATGAACTCTGTGAAGCAAATGCCCTCCCAGCAACTCCTTGCCCCTTCAGCAAGTGATGCTCAGCACAGGCCTCGCGAAAACCCCACATGTGCGCATCTACGACATAAAATGCTACATCAAGTGTGGACATGCATACTTGCCCCATGCAACTTCCATCAAAGCTACTGCAGCTCTTCTTCAAACCGCCACCGTAAGCTAGAACACTGCGATGCATGCACGGAACCCAAGTCTGAGCCAGAGGTAACTTGTGGTTTTCACATACCAGTGTCAATATTTCCAGGATTTCAGCCAGTGCATTTTGACGACCTTCATTGCAAATCTGGTTTACAAGCATCGCCAAATAAATATCTTTCCAAAGACCAAATAAAATTTTAACAATAGACAAGTACAGATATAACATTAGATATCATATTAATATTGCACTTCCTTACCTTTGTGTTTGGATGATCCAAGATCTCTGAACTTTTCAAATTTACTGCCTGCAAGGTAATTGAAATTATATAACTGAGAAGTCTTGAAAGGTTCGGAGTGGTAAATTTATAAAAATGAAAGTCAGTTAGAACTCACAAATCCGGTAGGCATCACTCTTCTCAGAATTATAGGTCCAGCTGCCAGCACTGGCAATAATTGTTTTGAGTTAGACTATTTTTATTTATGTTGCCAGCTGAATTGACATCTCCTACAAGAATGTGTTGTATTCTATTTATTTGGTTGATAAAATCGTCAACGCAAGTATTCATAAATAATGATTCTTTTTCCGTTTTTAATCTTAAAACTTAAAAGGGGGGGATTGTAAAGTCCTTTCCTAAACCATTTCCCATTTTTTTTTTGTTTTCACCTACTACTTGCAGTTATTCAAATACAAAAGATGTGATATCTTTATTCTGTCTTTCTGTTATAAGTTATAGAGAATTTGATATGATAATCAAGGGTATCAATGTTCATAACTCATAACCAACAGTAAATAGTACATTTATTAAGCTCTCCTAGTGTAGTCCTAGATTCAAACCCAAACCCCTTCCAGACCCCAGTCCCCAAAAAACCATTTGCATAAAGCTCAAATTATCTGAAAACTCCCGATTATTCTCTCCAATATAGGTGTGCAGGAAACCATTTTGGCTGCTAAAATCCTAAGACTCTCCTCAAGACGCATGCCATATATATAAAGTCGCGATGTAGGACGGTGTCAATACAAACATGGAAGGTCAAAAGGAAACTATCAACATAAAATGACCAAAAAACCAACCATTAGCAATGTCAGTACAAAGAGAATCCATCAAAAACTGTAAATTATCTAATGCTCATTGAACACTTCAACACTATAAAATAGCAAGAGGTTGATATATCAAGAACATGGGACCAACCTCAAGTGCTTTGCAGACTTTATCAACCTCAGGAGCATAGTTAATCTTCTGTGAGGTCATTATGAGCTCAAGCACAGCGACACAGGACTGCCCAGAAGGCTCAAACACTGGCAAAGCTAAAGTTCCACGAACATTGTAATGCAAAGCATGATTAAGCCGTGGATACTCTTTGCGTGAGTAAAACTGCACATTTGGAGTCCATTCCGGAAGCTTTTGCCGGAAAACACGACCAGGAAGTCCAAGGCCTCCATCACTCTCTTCATCCACAGAAAACGCATACATCACAGATGCCATTCTATACTGATGAAGCCCATTACTGTTTGGGTCAAGAACAAAGGGTTGCCCCGAAGTTGTGAGCACATACCGATCCCCATCCTTCACAGGTGCCCAAACCTGAGCTAGAACATGCTGTTCAGTCGATTCTTTGAAGTATCGAAGAGCCTGTGTCATCCTCTCCTTAATCGCACAAGACCCATTTGAATAGTCTAACGGTACAAATCCCAAAACCGGTTGAGCAATCCTTCTTTTTTCATCATTTATAGGTTGGCCCTCATTGATTGAATCTGGATCACCTATATATTATCAAAATTCCAGAATTATAAACCAACAAATGCATTTCTGTTTGCAGTGATTAAGCAGTACTACCAACTAAGTGAACTACAACAGCTCAAAAAAAAACAAGGAAACAACATGCACCATTAATTATTGAGACAACCCAACAGCAGGAACAAGGTTCAAATGAACAAGTTCCCAACTTTGAAACACAGCATAACTCGAAAGGAAATTGAATTTGAGTAACAAGAAAAAAGACACATCACCTGAGTATTACAAGACAATCTGTTTGTCTGCCAAGAAACTACACAGAAAGAAAGTACTAGAGACGTTTTCTCCCCTTTCCTTATTAGGTTCCAAGAGAAAGGAAAAGAGCTCAACTTAGTACATAAGCAATGAAAGAAAGTAATAGTTCAAGTATTAATTTCCATTTCAGTGGTTCAGTAGTCATAAAGTTCAGTAGTCATAAATAAAGGAAGCAACTAACTTTTAGAAATTTTCAGTCCGAACAAAAATATAAATAGCAATATTAGAGTAAAAAAAAAAACCAATACTATAATCAAAGAAACATCAAATTAAATAGGCTCATAATAGCACCAAATGTATCAATCAGAAACAACAAACTTATAAGCTTAGAGTAATCAGAAAGATGAACACCTCCGGCGAGAGTAGAAGTGACAATTCCCGCATCGTTATCATCAGGAAAGGCCCAAAGGGGAGAAAAAGGCTGGTCGGAGAGAAGAAACGGCGAGGTCGGGTTGGACGTGAAGATTTGATCGAAGGTCCAGGACCCGTCGAGATCCATCATCGTAAGTGAATCTCCATCAACCAGCGCTTTGGGTGCAGTAGCATTAACTGCAGTAGAAGAAGACAGCAACTTTGTGTAGGGGGTAGTTTCTTCTTCTTCTACAACTGGTTCGGACATTTTTTTGGATCGGGGTTGGATTTTGTCCAAACCTTCTGTCCGTGTTGAATTGAAAGTTGAAACAGAGGGAGAGAGAGAGGGGATAGAATTGATGAGAGAGAAGAAGGTGGGGTCATCATGTACTATGATTCCATTGGAATCTAGTGTACACTACTTCCAGGAAATAAACATGAGGTTAAATTAATTACTCCCCTTTTCTACTCAAATAGATGAACTAATTACATTTTTCACTCCGACAACTACTTATTTTCTAACTTATAAGTTGGATTTTAAGTTAAAAAAATTAAGTATTTATTTTATTATTTATTTATAAATTATAAGTCATTTTAAAATAAGTTAATTTGACCAAATATAATATTTATTTTATCTCTCGTCTATTTTGTCCCTCTTTTTATTATATCGTTTTTAGTAATCTTCAAATTTATTTTAATTTATAAGTTATTATGTAAGGGTGTAAACGAGTTGAACCGGAGCGAACAGAGAGCTAATCAAATTCGACTCAAAATGATAAATTTGTACTCGAATTCGGCTCGAATTCGAATTATATTTAAAAATTCCTACTCAGATTCGACTCGACTCGAATATTTATTACTCGAATTCGATCCGACTCGACTCGAATATTTATTCAAACTACTCGCGAGCTTCAAATTCAACCTCGAATTCGAATCTCCACATAATAACTAGTTTTATAATAAATATAATTATAAATTGAATTTGTTATTTTATTTAAAATAAAAAAATATATTTATTATTACATTTTACAAATATAAAATCACAATTAAAATTAAAAATAAAACAAAATAATAACTAATTATCCTAATTTGATTTAAATTTGTATATATTATAAGAGAATGTATCAAACATCTAAGCGAATATGTATTAACCGAGTATGTATCGAATCACAATTAAAAATTCGAGTAGTTTAAACCTTAAACGAGTCGAGTATAACCTTACTTAGATTCTACTCATATTTTTATTCAAACTATTTTTGATGCTCAAATTTGGATCATATTATTATGAACCGAACATCTTAATAACTTATTTTAACTTAATTTAAAATTTATAAAACAAATTAATATCAAATATTTTTACATATAAATTATAACTTAAAATAATTTATAAATTAACTTATAAGTTAACTTATAAAGTCATTTTAAAATAAGTCATTTAGGCCCTTAAATAAATTTAACGAACTGTGATCTTGCTGTTATTTTTTTGTCTTATTCTCTATCACAAAAAATCCTGTTATTTATAAATAAATTTGTTTGGCGAAAAATAGTACTAATCCTTTTAATGATAGTAGTATAAAATGGGTAAACAACTAAATGTTATTAAATTTATCATTATAATTTTATTATTATGTCACAATTATTTAATTATTAATTAAGAAACAAAAATATATCTTTAATACATATAAATTTTGCAAATTAGATATTTTTTGTATAAAGAATTAAACACATATTAAATGGTAAAAATATTTTGGTTATTGATTTCGATATATATATATATATATATATATATATAATTGATCTATAGTCAACGTTGTAAACTTAATACTATATTTACAATAAATCTCAATCATATTCATTCATGGATCAAACAATATAATAAATTTTAGGCTTAAATATGATTTACTACCCTAAACTATAGGTTATATTCCACTTCGGTGATCCACCTTTCAATTTTATCAATTAGATGATTGAACTATTAATTTTTTTCTATTTCATTCAATTGGGTCTGCCACGTCAGAAATTGCTGACGTGGCATCCTAATAGGCTAAATGAGTGCTTATGTTTAAAAAGAATATATATTTTTAAGGAGATCAAAGGACAAAGAGGTAAAATAACAAATAAAACAACTAAAAATTACACAAATAATATAAATTAGTTGTATAATTATTTATTTATAATTATATAAATAATATAAATTATTTATATAATTATTATATAAATAATATAATAATTATTTTTCTTAAAAAAACTGCATTTTATTATTTTTTATTAAAAAACCTGTGTTTAATATTAATGATAATAAAAATAAAAATATTAATGATAATAAAAAATAAAAAAAATGCCAGTTTTTTTGTAATAATAAAAAAAAAGTGCAGTTTTTTAATAAAAAAACTACGTTTTTTAATAAAAATAAAAAAATAATTATTTTTATTAAAAAAAACAAACAACACTCTCTTAGTTTTTTTTAATAAGAATAATTATTTTTTTTATTTTTATTAAAAAAAACAAATGAGGTTTTTTTTAATAAAACAATTATTTTTTATTTTTATTAAAAAAACTAATTTTTTTTATTTTTATTAAAAAAACTGCGCTTTTTTTTATTATTACAAAAAAATTGCTTTTTTTTATTACAAAAAAACTGAGTTTTATTTTTATTTTTATTATCATTAATATTTTTATTTTTATTATCATTAATATTAAACACGTTTTTTTTAATAAAAAAATAATAAAACGCAGTTTTTTTAAATAAAAATAATTATTTTTAATAAAAATAATTATTATATTATTTATATAATAATATATAAATAATTTATATTATTTATATAACTATAAATAAATAATTATACAACTAATTTATATGATTTGTGTAATTTTTAGTTGTTTTATTTGTTATTTTATATTTTTGTCATTTGATCTCATTAAAAATATATATTCTTTTTACACATAAGCACTCATTTAGCCTATCAGGATGCCACGTCAGCAATTTCTAACGTGGCATGCCCAATTGAATGAAATCGAAAAAAATTAATAGTTCAATCATTTAATTGACAAAATTGAAAGGTGGATCACCAAAGTGAAATATGACCTATAGTTTGGGATAGTAAATCATATTTAAACCTAAATTTTAATATGCACTTTAATATGAGAAAACTTGTACTTTAACTATAATTATATAACTGTGCGAATTATTAAATTGTTGACATTATGATAATGAATGTAGCAAGTACTAAATTATTGGGTACTAATAATTGTCTGTGCTTGAAGATACGGTATAACGAAATCCTCCTCTTCGTTTCGTTTCAATAATCTAAAAATTAAAATGAATCTAGACTGTACTTATGTTTTTTCGCCCAAATCAATTAAAATGAATTTAAATTGCCCTTGTATTTTTTCGCCTAAATTGAAATTGAGTTATATCTTATTATTATAGATTTAATTTATTTGAGTTCCCATTTCCTCTTATCCTCTATATATATATATATATATATATATATATATATATATAAACAAGATCAGGTCCGGACTCCCGGACGGGAGAAAATCCGGACCTGATTTTTTTTTTTTTTTTTGGTAGAACAACTAAAAAAAAAAAAAAATTTATGGAACTGAAATTTTTCAATAATACAGTGTTTTGGGTTTGTTTTTAATACCTACACCAACCAATGTATGTACAGTCTGCCCAGACTGTACAGACATGTTTTGTTATAGGCATCCAAATCACACCCAAAACACTGTATAATGTAAAAATTTCAATTCCATAAATTTTTTTTTTTTTTAGTTGTTTCAAAAAAAAAAAAAAAAGTCCGAATTTTAACAAAATTCGGGAGTCCGGACCTGATCCGGACTATATATATATATATATATATATATATACTAGCAATAGTCACGTGCCTTCGGCATTGTGGACGATTGAATTTATCCCAAATTTTGAACAATTCAAATAATTTGTATTAAAAAATTAAAAAATTGTCATTATTATATGAAAGTATCTATAGTAAAAAAATTAATTTTTTTATAAATAAAATGTGATATTTTCATTTTTTTTATATTAATGTGATATCTATTTATTATTAATATTAATATGATATCTATTTATTATTAATATGGCAGCATGAGAGAGAGAGTTATTACCTTTTCAAACTCAGTTTTCATCCCAAGTTTTTTGAAGAGTTAGATTTATCCCAAAATTTTGATGGTCAAGATCTTTTAATATGGTTTGAGCGGAAAATTAAATATGTTCAAAAACATTTCTGTTTTGTATAGATACTAGCTGGGTCCCGTGCCTCCGGCACTGTATGGACAATATGATTTATCTCAAACTTTGAACGACCAAAATAATTTATTAAGTGAGCGGGAAATTTAAAGTCATTTGTATTTTATTAAATTATTATTAGATTATTAGATAGATAGATGTATTTTATTAGATAGATGTATGAACGGTAGAATTTATCCCAAACTTTAGACGGCCCAGATGATTTATTGAGTGAGCGGAAAATTCAAAATCATTTGTATTTTATTAGATATATATATATATATATATATATATATATATATATATAATAATAAAATCAGGTGTACCGTGTATATATATAATTAGATATTTATGCAAGTTGCAATTTGTAGGTTTCCAGCTGACACGTAGGTAGTTTTGGACCAATCATCAATACCGTGTCAGTCCCTAATGCACAGGCAGCAGGCTACGTAAGGAGTGAGGTGTTAAATGATGATAAATAATAGACTTAAATATAATTTACTATCTTAAATTATATGTCATATTTCATTTCGGTGATTTACCTTTTAATTTTGTCAATTAGATGATTTATGACGCCTAAAATAGGTATGCATCACCCATCATGAGTCGCCAAATACATGGTACAAAATAACAAATACAACTGTCGTGTAAAATACGACAAAACATAAACTGAGAGTTTTAATAAGAATATTGTCATCTAGACAATATCCACACTCAATGAAGTCTCATTACATTTATTGCCACACTATTTAACAAAATAGTGAGGACTACTAATGTTATCATCTGGACCGTCACTACGTTCCCCAACTCGTCCAGCTATATTCTCATTTTCTGAAGAGAACAGTGAAAGAAAGGGTGAGCTCAACTAGCCCAGTAAGAAATATTATGACTAAGATAATGCATAATAAATTATCGTTAGCCTTCAATAATGTTAAACTGATACAATATAACAAATATCAAGTTCAACTACAGCGGAACAAACAATCCATTAAAAGAGTCAAGTAGAGAATAAAATCTACTATCTTTTATGATTTAAAAGGTTTTTTATCACTTTTATCGCTGGGACTCAGCTTAATAAATAATTCACATCATCCTTGCACTACTGCCAAAGATATTCATTAGTATCACAACCACAAATTATCCATAAACTAAGGGCTAAGGATATTCGTGTATATATCAACGGTCATGATCATGCCAACAACTGTCCATCAATGCACTACGGGCTAATGAGGACTTTTACCATATTATTTGTAACATTACGGTTATGATTATACCGATTAATCCCTGGTCATAATCATGCCAAGTCCATCTATGCACTACAGGCCACAGATGACTTTCAACATAATATAAACATGAGGATGATGACAATGATATAAGAATTCAATAAAACAAGTTCAAGAATTAATTTATCCAGGAACTAATAATGTCCAAATTGTCAACATGATATTTTTTTGTAGAGTAAATTCAAGAATGCTCAGAAGAATATTCTCATGAAAAGATACTGGATGAAGCGCAAATATCAAGGATATTCCACTAATTTTATGGAGTATAGAAGTCAAAACTTTAACCAACTGAGTATAATAAAGAATGAAATAACAAAAGAAATCACCAGGCATGCGATAGACCGCATGTAAGACCCTGAATTTTATGAAATAAAAGTATTCAATTTTAATTTTCTTATAATTATTATTCAGTAAATGGTTAAATTGATAAAAGATTAAAGTTAAGGGGTGATATATATAAATATTTTAAATACTCATGTGGTTATAATATACTCATTGTTGTCGGAAAATATTCGTTTGGTCGTGGAATATTCTTGTTGCCGAAGAATATTTATACGACGGCGCAGCCAGTTGTGGGCCCCATAACAGAATAATTGTCGAATGAAGAAAACGACAAGTTTGAGTTTTTATAAATAATGGCGTAATTATTACCGTTAACACTGTTAGAATACTTGGTGGTTAAAATACAGTAATACACGTTGTTACACAGTAGCACACTTTATTGCACATTATTTTTGAATTATTGATCCTTACGTAAGAAGACACTACTCAATAATTGTTACAGTAATTATTGTTCAATATTTTATTTTATTAATTCAATAATTGTTGCGTTGCTATTTTATATTATTGTTATTTTAATAATTGTCATTGCACAGTATTTTTCATTATCAGATCAATAATTCATATTATTTGAATAATATTATTAGATATCATTATTAGCAATGTCTAGAAAGTTCAGTCAAGGAGAGGTTTGGTCACCTAATTGCTCGCCAGTAAGGAGAAATCCTTATCGAAAAGCCCCCTCTTTTCTGGAAACTGTCTGGTTGTCATAATTGTGATTCTGTAATATTATTTGTGAATAATTAATTATTGATTTATATGATAGGGAAATATTTATTTGACGCGGATATAAATGAAGGAATTAATGATGAGGTATTTTATCAGTATTTTGTCGAAATGAAGAATAAAATATGGGATTTTTAGAAAAATTAGTTTATTACTTGATTTTGTAAAATCCATAACTCTTTGTGTATAATGAGTTAAAAGATGAGCCATATATCAAAAGAAAGCCATGGAAGTAAGCTAACTGTAGAAATTGGAATCACCCAAAAATTCTTTGTGAATTTCTCATGGTGACAGTTTGAGTGAAACTGGTTCGAAGGACTTATAATACGATAATCAGTGTTCTTGAGATATATTGCGTGAGTTATAATTTTTAATCCGACCGTTGGACCGTTGTAATTTTTGGATATGTTATACATATATAAGTTGAGTATATGTTCACAAATTTTGAATCGTTAAAAATTAACGTATAATTTGTTATGAATTTTAAGAGGTGACTGATTCAGAAATTATATTTGTAAATAATTTTGGTGGAAATATTCTAGAAGGTGGGCCCCACTTTTGTTTTTAATTGAAAGCATGTGTTGAATTAAAGCTTCAAGTATGGTGGGCTGGAATTTTCAACTTGCCATGCGTAGGAATAAAATAAATATATTAGTTTATTAATTTAGAGTCCTTTGGCGTTCTAGCATTTTCCTATAAATAGGTGCTTATGTTAGAATTGAAAATCATACCGGAAACAAGTTTTCTATCTTTATATTATCAAGCATATTTTTGTGAGTATTTAGATATTTGAGTTGCTATTCAGTGGAAGGTTCTTTCGGCTTTACATCCGATATTCCAGTCAGAAGTACTGCTCTTTTGATGTAAGGGATTTTAAGAGTTGTTATGTTTTTCATGTTTAGTAATTTTTCCGACCCTCAAAAATTCTGGAAAAATTTAAAATGATAATTTAATGAGTTTTCTTGATTGTGTCCAAAAATGGTGATTTTTGGATGTATAGATTAAGAGTTATGAATTTTATGAGAAAAAACTATTTTAAAAATAAGCCCTTAAAACTCCTTGTGGTTAACTCCAAAATTGGTAAAATTTTAATTGGGAGTACATGTATATAATAGCAGTATACCTTGTAAATTTTGAAATTTTTGGATAAAAGTACAATTTATGATAAATGTCTAAATATTCGGCATTTTTGGCCATATGAAAAATAATAAATGAATTTTAAAAATTATGAGAAAAATATTTGTTCATTATGAGACTATATTCTGCTAAATCCCAGAAAAGAAAATTTGTTTGTACTGATTTGGTATTTTTCATAAAAAATGGACTAGTTATGAGTAAATGAATTAAATATGTTATGTGAAGTAAGAAAATTAGAAAATAGGATTTTATGGCTTGAGAATCCTATATGAGGTATATGCATATTTTTGATGAGGGTTTTGGTTATTGGTGATGAAATCTTATGAGTTTGACATTTTAGGATGATTAAATGTATTATTTAGTAAAGAGTAAACAATTAAAATAAATTGTTTATAAGTTTTAGAAATGTTATTCTTTCAATATCATTATACCGAATTATTAGTATGGATTTTATTGTAGAATTTCTACCTTTTTTATGTCGGGGTTACTATCATGAGTTACTATTCATGAGTTATTATTTATGAGTTACTATTCACGGGATACTATTCACGACAAAATTGGTTTCTTTTTCTGACCAAATTATCGTTGATTTATGAATCTTACTCTTGAAATTAAATACAGTTGTTGATCATATTTTTTTTATTATCATATATAACATTTTTATAACCCTGGTGATGGAAATTTCTCTTTGACTTGAGTGTAAAGATGGTTAGATTATTGGTATGATCGTGACTACGGGTTCCTTTGGCCAGTAGTGCAAAGTTGAATCATTGACTGTTATGATCATGACCATTGAATTTATAATTGAATATTTTTAGCTTAAGTGCAAAGGTGAATTGATTAACATGGTTATAATTATGGTTTATATAAATTCTAAAATGATTATGTATTTCTTTGAGATATTAATATCTTTGGCCTGTAGTGCAAAGATGAATTATTGATGAATATCTTTGGTCGTAGTGCAAAGATGACCTGTTGTTGAATATCTTTGGCCTGTAGTGCAAAGATGAACTGTTGATGAATATCTTTGGCCCGTAGTGCAAAGATGAATTTATTAGTATGATTATGAACAGGAACTGTGATTTGGTATAACCATGATCTTTGATATTTCAGGTAAAGACAGGTGATGAAAATTATCTTCGTCCTGGATGAGAAGAGTAATTTAGAATCACAATTATGATTATGAGTTATTCATATAATTATGGAAATGAACTGTTGATTGATGTTACAAGGATAAAATATTGTTGGTGGATTTTTAACGTGGAAAAGATAATAAACTTTATAGTCTATTTGACTCTTCTAATGGATTGCTCGTTCCGCTGCAACTATGGTTGAAAAGTTTTATCATCTATCATATGTTCTAAATATCTGATTTTTTACTGATGAAGGTTATTGATAATTTAATTATCTTTAGTCATGATATTCTTTACTGAGCTAGTTGTGCTCACCCTTTTGCTTCACAATTCCTTTCAGGTAATAAGAGTGTTGCCGGGTCGAGCGTGGATAACAGGGGAATAAAACAGTGGTCTATAGCTGTTGAGATTCTCCCTAAATAGTATGAAAATAATTTTATTGAGAACTTTAGATAAGTGTGTCGTATTGTATACGTTATTTGATATTTAATTTTGGTGAACTGAATAGGGTGAGGTGAACCCAACTTTGGAAGGGTGTTTTGCCACTATCATACAAGATGTCTAATGACATACAACCTCGTTTTATCATAATACAGGGTTGTGCACATCCACTTGCTGAGTATATCTACGAGCACTACCTATATGATCTTGGAGTTTGGTTGAAATATAATTTTTAATTGCAGACAGTGGAGATAGTTATATGTCAAGAGAAGACTCACCATTGGAAAGAACATGATAGTAATCTTCTTATTTTTCTTTGGGGTCTATTAGGTCAACCAAGGATAATTCTGTGGGCATATGATATCTATAATAACCTAGAAGCATGGTCTCCCATGTACGAAGGTTTCCTTGAGCACTTCTCAAATATTTTAATTTCTAAAACAGTTATTGACTGTACCTTTATGTAATGCATCAATGTGAGGTGTTGTCCATAGTTGGGACATGAGTCACAGTTGGTATTAAAACTCACAATATATGTGTTGTTGTATTTTGCACGACAATTGTGGTAATAAAGTTGTAGTTGTTTTCTGTACCATGTATTTGGAGACTCAGAATAGATTGGATGGATTGGACCTATTTTGGGGGCGTTACACCGCACAGACAGGTTATTCTAACAGAATAATAAATAACGGAACTAGGTCAGACGAAATTCGCACTGACAGGATATTCCAACAAAATAATAAAGAATGGAATAATAACAAAAATCACCATGCATGCGATAGACCGCACAGACAGGTTATTCCAACAGAATAATACTTAATGGAACCAAGTCAGGCGTAATACGCACCGACAGGATATTCTAACAAAATAATAAATAACGGAACCAGGTCATGCGTAAACGCACAGGCATGATGTTCCAACAGAATAATAAAGAATGGAATAACAAAAGAATTTTACCATGTATGCGGTACTTCGCATAGACAGGTTATTCCAACATAATGATAAAGAATGGAATAACATAAGAATTTCACCAAGTATAGTGTAGCCCTCATATACAGGTTATTCCAACAGAATAATAAATAATGGAATAACAGAAGTTTTCTTCATAAATACGAAAGAAATAATACCTGCTTACCTTAGAAGAAACTGGATATAAGAGTAGTGAAGTAGCAGAATACTTTTCTTCTTTCTCTCTATAATTTCTCTCTCTAGAGTTTTAGTGAATTCGTAAGAAATAATGAAGGAATGAGCTTCTATTTATAGGAGAATGGACTGAATACTAACTAATTCATGAACGGTCCAGACTGATTTACTTTTGAACAGACAGTCCATATTGATTTACTATGCAGTATAAATAAAATATTCAAATAAAACAAAATCTTTTAAATAAAATATAATATATTCTATTTATAATCTAATAAAATGAATAACTTTATAAAAGTATTCTATTTTATGTAAAAATATTTTACTATGCAAAACATTATGAACGCACTATGCAAATACTATGCATAAAAAAATATAATATATTCTAATTATTGTCTAATAAAACAAATAACTTTATAAAAGTATTCTATTTTATATAAAAAGCTTTTCTGTTTTATTACATTAATAATATTAATAAAACAAAATTTATATATATAATAAATATATATAAACTTCAGTGAATTCATAAAAAGACACCTCAATATATTTAATAACATTTATCATCATTATTATAATTCATAATATTAATCGACCAGGTCGTTCCCAGGAAAGAGGGGGCTTTCTAATAAGAATTTCTCCCTATTGACGCGCAATTAGATGACCAAACCTCTCATTGGCAGAACTTCTAGACATCGTTAATATTAAAAATAATAATATTAATAACTCTATCATCTCAATTATTGATTTAATAATATATAAAATATCGACAATAATTGAATAAATTATGTGAGATACTATGCAACAATTACTGTAACAATAATTGAACAAAACTGAATGACTTCTCACGTAAGCATCAATAATCAATACCGTGTGCTACTATGCAATCACGCGTATTACTGTACTTTAATTATTGTACCGTTAACTATTGAAACACCCGGTGTTAAAAGTACTGTAATACGCGTAGTTGCATAGTAGCACACGGTATTGATTATTGATGCTTACGTGAGAAGTCACTTAGTTTTGTTCAAATTGCTTCAGTAATTATTGCATAGTATCTCACGTTAATTGATTCAATTATTGTCGATATTTTATATATTATTAAATAAATAATTGAGGCGACAAAGTTATTAATATTATTATTTACAATATTAATGATGTCTAGAAGTTCTGCTAAGGAGAGGTTTGGTCACCTAATTGCGCGCCAATAGGGAGAAATCCTTATCGGAAAGCCACATCTTTCCTGGGAACGACCTAGTCGATTAATAGTGTGAATTATAATAATGATGATGAAGTTTTATTTTATTAGTATTATTAATATAATAAAACAGAAAAGCTTTTTATATAAAACAGAATACTTTTATAAAGTTATTCGTTTTATTAGACTATAAATATAATATATTATATTTTATTATGAATAGTATTTGCATAGTGCTTGTATAGTGTTTGCATAGTAAAATATTTTTATATAAAACAAAATACTTTTATAAAGTTATTCATTTTATTAGATTATAAATAGAATATATTATATTTTATTTAAAAGATTTTGTTTTATTAGAATATTTTATAGTAAACCAATCTGGACCGTCCGTTTAATAGTAAATCAATCCGGACCGTTCAAGAATTAGTTACTATTCAGTCCATTCTCCTATAAATAGAAGCTCATTCCTTCATTATTTCTTATGAATTTACTGAAACTCTAGAGAGAGAAACTATAGAGAGAAAGAAGAAAAGTATTATGTTACTTCACTACTCCTATATCCAGTTTGTTCTAAGATAAGGGGTATTATTTCTTTCGTATTCATGAAGAGAACTTCTGTTATTCCATTCTTTATTATTATGTTGGAATAACCTGTCTATGCGAAGTACCGCATACAAGGTGAAATTCTTATGTTATTTCATTCTTTATCATTATGTTGGAATAATCTGTCCATGTGAAGTACCGCATACATGGTGAAATTCTTCTGTTGTTCCATTTTTTATTATTATGTTGGAACATCCTGTCGGTGCGTTTACGCATGACCTGGTTCCATTATTTATTATTCTGTTAGAATATTCTGTCTGTACGTTTACGTATGACCTGGTTCCATTATTTATTATTCTGTTGGAATATCCTGTCTATGCATTTACGCATGACCTGGTTCCGTTATTTATTACTCTGTAGGAATAACCTGCCTGTGCGGTCTATCACATGCTTGGTGATTTCTTTTGTTATTCCATTCTTTATTATACTCAGTTGGTTAAAGTTTTGACTTCTATACTCCATGAAATTAGTGGAATATCCTTGATATTTGCGCTTCATCCAGTATCTTTTTATGAAAATATTCTTCTGAGCATTCTTGAATTTTACTCTACAAAGAGGTATCATGTTGACAATTTGGATGTTATTAATTCCTGGATAAATTAATTCTTGAACTTGTTTTATTGATTTCTTATATCATTGTCATCATCCTCATGTTTATATTATGTTGAAAGTCATATATGACCTGTAGTGCATAGATGGACTTGGAATGATTATGACCAGGGATTATTCGGTATAATCATGACCGTGATTTATAAATGATGTGGTAAAAGTCCTCATCGGCCCGTAGTGCATTGATGGACAGTTGTTGGTGTAAGACCCCAAATTTTATGAAATAAAAGTATTCAAATTTTATTATAATTACTATTCAGTAAATGGTTAAATTGATAAAAGTTAAGTTAAGGGTGATATATGAAATTTTTTTCAAAATACACAAGTGGTTATAAAATATTCGTTGTTGTCGGGGATTATTCGTTTGGTCGTGGAATATTCTTTCTGTCGGGGAATATTCGTACGACCGGCGCAACCATTTGTGGGCCCCATAATAGAATAACTGTCGGATGAAGAAAATGACAAAATTAAGTTTTTATAAATAACGGCGTAATCGTTACCGTTAACACTGTTGGAATACCCGGTTGGTAAAATAAAGTAATACACGTTGTTGCACAGTAGCACACGGTATTGCACAATATTTTTGAATTATTGATTCTTACGTAAGAAGACACTACTCAATAATTGTTACAGTAATTACTGTTCAATATTTTATTTTATTGATTCAATAATTATTGTCTTGATATTTTATATTATTTTTGTTTCAATAATTGTCACTACACAGTATCTCCATTATCAGATCAATAATTCATATTATTTGAATAATATTATTAGATAGCATTATTGGCAATGTCTAGAAAGTTCTGTCAAGGAGAGGTTTGGTCACCTAATTTTGCGCCAGTAAGGAAAAATTCTTATCGGAAAGCCATCTCTTTCCTGAGAACGGCCTGGTTGTCATAATTGTGATTCTGTAATATTATTTGTAAATAATTAATTATTAATTTATATGATAAAGAAATATTTATTTTATGTGGATATAAATGATGGATATATTTATTTTTATGTGGATAAAAATGAAGGAATTAATGCTAAGGTGTTTTATCAGTATTTTGTCGGTGTGGAGGTATTAAAAATCATCCGTTTGTGGATTTCAGATATTTTTGATTTGGAATTTGGAAAAACGCAAAGCTACAAAGTTGTAGAGAATTCGATTTCAGTCAGAATGGACATAAAATTCGTATTTTTCTGATAACCAGGCTATTTTCTATGAATTGTTAAAGTTTCAGAAAATAAAATAATTTTTATTAATTTATGGGTGGGACCCACTTGGTTATCAACATGTGGGCTGTCAAATTTGTTCAAGTATGGCATGCTAGAGGCTGGTCTTGGTTGGTAAACATACGTAGGAATGAAGAAAATTAATAATATTATTTTATTAATTTAGTCTCCTTTGGCGTTCTAGCATTTTCCTATAAATAGGTGCTTATGTTAGAATTAAAAATCACACCAGAAATAAGTTTTCTTTCTCTCTATATTATCAAACATATTTTTGAGAGTATTTAGATACTTTGAGAGTTGCTATTTAGTAGAAGTTTCCTCCAATTTTTCATTCGAAGTACTGCTCTCTTGAGGTAAGAGATTTTAAGGGTTATTATATTTTTCAGTTCGTACTTCTTCCGTCCTTCAGAAAATTCTGGAAAAATTTAAAATGATATTTTGATGAGTTTTATTGATTGTGTCCAAAAATAACGATTTTTTGATGTATAGATTAAGAGTTATGAATTTTACAGGAAAATACTATTTTAAAAGTAACCGCTTATAACTCCTTGTGGTTAACTTCAAAATTGATGAAATTTTTATTGGGAGTACATCTATATAATATCAGTGTAATCTGTGAATTTCAGAATTTTTTGATAAAGTACAATTTATGATAAATGTCTAAATATTCGGCGATTTTGGCCATATGAAAAATAGTAAATGAATTTTAAAAATTCTAAGAAAAATATATGTTCAATATGGGATTATATTCTGCTAAATCCCAGAAAAGAAGTATTTTTGGAACTGATTTGGTATTTTTCATGAAAATAGACTAGTTATGAATAAATGAGTTAAATATGTTATGTGAAGGAAGAAAATTGGAAAATAGGATTTTATGGCTTGAGAATCCTATATGAGGTATATGCAGATTTTTGATGAGGGTTTTGATTATTGATGATGAAATCTTATGAGTTTGGCATTTTAGAATGATTAAATGCATTATTTAGTAAAGTTTAAACAATTAAAATAAATTATTTATAAGCTTAAGAAATATTATTCTTTCAATATCATTATACCAAAATATTGGTATGAATTTTATTATGGAATTTCTACCTTTTTGTGTCGGGTTTACTATTCATGAGTTACTATTCATGAGATACTATTCATGAGTTACTATTCATGAGTTACTATTCACGCGTTACTATTCATGAGTTACTATTCACGAGTTACTATTTATGGGTACTATTCATGACAAAATTGGTTTCTTTTTCTAACCAAATTATAGTTGATTTATGAATATTACTCTTGAGGTTAAAACTATATGTTGATCATATTATTTTTATTATCATATATAGCATTTCTATAACCCTAATGATGATATTTCTCTTTGACTTAAGTGTAAAGATTGGTAGATTTTTGGTATGATCATGACTATGGGTTCTCTTTGGCCAATAGTGCAAAGTTGAATTGTTGACTGGTATGATCATGGCCATTGAATTTATAATTGAATATCTTTAGCTTAAGTGCAAAGGTGAATTGATCAACATGGTTATAATTATTGTTTATATAAATTCTGAAATGATTATATATTTCTTTGAGATAATAATATATTTGGCCTGTAGTGCAAATATGAACTGTTGATGAATATATTTGGCCTGTAGTGCAAATATGAACTGTTGAAGAATATATTTGGTCTGTAGTGCAAAGATGAATTGTTGATGAATATCTTTGGCTCGTAGTGCAAAGATGACATGTTGTTGAATATCTTTGGTCAGTAGTGCAAAGATGAATACGTGTTGAGATGAAAATGACCAACTGGTGATACAAATGAATATCTTTGGTCGTAGTGCAAAGATGAAATTATTAGTATGATTATGAACAGGAAATGTGATTTGGTGTAACTATGATCTTTGATGTTTCAGGTAAAGATAGGTGATGAAAATTATCTTCGTTTTGGATGAGAAGAGGAATTTAGAACTACAATTATGATTATGAGTTATTCATATGATTGTGGACCAGAATTGTTGATTGATGTTACAGGGATAAAACATTGTTGGTGGATTTTTAATATGGAGAAGATAGTAGACTTTATAGTCTATTTGACTCTTCTAATGGATTGCTCGTTCTGCTGGAACTATGGTTGAAATTTTTATCATCTACCATATGTTCTAAATCTCTGATTTATTATTGATGAAGGCTATTGATAATTTAATTATCTTTAGTCATGATATTATTTACTGAGCTAGTTGTGCTCACCCTTTTGCTTCACAATTTCTTTCAGGTAATAAAAGTGTAGCTGGGTCGAGCGGGGGTAACAGGGGAATAGAACGGTGGTCATCATTTAGTAGTTATATTTTGTGAATCAACTAGGATGAGGCGAACCCAATGTTGGAAGGGTGTTTTGTCACTATCATACAAGATGTCTAATGACATACAACCTCGTGTCATCATAAGGCATGGTTGTGCTCATCCACTTGCTGAGTATATCTACGAGCACTACCTATATGATCTTGGAGTTTAATTGAAGTATAATTCTCAATTGGAGACAGTGGAGATAGTTATATGTCAAGAGAAGACTCACCATTGGAAAGAATATGATAGTAATCTTCTCCTTTTTCTTTGGGGTATATTGGGTCAACCAAGGATAATTCTGTGGCCATATGATATCTATCATAACCTAAAAGCATGGCCTCCCATGTACGAAGGTTTCCTTGAGCACTACCCAAAGGTTTTAGTTTCTAAAACAGTTTTTGACTATACCTTTATGTAAGGTGTCACTGTGAGGTGTTGTCCACGGTTGGGACATGTGTCACATTTGGTATATATTTGTATCCAAACTCACAGTATATGTGTTGTTGTATTTTGCACGATAATTGTTGTAATAAAGTTTTAGTTGTTTTCTGTACCATGTATTTGGCGACTCAGAATAGGTTGGATTGAATGGACCTATTTTGGGGTCGTTACAGTTGGCACGATCATGACCATTGATGAATACACGAATATCCTTGGTCCGTAGTGCATGTATAATTTGTGGTTGTGATACTAATGAATATCCTTGGCCATAGTGCATGGATGGTGTGGATTATTTATTAAGCTGAGTCCTAGAGATAAAAGTGATGAAAAACCTTTTAAATCATAAAAGATAGTAGATTTTTATCGCTGGGACTCAGCTTAATAAATAATCCACATCATCCTTGTACTACGGCCAATGATATTCATTAGTATCACAACCACAAATTATCCATGCACTACGGGCCAAGGATATTCGTGTATTCATCAATGGTCATGATCATGCCAATAACTCTCCATCAATGCACTACGGGCCAATGAGGACTTTTACCACATCATTTGTAACATTACAGTCATGATTATATCGATTAATCCCTGGTCATAATTATACCAAGTCCATCTATGCACTACAGGCCACAGATGACTTTCAACATAATATAAACATAATGATGTTGACAATGATATAAGAATTCAATAAAACAAGTTCAAGAATTAATTTATCAAGGAACTAATAACGTCTAAATTGTCAACATGACACTTCTTTGTAGAGTAAAATTCAAGAATGCTCAGAAGAATATTTCCATGAAAAGATACTGGATAAAGCGCAAATATCAAGGATATTCCACTAATTTCATGGAGTATAGAAGTCAAAACTTTAACCAACTGAGTATAATAAAGAATGGAATAACAAAAGAAATCACCATGCATACGATAGACTGCACATACAGGTTATTCAAGCAGAATAATAAATAACGGAACCAGGTAAGGCAAAATTCGTACCGACAGGATATTCCAACAAAATAATAAAGAATGGAATAACAACAGAAATCACCATGCATGCAATAGACCGCAGAGACAGGTTATTCCAACAGAATAATAAAGAATGGAATAACAACAAAAATCACCATGCATGCGATAAACAGCAGAGATAGGTTATTCTAACAGAATAATAATTAATGGAACCAGGTCAGGCGTAATACGTACCAACATGATATTCCAACAGAATAATAAATAACGGAACCAGGTCATGCGTAAACGCACAGACAGGATGTTCCAACAGAATAATAAAGAATGGAATAACAAAAGAATTTCGACATATATGCGGTACTTCGCATAGACAGGTTATTCCAACATAATGATAAAGAATGGAATAACAGAAGAATTTCACCAAGTATAGGGTAGCCCGTGTATACAGGTTATTCCAACAGAATAATAAAGAATGGAATAACAGAAGAATTTTACCATGTATGTGGTACTTCGCATAGACAGGTTATTCCAACATAATAATAAAGAATGGAATAACAGAAGAATTTCACCATGTATGCGGTACTTCGTATAGACAGGTTATTCCAACATAATGATAAAGAATGGAATAACAGATGTTCTTTTCATGAATACGAAAGAAATAATACCCATTACCTTAAAAAGAAACTGGATATAGGAGTAGTGAAGTAGCAGAATACTTTTCTTTTTTCTCTCTATAGTTTCTCTCTAAGTTGTCGCATGTTGAGTTTCTCCCAATGGAGTTTCAACAGATAAGTCAAAGTCTAATTTCTCTGGAGTCAAATTTAAACATTGAGCGCAAGTAGGAGAAATAAAAGAATGGGTAGAACCAGTATCAAATAAGGTATAAACTTCGCTAGAATTTATGATAAGCTTACCCGTGATGACCTCGTTCGGGATCCTTGCTTTCTGGAAGGTCACAAAAAACGCTCTCCCTTGCACTACCGACTTTGACTTTTCTAGGACGGCCTTTGGTGCCTCCATCCTAGCTAAAGTTGTGTTCGGTGAACGATAAAATTGGGCTAGGTGACTTTCTCTTCTATAATTATAACATGCTTTGGACGGCATCGAACAGTTTGGACTGATGTGTCCCTCCTCTCCACATTTGAAGCATATGATAGGTGGTCGTTCTCCTTCCTTAACAACAGGTGCTGGTGCTGACGTCTTTCCATCATTGTTGAATCTCCTCTTCTTGAAATGTCCATTCTTATTATTTTGGCCCTGATTACCATCGAAGTGGTTACCATTTCTGGCCTGTTGATTCCCTCCTCGCTAGTTGTCATCGCTTCGATGACTGCTTTCACTGGTATTATCATTTTGCCGGCTGCTCTCTTTTGATTGGGTTGACTCTAACTGAGCCCTATTAACAACATCTGAATATAAACACGGTTTATGAGAGATAAGATATTGATGTATCTCGGGTTTCAAACCTCTTAGAAATATTCACATCATTCTCTCCTCATTATTAACCAAATGGGACGCAAACCGGGATAACTCGGCAAACTTGGCTTTGTACTGCGACACAATCATGTTGTTTTGCTCCAGCTTGATGAACTCTACCTCTTTCATGAGACAAATACTTTCGGGAAAGTACTTGTCGTTAAAAAATTCTTGGAACTTCTCCCAAGTCATCTTCAGTGCGGCAGGTTGAGTACGTTTTACAGATTCCCACCAGTAATCTGCCTCTGCACGCAACATGAAGGTGGCAAAGGGAACCTTTTACTCCTCGGAGCTTCCTAAGACATCAAATATCTTGCAGATCTGCTTTATCCACGTCTCCGCCTTAAGTGGTTTAGGCTCTCCATAAAACTCCGGTGGCCCCCAAAATAGGTATACATCACCCATCTTGAGTCGCCAAATACATAGTACAAAATTCAAATAAAACTTAATTATACAACAGTTGTGTAAAATACGATAAAACATAATCTAAGAGTTTTAATAAGAATATTGTTATCTAGACAATATCCACACTCAATGGAGTCCTCATTACATTTATTGTCACACTATTTAACAGAATAGTGAGGACTACTAATGCTATCATCTGGACCGTCACTCCGTTTCTTGACTAGTCCCGGCTACGTTCTCATTTCTTGAAGAGAACAGTGAAAGAAAGGGTGAGCTCAACTAGCCCAGTAAGAAATATTATGACTAAGATAATGTAGAATAAATTATCATTAGGCTTCAACCATGTTAAACTCATAAAATACAATAGACATCAAGTTTAACTGCAACGGAATAAGAAATCCATTAGAAGAGTCAAGTAGAGCATGATATCTACTATCTTCTATGATTTAAAATGTTTTCATCAATTTTTATCGCGAGACTCGGCTTAATAAATAAACCACATCATCGAGTCATCCCTGCACTACGGGCCAAGAATATTCATTAAATCATCAATGGTCATGACTATACCGAATAATCCCTGGTCATAATCATACCAAAACTATCCATCAATGCACTACAGGCTACTGAGGACTTTTACCACATCATTTATAACATTACAAGTCATGATTATACCGAATAATCCCTGGTCATAATCATACCAAGTCCATCTATGCACGTAAGCCAAAGATGACTTTCATCACAATATAAGCATGAGGATGATGACAATGACATAATAATTCAATAAAACAAGTTCAAGAATAAATTTTAAAGATTTATAAGTTAATTTATCTTGAAATCAATTACGTCCAAATTGTCAACATGATATTGCTTTGTGGATTAAAATTCAAGAATGCTCAGAAGAATATTTTCATGAAACGATACCGGATGAAGCGCAAATATCCAGGATATTCTACTAATTTCATGGAGTATAGAAGCCAAAACTTTAACCAAATGAGTATCATAGAATATATGAAACTGCAAATGGATTTTCACCCGCCATGCGGTAATCCACGTAGACAGATTATTTCCACAATTTAATAAGGAATGAATACGAAGAATTATTCACCATGCATATGATAATCCACATAGACAGGTTATTCCAACAGAATAATAAAGAATGGAACCAGGTCATGCGTAATCCGCACAGACAGGATATTCCAATAGAATAATAAAGAATGGAATAACAGAAGAATTCAGTATGCATGCGATAGGCCGCACAGACAGGTTATTCCAACAGAATAATAAATAATGGAACCAGGTCTAGCGTAATCCGCACAGACAGGATATTCCAACAGAATAATAAAGAATAGAACCGGGTCTAGCGTAATCCGCACAGACAGGATATTCCAACAGAATAATAAAGAATGAAATAACAGAAAAATTTCACCATGTATGCGGTACTTCGCATAGACATGTTATTCCAACATAATAATAAAGAATGGAATAACAGAAGATCTCTTCATGAATACAAAAGAATTAATACCCCTTACCTTAAAAAGAAACCGGATACTGGAGTAGAGAGGTAGCAGACTTCTCTTCTTCTTTCTCTCTATAATTTCTCTCTATAATAATTCTCTATAGCTTTAGTGAATTGGTGAGAAATGAAGGAAGAATGAGCTTCTATTTATAGGAAAATATAGTTTCATTAATTGCACGTTTTGGGGCTCGAAATATTACAGTACAATACCTTCAACTTTTTTTCCATTTTTAATTTAGTCTTGCAAGTATTATCAAACTTGCACCACCTCCCTTAATAGTAAATAATGTGAATCAATAGTTCAATCATGTGAATCAATAGTTATAATCATGTGAAAATATAAATTACATTATAGTACCTCCATCTATACCTCCATTTTTAACTTAGTCATGCAAGTATAATCAATCTTGCACCAAATCCCCTAATAGTACAAGAATGTGAATTAATAGTATACACATGTGAACAAATAGTTATAATCATGTGAATTAATAGCAATTAATTACTCATTTATCCGGTTAATTACCCGACTGGTCAGTATAACTTCCAGACATCAATTAATATCGAAATAAATGTCGATTTCCACTAACACTAATAATTCCAACACAATGGAACTATCAATTTCATCTTTAATCAACATGAACTTATTCATCATTAATATTATAACTCACAATATTTAACAACCAGGTCATTTCCAAGAAAGAGGGTGCTTTCCGATAAGGATTTTTCCTTATTAGCGATCAATTAGATGACCAAACCTCACATTGACAGAACTTCTAGACATTGTAAATATTACAATTTAATAATATGAGTAATTTTGTCGTCTTAATTATTGATTTAATAATATAACATATTATGCAAATGATACTGTGACAATAATAGAATCAATAATATGAGAGATATGATGCAGCAATTACTGTAGCAATAATTGAGTATAACTGAGTGACTTCTCACGTAAGCATCAATAATCAATACTGTGTGCTACTATGCAACCACGTGTATTGTTGTACTTTTACTACCGGGCAGTTCAATAGTTTAACGGTAAAAATTCCGCCGTTATTTTTATAAAAAGATAATTATGTCATTTTCTAATTACGACAATACTTCCGTTGTGGGGTCCACCAATGATTGTGTCGTCGTACGAATATTCTCTGTTAAAATGAATATTCACCGACCAATCGAATATTATATAACCACTTGCTTACTTTGCAAAATTTATAAATATTACCCACAACCATAACATTATATCAAATCCACACCATAATATTCAAAAATATATTTCGAAAAAATTATTCTTTATTCATAAAAGTTGAGGTCTTACAACCTCCCCTTTTTATGAAATTTTGTCCTCAAAATTAGGGTACGTACCTGGTATATCGAAGAGGTGAGGATATCTTGACTTCATCTCAGATTCTAACTCCCAGGTCATGTCCTCCACATCGTGGTTTCTCCACAAAACTTTGACTTGAGGTATAACTTTAGAGCGTAGATTATGATCCTTCTTATCCAAGATTTTAACAGGTAACTCTTCATACGTTAAATCTTCTTCTATCTTGTTTGGTTCTAATTCAATAATATGGTTCGGGTCTTTCACATATTTACGTAACATAAATATGTGAAAAACGTTATGAACATGAGACATACTTGGCGGTAATGCGAGTCTATAGGCCACAGCTCCTACTCGATCGAAGATTAAAAATGGGCCAATGAATCGAGGATTGAGCTTTCCTCACTTTCCAAATCTTGTAACTCCTTTCCATGGAGCAACACGTAACAACACATGATCTCCAATACTGAATTCCACGTCTTTTCGATGAAGATCAGCATAACTCTTTTGTCGATCTTGTGAGATTTTTATACGTTGTCGGATCGTTTGAATCTTTTCCGTAGTCATACTAACCAAATCCGATCCCAACAACGTTGCTTCACCCACCTCATCCTAGCATACTAGAGAAAGACACCTTCTTCCATACAACGCCTCAAATGGAGCCATACCAATACTTGCTTGATAAAAATTATTGTAGGAAAACTCCAGCAATGGTAAGAACTTGTCCCAACTTCCCTTGAAGTCAAGGACACAGAGTCTTAATAAATATTCAAGAGTTAGAATAGTCCTTTCCGACTGCCCATCCGTTTCATTTGAGGATGATATGCCGAACTAAATTGTAAATCTGTGCCTATAACTTTTTGAAAACTAACCTAAAATTTTCAAGTGAATTTTGGGTCTCAATCAGAAACTATGGATACTGGCATACCATGCAATCTTACGATCTCGTTTATATACATACTAGCAAGACGTTCAAGTGTAAAAGTTTCTAGTATCGGTAAGAAATGAGCAGACTTGGTCAGTCTATCAACAATGACCCAAATTGCATCTATGCCTTGAGAAACCTTGGAAAGACCAGTAATGAAATCCACGGTAATGTGCTCCCACTTCAATTCTGGAATTTCAACTGGTTACAATGGACCTTTTGGCACTTGATGCTTCGTCTTGACTCGTTGACAAGTTAGAAACCTTTAGATAAACCTCGCTATATCTCTCTTCATATTACTCCACCAAAATGTATATCGAAGATCACGATAAATTTTGGTACTCCCAGGATGGATTGTAAACGGTGTGTTGTGCGCCTCCATCATGATTTTATACTTCAAGTCAGAATCGTTAAGAACACAAAGTCTGGAGTTAACTCGAAATATTCCTTCTTCATTGATTCTTGCTTCCGGAATAGCACCTTCTTGCACTTTCTTCTTCATACGCATCAGCTTCAGGTCTGTAGTTTAAGCAACTTTAACTTTATCGATTAAAGTCGGTTCTACTAGTATATTCACCATCATCACATGGGTCCCTGGAGTCTTTAGCTCTATCTCCATCCTTCGTAAGTCATACAAAATGGGTCTTTGCGTTGATAATATTGCACTCGTACACGCATACGATCTTCTACTCAACGCGTCAGCTACCACGTTCTCTCTTCCACAATAATATTGAATGGTACGATCGTAATCTTCAACAGCTCGAGCCAAAGTATTTGGCACATTATACGATCATTTTAGGTAAATAAATATTTGAGGGTTTTAGAAATGGGTTTTGTACTGAGGTTAATACAAAATTCGATTTCACATTCTAGGGGTAAGCTAAGAAGTCTTCAGGAATACATCACGAAATTTATTAACAATAGAAATATCATTCAAAACTGTGACCCTCATCCAAGACTTGGATAACATGTCACATTTATATCTATCAACTTGCCATCGTTATTCACAATGTCCCCTACGAAAAGTTCGGCTTCGATGAATTCCACACAAGGAAGTCACTAGCGAAAGGCTCGGGGCTCTTTACTTATGGCTTGATATAACAGTGATTAACTTTAGTGGTTTGATTGCTTGAATTTGTATAACAGGTTGGTTAGGAATATGAAAGTTAACAACCTTACGAAAATAATCAATTTTGGCAATGATAAGTAGTTAACTAATCGATTCCTAAAATTACATCAAAGGCAAGTATTTTCAAAGAGATAAGATCGACAGGTAACGTGAAAGTGTCGATTTGAATCAAATAAGATTTATAAACAGTAGAGGTAACGAAGGTTTCTAATAACGAAGTTTCAACCAATAAGTCAAAGTCTAACTTCTCTGGAGTCTAATTTAAACGTTGAGCGCGAGCAAGAGAGATAAAAGAATGGGTAGAACCGGTATCTAATAAGGTATAAACTTCGTAAGAATTTATAATTAACTAACCCGTGCTAACTTTGTTCGGGTCACTCACTTTTGGAGAAGTCACAAAAAACGCTCTTCCTGAAACCACCGACTTTATTTTGTTCGTATCCGCCTTTGGTGCCATCGTCCCAGCTGGACTTGACTTTGCTGCACGACAAAATCGGGCTAGGTGACCTTCTTTTCCACAATTGTAACATGCTTTAGACTGCATCGTGCAGTTTGAACTTATGTGTCCTTCCCCTCCACATTTGTAACATACGACCGGTGGTTGTTCACCTTCCTTAACAACAGGTGCTGGTGCTGACATCTTTCCATAAATTATTGAATCTCCTCTTTTTGAAATGTCCACTCTTATTGTCATGACCATGATTACCACCGAAGTGATTACCATTACTGGCATGTTGATTCCCTCCACGTTTGTTGTCACCGCTTCGATGAATGCTACCACTGGTATTATCGACTTGCTGGCTGCTCTCTTTTGGTTGGGTTGACTCATTATCGCGCTCCAATAACTGAGCCCTATTCACAACATTTGAATACAAACACAGTTTATGAGAGATAAGTTATTGACGTATCTCAGGTTTTAAACCTCTTAGAAACATCTGCGTCATTCTCTCCTCATTATCAACCAAGTGGGATGCAAACCGAGACAACTCAGCAAACTTAGCTTTGTACTGCGCCACTGTCATATTGTTTTGCTCAACCTTGATGAACTCTACCTCTTTCATGTGACGAATACTTTCAGGAAAGTACTTGTTATTGAACAGCTCTTGGAACTTCTCCCAAGATATTTTGAGTGCGGTAGGTTGAGTACGCTTTACAGATTCCCTCCAGTAATCTGCCTCTGCTCGCAACATGAAGGTGGCAAAGGGAACATTTTGCTCCTCGGAGCATCCTAAGACATCAAATATCTTTTTGATCTACTTTATCCATGTCTCCGTCTTAAGTGGTTTTGGCTCTCAAAAAAACTCTGGTGCTCCCAGCTCCTTGAACTGCTTAGCGGTGACCTTTCGAGAGTTGTCAGTGTTTCCACCTGCATTTTGGACAGGAGCCACTTTTGCCTGATGTTGCACGAATTGTATAAAGCCTCTGAACATCCCATCGTTCACCATTTCATCGGTGTTATTGTTTACATGAGGATTATTATCTTCCTATTGCACATTATCCTGGGCATTAATTTGTGGTGACTCAACGGTCTCATGTGCTTCATTGTTTATATCAACATTTTTGGATGCCATTTTCAAATACTGCCACAAAATAAGGGTTAATTAACATATCACATATTATCCCTATACTCTGACCGACCAATTAAATACCAAATAAACTTAGGTAGGTCATACTAGCGAAGGAATTGCCCGTCTCTCCCCTCCTAGTTTTTGTCTCACATCTCAGCCAGGGATTATATCCCTAAGATTTGATACCAACTGTGACGCCCCCAAAATAGGTATACATCACCCATCTTGAGTCGCCAAATACATGGTACAAAATTCAAATACAACTTAATTATACAACAGTCGTGTAAAATACGACAAAACATAATCTAAGAGTTTTAATAAGAATATTGTCATCTAGACAATATCCGCACTCAATGGAGTCTTCTTTACATTTATTGTCACACTATTTAACAGAATAGTGAGGACTACTAATGCTATCATCTGGACCGTCACTCCGTTCCCTGACTAGTCCCGGCTACGTTCTCCTTTCCTGAAGAGAACAGTGAAAGAAAGGGTGAGCTCAACTAGCCCAGTAAGAAATATTATGACTAATATAATACAGAATAAATTATCATTAGTCTTCAACAATTTTAAACTGATAAAATACAATAGACATAAAATTTAATTGCATCGGAATAAACAATCCATTAGAAGAGTCAAGTAGAGCATGATATCTATTATCTTCTATGTTTTAAAATGTTTCATCAATTTTTTTCACTGACTCTCAGCTTAATAAATAAATCACATCATCGAGTCATTCCTGCACTACGGGCCAATGATATTCATTAAATCATCAATGGTCATGACTTTACCGAATAATCCCTGGTCACAATCATACCAAAAACTGTCCATCAGTGCACTACAGGCTACTGAGGACTTTTACCACATCATTTATAACATTACAGGTTATGATTATACCGAATAATCCCTGTTCATAATCATACCAAGTCCATCTATGCACGTAAGCCAAAGATTACTTTCATCACAATATAAGCATGAGGATGATTACAATGACATAATAATTCAATAAAACAAGTTCAAAAATAAATTTTATAGATTTATAAGTTAATTTATCTTGAAATCAATTACGTCCAAATTATCAACATGATACTGCTTTGTGCAGTAAAATTCAAGAATGCTCAGAAGAATATTTCCATAAAAAAATACCGGATAAAGCACAAATATCCAGAATATTCTACTAATTTCATGGAGTATAGAAGCCAAAACTTTAACCAAATGAGTATCATAAAATATATGAAACTACAAATGGATTTTTACCCGCCATGCGGTAATCCACGTAGACAGATCATTTTCACAATTTAATAAGGAATGAATACGAAGGATCATTCACCATACATGTGATAATCCACATAGACAGGTTATTCTAACAGAATAATTGTGACGCCCCCAAAATAGGTCTAATCCAACCAACCCATTCTGAGTCGCCAAATACATGGTACAGAAAATAACTACAACTTTTTTACTACAATTTTCGTGCAAAATATAACAACACATATGTTGTGAGTTTTGATGCAAATATATACCAACTGTGACTCTGGACACCAACTTGGATAGCACGTCACAATGACACCTTACATAAAGGCAAAGTCAATAACTTTTTAGGGAGAACCTCCACAATAAGAGACCACCGTTCTATTCTCCTGTTAACCTCGCTCGACCCAGCTACACTCTTATTATCTGAAAGGAATTGTGAAACAGAAGGGTGAGCACAACTAGCTCAGTAAAGAATATTATGGCTAAAGATAAATAAATTATCAATAGTCTTCATCAGTAATAAATCAGAGATTTAGAACATATGGTAGATGATAAAACTTTTCAACCATAGTTGCAGCGGAATGAGCAATCCATTAGAAGAGTCAAATAGACCATAAAGTCTATTATCTTCTCCATGTTAAAAGTTCACCAACAATATTTTAACCATGTAACATCAATCAACAGTTCCTGTCCACAATCATGTGAATAACTCATAATCATAATTTTAGTTCTAAATTCCTTTTCGCATTCAGGACGAATATAATTTTCATCACCTGAAACATCAAAGATCATGGTTATACCAAATCACAGTTCATGTTCATAATCATACTAATAAATTCATCTTTGCACTACGGGCCAAAGATATTCATCAACAGACCATCTTTGCACTACATGCCAAAGATATTCATCAGAAATCATTCATCTTTGCACTACGAGCCAAAGATATTCATCAATAAGTCATCTTTGCACTATGGGCCAAAGATATTCATATCTCAAAGAAATATATAATCATTTCAGAATTTATATAAACCATAATTATAACCGTGTTGATCAATTCACCTTTGCACTTAAGCTAAAGATATTCAATTGTAAATTCAATGGTCATGATAATACCAGTCACAATTCAACTTTTCACTACTGGCCAAAGAGAACCCTAGTCATGATCATACCAATAATCTACCCATCTTACACTCCAGTGAAAGAGAATTTCAACATCAGAGTTATAAAAATGTTATATATGATAATAAAATCACTATAATCAATACATAGTTTTAATCTCCAGAGTAATATTCATAAATCAACCATAATTTGATTAAAAAAAGAAATCAATTTTGTAGTGAATAGTACCCGTGAATAGTAACTCATAAATAGTAACTCGTAAATAGTAACTCATGAATAGTAACCTGTCGTGAATAGTAACTCGTGAATAGTAACTCATGAATAGTAACCTCGACATAAAAAAGTTCCAAATTTGATAAAAAATTCCAACCAATATTTTGGCATAATGATATTGAAGAAATAATATCATTTTTGAATAAAATAACATCCCTTATTATCCCTTACCTCAAAAGAACAGTACTTCTGACTAGAATAACGCTGAACGAACTTGCACCGTATAGAAACACTCAAGATATCAAAATACTCACAAGAATACACTCGATAATATAGAGAGAGAAATAGAGAGAAAACTTCAGTTTCTGGTGTGATTTTTAATTCTAACCTAAGCACCTATTTATAGGAAATTGCTTAGAACACCAAAGCAGAAAATTTAATAAATTAATAATATAATTATAAAATTTTCTTACACATACCCAAGAAATCTGAATTCAGCTAATTTCAACCACCAGTGGGCCCCCCAAATATAACAAAAACGTTTTTGTTATTAAAATTAATTAAAACTTTCAAAAATTAATTATTTCGGAACCACGGAACTTCAATAATTCATAATAAATAGCCCTTTTATCAAAAAATTTGAATCTCGCGTTTGTGTATAGGAAATTCAATTCTCTACAACTTTGCAGAAGAAAGTTTTTCCAATTTCCAAACAGAAATTGACCGAAATCTACAAATGGGAAATTTTACAAGCTATAATCAAATTTCAGTCAAGAAATGGGGTCCACCGACACACAAAACATGTGTTAATTATTTAATGCAACAAAAATACTCTTCCTCCTCATATACTCATATATCCCACATTTATTATAAAAATATCATCATTATTATATTATAATAATATAATAAAATATTATTTTATCAGAAAAGATAAAATATCAATTTTCAACAATTGTCACTTTAAAAATTTTCTCCATCTATATCTACATAAAATAAATATTTTCCTCATCGTATAAATCAATAATTAATTATTCACAAATATTATTACAGAATCACAATAATGACAACCAGACAGTTCCCAGGAAAGAGGGGGCTTTTCAATAAGAATTTTTCCTTACTGGCGCGCAATTAGGTAACTAAACCTCTCCTTAGACAGAACTTTTTAGACATTACCAATAATGTTATCTAATAATATTATTCGAATAATATGAATTATTGCTTCGATAATAGAAAATATTGTGTAGTGACAATTATTAAAATAACAGTAATATAAAATATCAACGCAGCAATTATTGAATCAATAAAATACTGAACAGTAATTACTGTAACAATTATTGAGTAGTGCCTTCTTACGTAAGAATCAATAATTGGTGCAATACCGTGTGCTACTGTGCAACAACGCGTATTACTGTATTTTAACCACCGGGTATTCCAACAGTGTTAACGGTAACAACTACGTCGTTATTTATAAAAACTCCTTTTTGTCATTTTCTTCATCTAATCGCTTTTCGTTATGGAGCCCACACAAGGCTGCGCTGTCGTATGAATATTCCCCGACAGAAAGAATATTCCACGACCAAACGAATATTCCCCGACAACAATGAATATTTAATAACCACTTGCGTATTTCGAAAAAAAATTCATATATCACCCTTAACTTTAACTTTTTATCAATTTAACCATTTACTAAATAGAAAAATTGAATACTTTTATTTCATAAAATTCGGGGTCTTACAATAATAAAAAATGGAACCAGGTCATGCGTAATCCGCACAAACAGGATATTCCAACAAAATAATAAGGACTGGAATAACAGAAGAATTCATCATGCATGCGATAGACTGCACAAACATGTTATTCCAATAGAATAATAAAGAATGGAACCAGGTCTAGAGTAGTTCGCACAGACAGGATATTCCAACAGAATAATAAAGAATAGAATAACAAAGAATTCACCATGCATGCGATAGACCGCACAAACAGGTTATTCCAACAGAATAATAAAGAATGGAACCAGGTCTAGTGTAATCCGCACAGACAGGATATTCCAACAGAATAATAAAGAATAAAATAACAAAGAATTCACCGTACATGCGATAGACCGCACAGACATGTTATTCCAACAGAATAATAAAGAATGGAACCAGGTCTAGCGTAATTCGCACAGACAGGATATTCCAACAGAATAATAAAGAATGGAATAACAGAAGAATTTCACCATGTATGCGGTACTTCGCATAGACAGGTTATTCCAACATAATAATAAAGAATGGAATAGTAGAAGAATTTCACCATGTATGCGGTACTTCGCATAGACAGGTTATTCCAACATAATAATAAAAAATAGAATAACAATAGCTCTCTTCATGAATACAAAATAAATAATACCCCTTACCTTAGAAAGAAACTGGATACTAGAGTAGAGAGGTAACAAACTTCTCTTCTTCTTTCTCTTTATAATTTCTCTCTATAATAATTGCTCTATAGCTTTAGTGAATTGGTGAGAAATGAAGGAAGAATGAGCTTCTATTTATAGGAAAATATATTTTCGATAATTGCACGTTTTGGGGCTCAAAATATTACAGTACAATACCCTCAACTTTTCTTTCATTTTTAATTTAGTCCTGCAAGTATTATCAAACTTGCACCACTTCTCCTAATAGTAAATAATGTGAATCAATAGTTCAATCATGTGAATCAATAGTTATAATCATGTGAAAATATGAATTATAGTATAGTACCTCCATCTATACCTCCATTTTTAACTTAGTCATACAAGTATTATCAATCTTGCACCAACCCCCCTAATAGTACTAGAATGTGAATCAATAGTACACACATGTGAACATATAGTTATAATCATGTGAATTAATAGCAATTAATTGCTCATTTATCCGGTTAATTACCCGACTGGTAAGTATAACTTTCAGACATCAATTAATATCGAAATAAATGTCGATATCCACTAACACTAATAATTCCAACACAATAAAACTATCAATTTCATCTTTAATCAACACGAACTTATTCATCATTAATATTATAACTCATAATATTTAACAACCAGGACATTCCCAGGAAAGAGGGGGCTTTTGTGATGCCCCTAAAATAGGTCCAATCCATCCAACCTATTCTGAGTCGCCAAATACATGGTACAGAAAACAACTACAACTTTATTACTACAACAACATATATTTTGTGAGTTTTGATACAAATATATACCAACTGTGACTCATGTCCCAACCATGGACAGCGCCTCACAGTGATACCTTACATAAAGGTACAGTCAATAACTGTTTTAAAAATTAAAATCTTTGGGAAGTGCTGAAGGAAACTTTCGTACATAGGAGGCCATGAATCTAAGTTATGATAGATATCATATATCCAGAGAATTATCCTTGGTTGATCCAATAGACCCCAAAGAAAAATGAGAAGATTACTATCATGTTCCTTCCAATGGTGAGTCTGCTCTTGACATATAACTATCTCCACTGTCTGCAATTGAACGTTATGTTTCAACTAAACTCCGAGATCATATAGGTAGTGCTCGTAGATATACTCAGCAAGTGGATGTGCACAACCCTGTCTTATGATAACTCGTAGGTCATTAGACATCTTGTATGATAGGTAAAACACCCTTCCAGAGTTGGGTTCACCTCACCCTATTCAGTTCACAAAAATTAAATATCAAATGACGTATACAATACGATACACTTATCTAAAGTTCTCAATAAAATTATTTCTATACTATTTAGGGAGAACCTCAACAGCTATAGACCACCGTTCTATTTCTCTGTTATCCCCGCTCGACCCGGTAACACTTTTATTACCTGAAAGGAATTGTGAAGCAAAATGGTGAGCATAACTAGCTCAGTAAAGAATATCATAACTAAAGATAATTAAATTATCAATAGCCTTCCTCAGTAATAAATCAGAGATTTAGAACATATGGTAGATGATAAAACTTTTCAACCATAGTTCTAGCGGAACGAGCAATCCATTAGAAGAGTCAAATAGACCATAAAGTCTATTATCTTCTCCATGTTAAAATTCCACCAACAATATTTTATCCTTGTGACATCAGTCAACAGTTCCTGTCCACAATCACGTGTATAACTCATAATCATAATTGTAGTTCTAAATTCCTCTTCGCACCTAGGATGAAGATAATTTTCATCATCTGTCTTTACCTGAAACATCAAAGATCATGGTTATACCAAATCACAGTTCCTGTTTATAATCATACTAATGAATTCATCTTTGCACTACGGGCCAAATATATTCATTATTATTTCATCGTTGCACTACAGGCCAAAGATATTTAACAACATGTCATCTTTGCACTACGGGCAAAAAATATTCATCAATAATTCATCTTTGCACTATAGGCCAAAGATATTAATATCTCAAAGAAATACATAATCATTTCAGAATTTATATAAACCATAATTATAACCATGTTGATTAATTCACCTTTACACTTATGCTAAAGATATTCAATTATAAATTCAATGGTCATGATCACACTAGTCAACAATTCATCTTTGCACTACTGGCCAAAGAGGACCCATAGTCACAATCACACCAATAATCTACCCATCTTTACACTTAAGTCAAAGAGAAATTTTATCACCAGGATTATAAAAATGTTATATATGATAATAAAAATAATATGATCAACAACTGCATTTAATTTCAAGAGTAAGATTCATAAATCAATGATTTCATAACTCCTTAATCCAAATGTTATAAATCACTTAATAATCTCATAATCTAATAATATTAATATTACCACAATATTTTAATCATTTCTTAAATTTATAAACAATTTATTTTAATTGTTTACACTTTACTAATTAATACATTTAATCATCCTAAAATGCCAAACTAATAAAAATAATAACCAAAACCCTCATAAAAAATCTGCATATACCTTATATAGGATTCCCAATCCATAAAATCCTATTTTTTAATTTAGTTACTTCACATAACATATTTAATTCATTTACTCATAACTACTCTATTTTCATGAAAAATACCAAATCAGTACAAACAAATTTTCTTTTCTGGGATTTAACAGAACATAGTCCCATATTGAACATATATTTTTCTCGGAATTTTTAAAATTCATTTACTATTTTTCATATGGCCAAAACTGCCGAATATTTAAACATTTATCATAAATTGTACTTTTGTCCAAAAATTCTAAAATTTACAGGGTATACTGATATTATATACATGTACTCCCAATAAAAATTTCACCAATTTTGGAGTTAACCACAAGGAGTTATAAGGGTTTACTTTTAAAATAGTCTTTTCTCATAAAATTCATAACTCTTAATCTATATATCCAAAAATCGCCATTTTTGGACACAATTAAGAAAACTCATCAAATTATCATTTCAATTTTTTCTAGAATTTTTGAAGGTCAGAAAAATTTTAAAACTGAAAAACATAATAACCCTTAAAATCCCTTACATCAAAAGAGCAGTACTTATGACCGGAACATCGGATGTAAAGTCGAAAGAAACTTGCACTGAATAGTAACTCTCAAAGTATCTAAATACTCACAAAAATACGCTCAACAATATAGAGAGAAAGAAAACTTGTTTCTGGTGTGATTTTTAATTCTAACATAAGCACCTATTTATAGGAAAATGCTAGAACGCCAAAGGAGACTGAATTAATAAAATAATATTATTAATTTTCTTCTATCCTATATATACTCACTGTAAGACCCCGAATTTTATGAAATAAAAGTATTAAATTTTCCTATTTAGTAAATGGTTAAATTAATAAAAAGTTAAAGTTAAGTGTGATATATATAAGATTTTCAAAATAAGCAAGTGGCTATAAAATACTTATTGTTATCGGAGAATATTCGTATTACGGCGCAGTCATTTGTGGGCTCCATAATGGAATAACTGTCGGATGAAGAAAACGACAAGTTTAAGTTTTTATATATAACGGCGTAGTAATTACCGTTAACACTGTTGGAATACCTGGTGGTTAAAATACAGTAATATGTGTGGTTGCACAGTAGTACACGATATTGCATAGTAGTTTTGAATTATTGATTCTTACGTAAGAAGGTACTACTCAATAATTGTTACAGTAATTACTGTTTAATATTTTATTTTATTGATTCAATAATTGCTGCATTGATATTTTATATTATTGTTATTTCAATAATTGTCACTGCACAATATTTCCCATTATCAGATCAATAATTCATATTATTTGAATAATATTATTAGATAGCATTATTGGCAATGTCTAGAAAGTTCTGTCAAGGAGAGGTTTGGTCACCTAATTGCGCGCCAGTAAGGAGAAATCCTTATTGGAAAGCCCCCTCTTTCCTGGAAACCACCTGATTGTCATTATTGTGATTCTGTAATATTATTTGTGAATAATTAATTATTGATTTATATAATAAGGAAATATTTATTTGATGCAGATATAAATGATCGATTTATTTATGTGGTTATAAATAAAGGAATTAATATTGTGGTGTTTTATCAGTATTTTTATCAGAATGGAGATATTAAAAATCAAATCAGTGTTCTTACGATATATTGCGTGAGCTATAATTTTTAATCCGACCGTTAGATCGTTGTGATTTTTGGATATGTTACACATATATAAGTTGAGTATATGTCCACAAATTTTGAACCGTTAAAAATGAACGTATGATTTGTTATGAATTTTAAGAGGTGACTGGTTCAGAAATTGTTGAAGTTTCGGAACTTATAGACATTGTAAATATTGTAATTTAATAATATGAATAACTTTGACGTCTCAATTATTGATTTAATAATATAACATATTATGCAGATGATACTGTGACAATAATCGAATCAATAATATGAGAGATATGATGCAATAATTACTATAGCAATAATTGAGTATAACTGAGTGACTTCTCACGTAAGCATCAATAATCAATATCGTGTCCTACTATGCAACCACGCGTATTGCTGTACTTTTACTACCGAGTAGTTTTACAGTTTAACGGTAAAACTTCCGCCGTTATTTTTAGAAAAAGATAATTATATTGTTTTCTAATTACGACAATACTTCTGTTGTGGGGTCCACCAATGATTGTGCCGTCGTACGAATATTCCCTGTTAAAATGAATATTCTCCGACCAATCGAATATTATATAACCACTTGTTTACTTTGCAATATTTGTAAATATTACCCACAACCATAACATTATATAAAATCCACACCATAATATTCAAAAATATATTTTAAGAAAATTATTTTTTATTCATAAAAGTTGGGGTCTTACATCTAATCCTGCAGAGATTGTATCTTCAATACCATCGTCTTCACCCAAACTGACTTCTTCTGCGGTTGATAGAGAAGATGCTGCTGGACTTGACTTTCTATTACTTTTCTATTTTTTCCACTATTATCTGTTCTCCATTTCGGTGCATCCTTTAATATTCTCCAACAATGCATAAATCCAAATGATTGGTTTTGCATACTTTTGAACATCTCTAATGCTTGACATATCTATTGAAAAATTATTTACAAAGTATTAAATATAAAAATATAAGAATAAAAATTAATGAAATTTTACATAAAAAAATTAAAATACCTTATCTTGTTCGCCTACACCGTTTTGTTGAATTCTTTCAATTGAAGCATAATATCCAAAAATATTTGTTCACCGCGAGTTGAATTGTTGACCAACATTTCACCATAGCAGTAGAATTGCGTTCAGACTCAAAATTTTTGTATTCGTGAACTCTTTCCCAATATCTTCCATGTTTCTGATCGTTTCCATGAATTGGATCCATGCTTACATTAAGCCATGCGAAAAAAAGAAGGGTATCTTCATCAATAGTGCAATTTCCCTTTCGCCCTGTTCTTTTATTGGACTCATTTTCTGGAGTCTGAATTGGTACATCAGTTTGAAATGAAAATTTATCCAACAAATTTGGATCATCAAGTTAGATACCTTCAGATAATAATGAAGAATAATACATCGGAGGGCCATGATTTTTCATCTAAAAAAAATTAAAGAGATATTATCAATAAAAACTAAAATTAAATATAATAAAAATACAATAATTAACAAAATACTTACCATTGCTAAATGTTGAAGTAATTGATTGAGAGATTGTAAAATGTGTTGAATAATGTTACATATTTATAGATTTTTATTTTCTATCCGTTGATTTCATTTTATTACCGTTCTGAATTTTATTTTATTACCGTTCTGAATTCCAGATCTAACCGTTGGCCTCCCCCTTCGTCTCCTTCATCTCTTCATCTGCTTCATCTCTTCTTCAACCTGCCCTTCTTCTCCTTCTCTATTTTTTTATTCAACCGAGCTTTCTATTTAAATATAATATAAATTATAGTCCACGAGATTTCGTTCGCTGATTTAATCGGTTTTGCTTGTCATAAAAAGGGGCAGACTAAATTTACTCCATCTGCTGGAGCGCAATTTCCATCCTAGACTAAATATAGTCTACCAATCACGCAACTCCGGCTTGTTGGAGTTGCTCTAAGTGGCTAAGTCCCTAACATCAGCCCCTTCTCCTCCTGTCCTCCATCTCCCTCACGACTCACGTTCCTAATTCCATCAGGACCATCACTATGTTTTTTCACCAGATCCTCTATCGACTGAGAGACAGAACGAAGCCAGGATTCGCGAGCACATTTTTTGCCTTGTCCAATTGCTTTAATCTTTGATTCCTTCGACAAGAAAGTGTCACATTCTGGCCACCAAAATCTCATAGCATCATCATAGTAATTTATTGGAGCTAGAGCACTCATGTGGTACGCTCCTGGATGAAGATAACACAACAAATCTGAACTTGCCATGGATTAAATAGAAAGTAAAGAGAAGAAATAAAGGTGAGAAAAGATGAGGAAAATAAGAAGTAAATTCATTCATTCATTTTCAAGCTGCAATTGCAGTACATAGCCTTTATATATAAGGCTATTCTCACTCTCTCACTCTAACCAAATTAACCTCGCATTTGTAGTAAATTATACCCATGTCATTTATTAGCTATTATGATATTCCCCATTCCTTGAAAATAAATCTTGTCCATAAGGATTACATTTTGAGATCCATCCATGTATCCTAAATTTGATGTGAGCTTCATTGTTCCGAAACATAAGAGAGTTGTCTTTCATGGGTTGCAAAAATTTGCCAACCTTCCAAAATCACCCTGGATCAAACACCAAAAGTTTTGTACCATATCCAAGATCAAGTTCATCTTACTTCAACATCTTAGTAAGCACAATAGCTCCACATAATCCAGTATTAGAACAATGACATGCACACATGCCTTAAGAGCATTTTGGATAATTTGAGAACCCATCTTTTGATCAAAATTGAAAATCTTCAGCCTTTCAAACTCCTTTAAATCATAGTGAACAGCTACATCACCTGGGACAATTCTTTTTCTAGCTGCCTTTGTAGCACTCAAAGCAGCAATGACTCCATAAAAGCAACAAAAGAATACAAGGATTTGCATAGAATCATGCCAACTTATCAACATAGGATATTCTTTGTTTCCAAATAGACCTTAAATTAAAGTTCTAAGTGTAACACGGAAGCTAGTCAAACTATTACCATCAACATCCAATTTTGAACTATTTTTAAAATCCCTTGTTAAATTGTTGCTGCCTTTATTTATTTCGACTTCACACTCTATAGCAGTCTTAAACTAGTTAACCAAGTTAGCAAGTTTACCACACTTGTTTGAAACAAAACTTTTGTGGCCCACTTTGGCAATTGAAGGAAGACAACTAGTAGTACCACTTGAGCTAATTTCCATAACCAACACAAGTGTATCAACAATTGTAGTCGAGATTACCATCTTTTTACAATGACTTTTCTCTATTTCAGAGCCCTTAATCAGCCTCCAATTAATTTCTAAAGTTGACCCATTCAAAACATTTAATGCTTCAGTGAATACTTCTGTATAGAATCGTACATTTAAGTCTTCTTGAAGGAAGCCTACTTTAATGCTCAATGAATTTATGTTCCAACTACCAAATTGTCCTTTTCTGTGCAAAATTTCTTGGCATTCTTGTACTCCGTTACTTTCACTTTGCGAATTCCTATTGTTGAGACGGGGAGTCACCTTCAGCGTTTTGGCCTTCTATTTCTCTATTTTTCCAATTGAAACTTCATATTCAATATACTCGATGAGAATGGTGGATGTAATTGCAGCTATATTGAGGCAAATTGTACCAACTAGCAGCCATGATGGCTGTGACACCCCCAAAATAGGTATACATCACCCATTCTGAGTCGCCAAATACATGGTACAGAAACAACTACAACTTTATTAATACAATTGTCGTGCAAAATATGACAACACATAAACTGTGAGTTTAAATAAAAATATTATCTTCTAAACAATATTCACACTCAAATAAGTTCTCATTATAATTATTGATACATAATTTTACAAAAATAGTGATAAATACGAAAACAACTTTCTAGAACCATCATTTCATACCCCGACTAGTACTCGCTACATTCTATCATCCTGAGAAGAAAAATGGAACAAAAAGAAAAAGGGTGAGCTCAACTAGCCCAGCAAAGAACATTATGACTAAGATAATATAGAACGAATTATCGTTAGTCCTCAACAGGAAAAATCTGATAAAATATACTAGACAACAAGTTCCAGATCAATATTCACAATGGAAATAACAATTAATTAGAAGAGTTAAATAGAGAACGAAATCTACTATCTTCTATGATTTTAAAGTCTATCATCAATATTTTATCCCTGTAATATCAATTAATATACATTTTGAATCAAATATTCATCTTTGCACTACAAGCCAAAGATATTCATCAGTTGGTCATGTTCATCTCAACACCTGTTCATCTTTACACTACGGGCCAAAGATATTCATTAGAAAATCATTCATCTTTGCACTACATGTGACGTTATCACATCTTTTTGAGTCCCTTATGGAAGTCTATGCCATCTATGGATGGATAACCTTCAAATTTGAGACCTAGGGCTAGATTGATGTCCTTAGCCCTAGTTTGATTTTAAGTTACCTGACTTTCGCAATGATGGTGTTGTTTTCAAATACCCCGTTATTGTAGAACTCTTTTACCAGCTTCGGGTAGATCAATGTGTCTATACCCAAGGCTTCTTTGAGGCCTGCCTTCTTCAGTAGCGACAAAGTTTTGTGAAATTGGGGTTCAGCTATTTTGAACTCGTCAAAGCAGAGTCTGTAGTCGGAGATAACACTGGAAGCCGCCATTGATTTTCTTGCAGGAAGTGTGATTTACTGAGCTTTCTAGATAGCTTAGGGTTTCTTCTTGCAGAGATAAGGAGAGGGATAAGCTTTTGAAGTTCTGATTTCAAAAGGGCGCTTCAAATGGTACAAGTAACTTCCCTCTCTCCATTTTGCTTAGTGGGACAGGTGTCGAATTCTGCTTGGCTCTACGAATTTGACAGAGGGATTGTACTGAATTACCCTTGACTTTTTTTGGACTAATATGTTCTTCGGGAGGACTAAGATCGTTGAAATGGTCCTTGGAATCGTCAAGTTTATTCTACCATCATTGAGTTTATTCAGCAGTCGTCGTGTCTGAGCTGCAATCGTAGAGTCTGAACTGTAATTGTCGAGTCTGACTAGCAATCATAGAGTCTGACCAAGTCCTCATGATGAACTTTTGACTTAGCATTCTTCTTTGTTTAAGGTAGCTCAGGAAGGGCCAACCACATTGAATGAATCAAGGGTAAGGTTTGTCCCTGAGGCACTTATCAGAGATATTATTTTGTTTGATACTTGATCATCATAGGGTGCTCCTTTGGTTTTGATGTAGCTCTGTTATCGTTGAGTCTGCACCGCAATCGTTGAGTCTTCACTGCGATCGTTGAGTCTTCACTTCTATCGTTGTCGTTATATGATACTTCGGTTCTACGATCGTGGACTTCCTTTTATCATGTCTATGATTTCGAACATAGCCTTTAAACCTGTATGGTTAGTACATACTAAAGCATATTTTTCATGGTTGTAAGTTAAGCATGCCTAGCTCACTTATTAACTTGTTAAATCTGGATTCATCTAGAGGCTTTATAAAGACATCAGCAAGTTGATTTTCAGTAGGGATATATTATAAAGATATAGTTCCATTTTGTACATGATCCCAAAGGAAGTGATACCTTATTTCTATATGCTTAGTCCTAGAATGCATGACATGATTATGAGTTATAACAATTGCACTTGTGTTATCACAGTGAATAGGAATGGATTTAAATTCAAACCCATAATCTGTTAGTTGATTTTTCATCCATAAGATCTAAGCACAGCAACTGTCTGCAACAATGTATTCAGTTTCTGCAGTTAAAGCAGATACTGAATTTTGCTTCTTGCTAAACTAGGGCACAAGTCTGTTTCCTAGCAATTGACAGGTGCCACTGGTACTCTTTCTATCAATTTTGCAACCTGTAAAATCAGCATCTGTTATCCCGTTAGCTCAAATGAGAACTCCTTGGGATACAAAATCCCTAAGTGGGGTGTATCTTTGAGATATCTGAAAATCCTCTTTACAACAAATAAATGAGATTATTTAGGAATAGCCTAAAATCTAGCACAAATGTATGTTGCAAACATTATATCTGGTCTACTGGCAGTTAGATATAAAAGAGAGACAATCATACCTCTATATTGAGTTATATCAATATTTTTACCTTTTTCATCTTTGTCAAGCTTGGTTGCAGGAGCAATTGGGATTTTCATGGGAGAGGCTGACTCCATGCCATACTTCTTAAGTAAGTATTTAATGTACTTGGCTTGGTTGATGAAGATTCCTTCATCAGTCTGCTTTATTTGCTATCCAAGGAAGAAGTTCAGCTCACCCATCATGCTCATTTCAAACTTGCTCTGCATAAGCTTGGAGAATATCTTGCATAGCTTTTCATCAGTAGATCCAAAGATAATATCATCAACACATATTTGAACTAATAGGACTTTGTCTTTGTGCTTTCTAAGAAATAGTGTGGTATCTACTCTACCTCTAGTGAATTCATTTTCAATAAGGAAGTTAGTTAGTGTTTCATACCATGCTCTAGGTGCTTGTTTAAGACCATATAAGGCTTTGTCTAATCTAAAGACATAATTAGAAAGAGATGGATTGATGAAACCTAGAGGCTACTCTACATAGACTTCTTCTTGAAGTTCATCATTCAAGAATTCACTCTTGACATCTATCTGAAAGATAGAAAGAGATAGTGTGGTATCTACTCTACCTCTAGTGAATTCATTTTCAATAAGGAAGTTAGTTAGTGTTTCATACCATGCTCTAGGTGCTTGTTTAAGACCATATAAGGCTTTGTCTAATCTAAAGACATAATTAGAAAGAGATGGATTGATGAAACCTAGAGGCTACTCTACATAGACTTCTTCTTGAAGTTCATCATTCAAGAATTCACTCTTGACATCTATCTGAAAGACCTTCAATTTCATGTGAGCAGCAAAGGCAAGAAATATTCTGATGGCTTCTACTCTGGCAACAGGTGCAAATGTCTCATCGTAGTCAATGCCTTCTTCCTGAGAGTAACTGTTGCCTCTTTTTCAGTTCTGATAAAAAAGCTCTAACTCATGCAAACATACATATGTCAACAAGTAATACAGAGTAAGTAGAGTATTGATCCCACAGAGAAAGTTGTCAAATTTAAACTTTTATGCATCAATTAAATCACTATACTTATATGCTTAAACTAATGACTATATTTGTGAATTACTCTAATTGCAAATATCAACTAAAACACGAATAAAAATATAATAAATCAAGTCTGGAAATAATGGGATCCTAACTTCATTTAATACTTCATCTAATTACCACTATCATGCAAGAATTGTTTACATACCAAAGAAAAGTAGTCAAGAGCACTAATAGAGTCATAGCCATTTTTCAATGTACTATGACCTACTTACACATCATCCACAAGCCATAGACTCCATGTAATCATCAATATAACCAAAATCACTATATGTCTATGTGAAATTGCAATCATACTGAATTTAAGCACAAGCCCTTATTTTAACTCATACAGTGAAACAGTGTATGTCTATCTGGTTCACGAAATACACAAGCCATACAAAACAGCCCCATATACGTATGTTATCATAATTACAATCCATACTCGCATGTTCATTGTCAATTCCATACAAGTACTAAAAATGAATGGTGATCAAGCATTCATACATGCAAAACAATCATAATAGAAATCCTACATGATATGTAAAATAGCCCCAGCAATCAAGCATGCAACCAAACTACATATTAAAATCCGTTAGAATCCCATATGGAGTTTAGTTCATGACTGAACCAAAATCCATTATGGGATCAAAGCTAAACATGGCTAATAAACAAACAATTGATAGATGAAGGGATAGAAACGATCAAATCCAATTGCTGATTATAATCCAATATTAACGTTCAAATCCTCATGTAAATCCAGCAAAATAACAAGATTTATCCACAATGATTATAAATCCCACGAAGAATTAGAAAAGATGGAGTTTAGACTTCATTCTACGTTGGAATCTCCCTCAGAGTGTAAACTCTAGTTCTCAATACAAAAATACGTAAAAATTAATGAATGATATTGCTGACTCCAGTCAGTCGTCGTTTTTCTCAAATTACAACCCTTTTAATTAAAAATTAAAATAAAAACAGTTCAGCAGCCTCAGGCATCGCGCGAGGGCACGCGCTCCTCAAGTGTGTTTCTCGCGCGGACGCGCGACTTACAGTGTGCAATGTTTGTCCAGCCAGTGCTCGCGCGGGCGCGCATCCTCAAGCTTATTCTGTTGCGCGGCCGCGCGGCTTGCAGTCTACACTCTGCTTTGCTGCTTCTGAGTCTGGTTCTGCATTGTTGTTGCTGCTACTGAATTATTATGTTGTTCATCCTTGTCATGCTTGGTTTCCTTGCTCCACTAGATCTTTACGCCATGCATCCATTAGCCTCATGTCATTAATACCACCAAATTAGGCCATTTCCTACACTTTTTCACCAAAAGGAGTTTTAAGTACATACAATGCAAAATAACATGAAATGCAACTAAAAACACCCTAAAATGTACTTGAGATGAGCATAGTTCGCGTGAATTGGTATTCAATAAGTAGGTACAAAACCTACTTATCAGTAACCTTTGGCCACTAGTCTAGCCTTATTCATGGTTATCACCCCATCTTCATCCATCTTGTTTCTGAAGACCCACTTGGTTCCAATTACAGGATGATTTTTTGGTCTTGGAACTAATCTCCATACTTTACTTCTCTCGAACTGATTAAGTTCTTCCTGCATGGCCTCTATCCAACCAGAGTCTTCCATAGCATCCTCTATCTTCTTCGGTTCCATTTGAGATAGGAAGCTTAGATAGAAGCATTCATTTTGAGTAGCAACTCTTGTTTTGACTCTTGCATTCGGATCTCCAATGATTAGATTTTGAGTGTGATCTTTTGCCCATCTGCTTCCTGTTGGGACATCAGTTCTTATGCCTTCTTGTTTTAGATCTTCAAAATATATTTCTTCTTCTTGATGTGGAGGCTCGTTGTCTGGCATATGCCTCTCTACGATCTCATTCCCTTGCTCAACGATTTCACTGTCTGGTACTACAATCGTAGTATTCAGCTCGACGACCTCGTTCGTACTGTCTGAACTATTAGTCTCAGTGTCATGAGGTATTGTTTTGTATAAGTCTATTTCATCAAAGATGATGTGAATCGAGACTTCAACACTCAGTGTGTGAGACCCCAAAGTTTATGAATAAATATTTAAATTTCTCAATTTTTTTTAATATTATGGTATTGATTTGATATAATGTTATAGTTGTGAGTAATATTTATAAATTTTTCAAAGTACGCAAGTTGTTATATAATATTCGATTGGTCGGGGAATATTCGTACAACGGCACAATCATTGGTGGACCCCACAACGGAATTATTGTCGGATTGAGAAAACGACAAAAATATTTTATGAAAATAACGGCGGAAGTTTTATTGTTAACTGTTGAAACACCCGGTGTTAAAAGTACAGTAATACGCGTGGTTGCATAGTAGCACACGGTATTGGTTATTGATGCTTACGTTATAAGTCACTCAGTTATACTCAATATTGCTACAGTAATTATAGCATCATATCTCTCATATTATTGATTCGATTATTGTCACAGTATCATCTGCATAATATTTTATATATTATTAAATCAATAATTGAGACGACAAAGTTATTTATATTATTAAATTGCAATATTTACAATGTCTAGAAGTTTTGTCGAATAGAGGTTTGGTCACCTAATTGCGCGCCAATAGGGAGAAATCCTTATTGAAAAGCCCCCTCTTTCCTGGGAACGACCTAGTTGTTAAATATTGTGAGTTATAATATTAATGTTGAATAAGTTCGTGTTGATTAAAGATGAATTTGATAGTTTCATTGTGTTGAGATTATTAGTGTTAGTAGAAATTGACATCTATTTTGATGATAATTGATGTCTAGGAGTTATATTGATAAATCAGATAATTTATCGGATAAATGAGTAATTAATTGCTACTAATTTACATGCTTATATAACTATTTATTCAAATGTGTGTACTACTGAATCACATTCTTATACTATTAGGGGAGTTGGTGCAAGATTGATAATACTTGCATGATTAAATTAAAGATGGATGTATAGATGGAGGTACTATACCGTAATTCGTATTTTCACATGATTATAACTATTGATTCACATGATTGAACTATTGATTCATATTATTTACTATTAGGGGAGGTGGTGCAAGTTTGATAATACTTGCAGGACTAAATTAAAAATGAAAGAAAAGTTGGAGGTATTGTACTGTAATTTTTTGAGCCCCAAAATGTGCAATTATTGAAACTATATTTTTCTATAAATAGAAACTCATTCTTCCTTCATTTCTCACCAATTCACTAAAGCTTTAGAGCTATTATTATAGAGAGAAATTATAGAGAGAAAGAAGAAGAGAAGTCTGCTACCTCACTATTCCAGTTTCCAGTCTTCTTTTAAGGTAAGGGGTATTATTTCTTTCGTATTCATGAAGAGAAATTCTGTTATTCCATTTTTTTTATTATTCTGTTGGAATAACCTGTATACGTGGTCTACCCTATACTTGGTGAAATTCTTTTTTATTCCATTCTTTATTATTCTGTTGGAATATCCTATCTGTGCACTTTACGCCAGACCTAGTTCCATCTTTATTATTATGTTGGAATATCCTGTCTGTGAGATTTATGCCGGACCTGGTTCCGTTATTTATTATTCTGTTGGAATAACTTGTATATGCAAAGTACCGCATACATGGTGATTTCTATTTTTATTCCATTCTTTATTTTTCTGTTGGAATATCCTGTCGGTGCGTATTACGCCTGACCTGGTTCCGTTATTTATTATTCTGTTAGAATAACCTGTCTATGTGAAGTACCACATGCATGGTGATTTCTTTTGTTATTCCATTTCTTTATTATACTCAGTTGGTTAAAGTTTTGACTTCTATACTCCATGAAATTAGTGGAATATCCTTGATATTTGCGCATCATCCAGTATCTTTTCATGGAAATATTCTTCTGAGCATTCTCGAATTTTACTCTACAAAGAAGTATCATATTGACAATTTGGATGTTATTAGTTCCTGAATAAATTAATTATTGAACTTGTTTTATTGAATTCTTATATCATTGTCATCATCCCCATGTTTATATTTTTTTGAAAGTCATCTATGGCATGTAGTGCATAGATGGACTTGATATGATTATGACCAGGGATTATTCGGTGTAATCATGACCGTAATGTTACAAATGATGTGATAAAAGTCCTCATTGGCCCGTAGTGCATTGATGGACAGTTGTTGGCATGATCATGACCATTGGTGAATACACGAATATCCTTGGCCGTAGTGCATGGATAATTTGTGGTTGTGATACTAATGAATATCCTTGGTCGTAGTGCAGGGATGATGTGGATTATTTATTAAGCTGAGTCCCAGCGATAAAAGTGATGAAAAACCTTTTAACTCATAAAAGATAATAGATTTTATTCTCTACTTAACTCTCTTAATGGATTGCTTATTCTGCTGCAGTTAAACTTAATGTATATTATAATTTATCAGTTTAACATTGTTGAAGACTAATGATAATTTATTCTGCATTATCTTAGTCATAATATTTCTTACTGGGCTAGTTGTGCTCGCCTTTTTACTTTCATTGTTCTTTTCAGGAAATGAAAACGTAGCAGGGACTAGTCGGGGAACGGAGTGACGGTCCAAATAATAGCATTAGTAGTCCTCACTATTCTGTTAAATAGTGTGATAATAAATGTAATGAGGACTCAATTGAGTGAGGATATTGTCTAAATGACAATATTTGTATTAAAACTCACAGCATATGTATTGTAGTATATTACACGACGGTTGTATAATTAAGTTTGTATTTGTATTCTGAACCATGTATTTGGCAACTCAGAATAGGTGATGTATACCTATTTTAGGGGCGTCACAGTTGGTATCAAAGCTTAGAGATATGATCCCTGGCTGAGATGTGAGACAAGAACTAAGAGGGGAGAGACGTGGAATTCCTTTGCTAGTATGACCTACCTAAGTTTATTTGGTATTTAATTGGTCGGTCAGAGTATAGGGATAATATGTGATATGTTAATTAACCCTTGTTTTGTGGCAGTATTTAAAAATGGCATCCGAGAATGTTGAGAACATCAATGGAGCACAGGAGACCGTTGAGTCTCCACAGATCAATAATCAGGAGAATGTGCATCAGGAAGGCGACAATCCTCATGCAAACAACAACACTGACCAAATGATGAACGTTGGAATGTTTAGAGGCTTTCTGAAATTCATACATCATCAGGAAAGATAGACTCCTGTCCAAAATACAGGTGGAAACACTGGCAACTCTCGGACGGTTACCGCTAAACAGTTCAAGGAACTGGGACCACTGGAGTTTTTTAGAGAGCCAAAACCACTTAAGGCGGAGACGTGGATAAAACAGATCTGTAAGATATTTGATGTCTTGGGATGCTCTGAGGAGCAATAGTTTCCTTTGCCACCTTCATGTTGCATGCATAGGCAGATTACTGGTGGGAATCTGTAAAACGTACTCAACCTGCCGCATTAAAGATGACTTGGGAGAAGTTCCAAGAATTTTTCAACGATAAGTACTTTCCCAAAAGTATTCATCACATGAAAGAGGTAGAGTTCATTAAGCTGGAGCAAAACAACATGACCGTGTCGCAGTACGAAGCCAAGTTTGCCGAGTTGTCCCGGTTTGCGTCCTATTTGGTTGAGAATGAGGAGAGAATGACGCGAATGTTTCTAAGAGGTTTGAAACCCGAGATACATCAATATCTTATCTCTCATAAACTGTGTTTGTATTCAGATGTTGTTAATAAAACTCAGTTATTGGAGCGCGATAATAAGTCAACCCAACCAAAAGAGAGCAGCCGGCAAAATGATAATACCAGTGATAACATCATCGAAGCGGTGACAATAAGCGTGGAGGGAATCAACATGTCAGCAATGGTAACCACTTCGGTGGTAATCATGGCCAAAACAATAAGAATGGATATTTTAAGAAGAGGAGATTCAACAATGATGGAAAGACGTCAGCACCAGCACCCGTTGTTAAAGAAGGAGAACGACCACCTATCATATTTTTCAAATGCGTATGGGAGGGACACATCAGTCCAAACTACGCGATGTCATCCAAAGCATGTTATAATTGTGGAAGAGAAGGTCACCTAGCCCTATTTTGTCGTTCACCGAAGACAAGTTCAGCTAGGATGGAGGCACCAAAGGCGGATACCGACAAAACAAAGTCGGTGATTTCAGGAAGAGCATTTTTCGTGACTTCTCAAAGAGTGAGTGACCCGAACAAAATTACACAAGTTAGTTAATTATAAATTCTTGCGAAGTCTATACCTTATTAGATACTGATTCTACCCATTCTTTTATCTCTCTTGCTTGCGCTCAACGTTTAAATTTGACCCCAGCGAAGTTAGAGTTTGACTTATTGATTGAAACTTCAATAATAGAAACCTTCGTTACCTCCACTGTTTATAAATCTTGTTGATTCAAATCGACACTTTCATGTTACCTGTCAATCTTATCTCTTTGAAAATACTTGCCTTTAATGTGATTTTAGGAATTGATTGGTGAACTACTCATTAAGCTTTTTGTAAGGTTGTTACATTTCATATTCCTAACCAGCCTGTTATGCGAATTCAAGCAACCAAACCACTAAAGTCAATCATTGTTATATCAAGTCATAAGTAAAGAGCCTCGAGCCTCAGGCCTCAGGCCTCTAGCCTCGAGCCTCGAGCCTCGAGCCTTTCACTGGTGACTTCCTTGTGCGGAATGCACCGAAGCCAAACTTTCTGTAGACGACATCGTGAATGACGATGACAAGTTGATAGGTATCAATGTGGCGTGCTATCCAAGTCTTGGATGAGAGTCACAGTTTGAATGATATTTCTATTGTTAATAAATTTCCTGACGTATTCTTAAAGACTTCCTAGCCTACCCCTAGAGCGTGAAATTGAATTTTGTATTGACCCCAGTATAAAACCCATTTCTAAAACCCTTAAATATTTCTTCAACTTAAATGAACGTATAATGCGCCAAAGACGTTGGCTCGAGCTGTTGAAGATTACGATCGTACCATTCAATATCATCGTGGGAAAAACGAATGTGGTAGCTGACGCGTTGAGTAGAAGATCGTATGCGTTTATGAGTGCGATGTTGTTAACATAAAAACCTATTTCGTATAACTTACAAATGATGAAGATGGAGTTAAAGACTCTAGAGACCCATGTGAAGATAAAGAATATACGAGTAGAATCGACCTTAATCGATAAAGTTAAAGCCGTTCAATCTACACACCCAAATTTGATGAATGTGAAGAAGAAGGTTCAAGAGGGCGTTATTCTAGAAGTAAGAATCGATGAAGAGAGGAAATCTCAACCCTCGATTTAATTGGCCCATTTGAAATCCTCTATCGAGTAGGATCTGTGGCTTATAGACTCATTTTACCGCCAAGTATGTCGCGTGTTCATAACGTTTTTCACGTCTTGTTGTTAGTAAAAACTTAGTCTTGGGGGACTTTGGTGCCAAATTTTGGAATAATTAATGAATCAAAAAAATTATGAAATCATGGGGGTTTTATAAAGCATGTTACAAGCTTTCCATATCCTCGAACACGGACTAATTCTGATAACGGATGAAGAAGTTATGAAGATTTGAAGTATGTGCGTCAAAAGTTGCAAAATCTAGAAAATTGGAGCTAAGTGTCAAGGTTTGAGCGCCTAGGTGCTAGGCTCGGTGTTTAGATTCTGCTCTTGGGCGCCTAGGCGCTTGCCCAAGGCCAAATCTGGGTGCCTAGGCGCTGGTCAAGTGTTAAGCCAAAATCTGTCTGGACGTCCTTTAGTAAATTGGACATAACTTTTTCATACGAACTCCGATTGATGTGATTAAGAATGATTCAGAAAGATAACGAGTAGACCTACAACTTTCATTCTTTATATGTTGAGATTTGAGGTCGGTATCAAGTCGTAAAATGGCTATTTTAGGGACTAATGTGCATTCAGAGGCAATCGAAGGACATCTGGCATGCACGTATACAATGTGTAATGTTTTGGAAGATAAAGGTATTCAAGGTTATACCTCAAGAGTTGGACTATGAAATGAAGTCAAGGTATCCACATCTCTTCAGCATACTAGGTACGTACGTAAATTTTGAGGACAAAATTTCATAAGGAGAGGAGGTTGTGAGACCCCAAAGTTTATGAATAAAAATTTAAATTTCTCAAAATATTTGTTTTTAATATTATGGAATGGATTTGATATAATATTATAGTTGTGGGTAATATTTATAAATTTTGCAATGTACGCAAGTTGTTATATAATATTCGATTGGTCGGAGAATATTCATTTTAAAAGGGAATATTCGTACGACAACACAATCATTGGTGGACCTTACAATGGAATTATTATCGGATTGAGAAAACGACAAAAATATTTTATGAAAATAACGGCGGAAGTTTTATCGTTAACTGTTGAAACACCCGGTGTTAAAAGTACAGTAATACGCGTGGTTGCATAGTAGCACACGGTATTGGTTATTGATGCTTACGTGATAAGTCACTCAGTTATACTCAATATTACTACAGTAATTGTTGCATCATATCTCTCATATTATTGATTCGATTATTGTCACAGTATCATCTGCATAATATTTTATATATTATTAAATCAATAATTGAGACGACAAAGTTATTCATATTATTAAATTACAATATTTACAATGTCTAGAAGTTCTGTCGAGGAGAGGTTTGGTCACCTAATTGCGCGCCAATAGGGAGAAATCCTTATTGAAAAGCCCCCTCTTTCCTGGGAACGACCTAGTTGTTAAATATTGTGAGTTATAATATTAATGTTGAATAAGTTCGTGTTGATTAAAGATGAATTTGATAGTTTCATTGTGTTGAAATTATTAGTGTTAGTGGAAATCGACATCTATTTTGATGATAATTGATGTTTGTGGGTTATATTGATAAATCGGGTAATTTATCGGATAAATGAGCAATTAATTGCTACTAATTCACATGCTTATATAACTATTTGTTCACATGTGTGTACTATTGAATCACATTTTTATATTATTAGGGGAGTTGGTGCAAGATTGATAATACTTGCATGATTAAATTAAAGATAGAGATATAGATGGAGGTACTATACCGTAATTCGTATTTTCACATGATTATAACTATTGATTCACATGATTGAACTATTGATTCATATTATTTACTATTAGCGGAGGTGTTGCAAGTTTGATAATACTTGCAGGACTAAATTAAAAATGAAAGAAAAGTTGGAGGTATTGTACTGTAATTTTTCGATCCCCAAAATGTGCAATTATCGAAACTATATTTTTCTATAAATAGAAGCTCATTCTTCCTTCATTTCTCACCAATTCACTAAATCTTTAGAGCCATTATTATAGAGAGAAATTATAGGGAGAAAGAAGAAGGGAAGTCTGCTACTTCACTATTCCAGTATCCAGTCTTCTTTTGAGGTAAGGGGTATTATTTCTTTCGTATTCATGAACCAAAATAGGTATACATCACCTATTCAGAGTCGCCAAATATATGGTACAGAATATAAATACAAACTTAATTATACAATCGTCATGTAATATACTACAATACATATGATGTGAGTTCTAATACAAATATTGTCATCTAGACAATATCCACACTCAATTGAGTCCTCATTACATTTATTGTCACACTATTTAATAGAATAATGAGGACTATTAATGCTATTATCTTGACCGTCACTCCGTTCCCCGACTAGCCCCTGCTACGTTCTCATATCCTGAAGAGAACAATGAAATAAAAGGGCGAGCTCAACTAGCCCAGTAAGAAATATTATGACTAAGATAATTCAGAATAAATTATCATTAGTCTTCAACAATGTTAAACTGATAAAATACAATAGACATCAAGTTTAACTGCAGCAGAATAAGTAATCCATTAAAAGAGTCAAGTAGAGAATAAAATCTACTATCTTTTATGAGTTAAAAGGTTTCTCATCACTTTTATTGCTGGGACTCAGCTTAATAAATAATTCACATCATCCCTGCACTACAGCCAAGGATATTCATTAGTATCACAACCATAAATTATCCATGCACTACGGCCAAGGATATTCGTGTATTCATCAATGGTCATGATCATGCCAACAACTGTCCATCAATGCACTACGGACCAATGAGGACTTTTATCACATCATTTGTAACATTACGGTCATAATTACACCGAATAATCCCTGGTCATTATCATACCAAGTCCATCTATGCACTACAGGCCATAGATGACTTTCAAAAAAATATAAACATAGGGATGATGACAATGATATAAGAATTTAATAAAATAAGTTCAAGAATTAATTTATTTAGGAACTAATAACGTCTAAATTGTCAACATGATACTTCTTTGTAGAGTAAAATTCAAGAATTCTCAGAAGAATATTTCTATGAAAAGATACTGGATGAAGCGCAAATATCAAAGATATTCCACTAATTTCATGGAGTATAGAAGTCAAAACTTTAACCAACTGAGTATAATAAAGAAATGGAATAACAAAAGAAATCACCATACATGCGGTACTTCACATAGACAGTTTATTCCAACAGAATAATAATTAACGGAACCAGGTTAGGCGTAATACGCACCGACAGGATATTCTAACAGAATAATAAAGAATGGAATAATAACAGAAATCACCATGCATGCGATACTTTGCATAGACAGGTTATATCAACAGAATAATAAATAACGGAACCAGGTTCAGCGTAAAACGCACAGACAGGATATTCTAACAGAATAATAAAGACGGAACCAGGTCCGGCGTAAAACACACAGACAGGATATTCCAACAGAATAATAAAGAATGGAATAACAGAAGAATTTCACTAAGTATAGGGTAGACCGTGTATACAGGTTATTCCAACAGAATAATGAAAATAAAATGGAATAATAGAAATTCTATTCATGAATATGAAAGAAATAATACCCCTTACCTAAAAAGAAGACAGGATAATGGAATAGTGAGGTAGCAGACTTATCTTCTTCTTTCTCTCTATAATTTCTCTCTATAATAATAGCTCTAAAGATTTAGTGAATTGGTGAGAATTGAAGGAAGAATGAGCTTCTATTTACAGAAAAATATAGTTTCGATAATTGCACGTTTTGGGGCTCAAAAAAATACAGTACAATATCTCTAACTTTTCTTTCATTTTTAATTTAGTCCTGCAAGTATTATCAAACTTGCACCACCTCCCCTAATAGTAAATAATGTGAATCAATAGTCATAATCATGTGAAAATATGAATTACGGTATAGTACCTCCATCTATACCTCCATCTTTAATTTAATCATGCAAGTATTATCAATCTTGCACCAACTCCCCTAATAGTATAAGAATGTGATTCAATAATACACACATGTGAATAAATAGTTATATAATCATGTGAATTAGTAGCAATTAATTGCTTATTTATCCGATAAATTACCCGATTTATCAATATAACCCCCAGACATCAATTATCATCGGAATAGATGTCGATTTCAACTAACACTAATAATCCCAACACAATGGAACTATCAAATTCTTCTTTAATCAACACGAACTTATTCATCATTAATATTATAACTCACAATATTTAATAACCTCTCCTCGACAGAACTTCTAGAGATTGTAAATATTGTAATTTAATAATATGAATAACTTTGTCGTCTCAATTATTGATTTAATAATATTTAAAATATTATGCAGATGATACTATAACAATAATCAAATCAATAATATGAGAGATATGATGCAACAATTACTGTAGCAATAATTGAGTATAACTGAGTGACTTATCATGTAAGCATCAATAACCAATACCGTGTGCTACTATGCAACTACGCGTATTACTGTACTTTTAACACTGGCGTATTACGCGTATTACTGACTTATTCTATTTTTTTTCACTATTCTATTAGAATAACCTGTATATGCGGTCTACCCTATACTTGGTGAAATTCTTCTGTTATTCCATTCTTTATTATTCTGTTGGAATATCTTGTCTGTGCGTTTTACGCCAGACCTGGTTCTGTCTTTATTATTCTGTTGGAATATCTTGTCTGTGCGTTTTACGCCGGACCTGATTCTGCTATTTATTATTCTGTTTGAATTACCTGTCTATGCGAAGTACCGCATGCATGGTGATTTCTGTTGTTATTCTATTCTTTATTATTCTGTTGGAATATCCTGTCGGTACGTATTACACCTGACCTGGTTCCGTTATTTATTATTTTGTTGGAATAACCTGTCTATGCGAAGTACCGCATACATGGTGATTTCTTTTGTTATTCCATTTCTTTATTATACTCAGTTGGTTAAAGTTTTGACTTCTATACTCCATTAAATTAATGGAATATTCTTGATATTTGCGCTTCATCCAGTATCTTTTTATGGAAATATTCTTCTGAGCATTCTCGAATTTTACTCTATAATGAAGTATCATGTTGACAATTTGGACGTTATTAGTTCCTGAATAAATTAATTATTGAACTTGTTTTATTGAATTCTTATATCATTGTCATCATCCTCATGTTTATATTTTTTTGAAAGTCATCTATGGCCTGTAGTGCATAGATGGACTTGGTATAATTATGACCAGGGATTATTCGGTGTAATCATAACCGTAATGTTACAAATGATGTGATAAAAGTCCTCATTGGCCCGTAGTGCATTGATGGACAGTTGTTGGCATGATCATGATCATTGGTGAATACACGAATATCCTTGGCTGTAGTGCATGGATAATTTGTGGTTGTGATACAAATGAATATCCTTGGCTGTAGCGCAGGGATGATGTGGATTATTTATTAAGCTAAGTCCCAGCGATAAAAGTGATGAAAAACTTTTTAACTCATAAATGATAGTAGATTTTATTCTTTACTTGACTCTTTTAATGGATTGCTTATTCCGCTGCAGTTAAACTTGATGTCTATTGTATTTTATCAGTTTAACATTGTTGAAGACTAATGATAATTTATTCTACATTATCTTAGTCATAATATTTCTTACTGGGCTAGTTGAGCTCACCCTTTTACTTTTATTGTTCTCTTCAGGAAATGAGAAAGTAGTAGGGACTAGTCGGGGAATGGAGTGATGGTCCAGATAATAGCATTAGTAGTCCTCATTATTCTGTTAAATAGTGTGACAATAAATGTAATGAGGACTCAATTGAGTGTGGATATTATCTAGATGACAATATTTGTATTAAAACTCACAACATATGTATTGTAGTATATTACACGACGGTTGTATAATTAAGTTTGTATTTGTATTTTGTACCTTATATTTGGTGACTCATAATAGGTGATGTATACCTATTTTGGGGGCGTCACATAGTGTCTTCTTGTTGAACACTCTGTAGGCCTTACTATTTGTGGCATATCCAAGAAAGATTCCTTCGTCTGATTTTGGTTGAAACTTTGACAAGTATTGCTATCTATTTTTGAGAATGTAACATGCACAACCGAAGACATGAAAGTAGCTGACACTAGGTTTTCTTCCTTTCCACATTTCATAGGGAGTCTTCTTAATCGTAGAGTGTATGAGTGATCGGTTCTGAGTATAACATACAGTGTTGTCCGCTTCTGCCCAGAAGTACTAAGGCAGATGAGCTGCTACTAGTAGAGTTCTTCTAGCCTCTATTAATGTCCTATTTTTTCTCTCAGCAACTCCATTTTGTTGAGGAGTTTGTGGAGCTGAGAAGTTGTGACTAATAATATTGTCTGTGCAGAATTGGTCCATTTCTAAGAAGTCAAATTATCTACCATGATCACTCCTTATAGCCTTGATTTTCTCTCTTTTCTCATTCATCACAAGCTTGAACATCTTGATCAGCTGGGAACTTGTCTCATCTTTTGAGGTTAGAAAGAACACCCATGTAAATCTGGTGAAGTCATCGACTACGACTAGAGAGTATCTCTTTCCTCCAAGGCTCGTTATTGGAATTGGCCCAAAAAGATCCATGTGTAGCAACTGCAAAGGCTTGTCAATTGAATTGACAGTTTTGCTCTTGAATGTGCTTCTGATCTATTTTCCAAGTTGATAGGCATTGCGCGGCCTTTCTTTAATGAAATTAAACTTGGGTAGGCCTGCAACTAGTTCTTTTAAAGCTAATTTAGACATGCGTTTGAAGTTAAGATAAGACAGTCTTCGATGCCATAGCCAGCTCATTTCTTCAGATGTTTTAGCCAGAAAGCATATTGTCTCGTCTGAGCTCAGTTTTCCAAGATTTACTGTGTAGACATTTCCTTCTCTTGTTCCGGTTAGCTTCACAGCAGATGTCTTCAGGTCTCGGACATGACATTGATTGTTGAGAAATGTTACTTGATGACCCTTATTGCAGAGTTGGCTAATGCTTAGAAGATTGTGTTGTAGTCCTTCCACATAGGCCACTTTACTAAAGGATACTGCACCATTTCCAGCTGAGCCATAACCTCTTGTCTTGCCAGAGCCATTATCTCCAAAGATGACCGAGGGACCCTCCTTCTCTATGTAGTTAGATAGAAGGGATTTGTTCCCAGAAATGTGTCTTAAACATCCACTATCCAGATACCAGGTTGTGTTTGTGGAGCTCTTTTCCTGAGGTAACATTAAACCTTCATTTTGGTACCCATACTTGCATGGTTCCTACTATGTTAGTACCCTTGGGGACCCAAATCTACTTTATTTTGGGTCTCTCATACATGAAATTATAATGACACTTTGCAGCCTTGTGGCCAACTCTGTAGCACACAAAACATTTGATATGATATATGTTTGTGTGTGTGTGAAAGTTCTCCCATTTAGACTTTTGTGGGTTATTGGTTATCCTTTTGCTAGGCTGATATTCCCTTTTCCATGTGTTCTCTTGTTTCATTATTTGTGAGGAGTGTATCTTACTTCTACTGTATCTTCCTGGTTGGTTCGTAGAGTTGATTTTATTGGACTCTACGATCCTTCGAGGTTGATGAGTAGTAGCTAGATTTCTCTTCCATTTTTTGAAACCTAGACCAGCATGAGATCCCTTACTCCTAGGAATATGAATTGAATATGACATACTCATCGTTCTATGAGGATTTCACAAATATAATGCCTCTACTTAAACTTAAGGCATCACTCATGCTAATCTCCTTTACTTTTTCCACACATGGCTCTGAGGTAGATTCCCCAAAGCCTAACCTTGTTCTATCATAGACACTTCTCTAGTTAGAGATTAAGGAGTCCATGGATGAAGAGGATTTATTCCATGTAGAGACTATCTTTTCTAGATCCTCAATCTTGGAGGTTAGACTAGAATCTCTTTGTGCATTGAGCTCATTTGCTTGTCTCAAAAGCTTATTCTCAGCTTCAAACTTTGAAAGAGAATTAGTATTGAGAAGGGCTATTTCCAGTTCCTCTTGAACTTTCTCTTTCTCCTTTTGAAGAAGTGAATAGTCTTTAGACAAAACTCTAAACCACTTCATGTATTGGTGTAGATCAGATGTTATGCCGTGTAATGTAGTTCTAAGGTCATCAATGTCTACATCAGGAGAGTTGAAGTTAAATACCTCATCGATACTTACTTCATGTATGTTGGAGTTTTGTTTATCCCTTGCATTTTTGGCCATTAAGGCAGAGATTTGCAACTTGAGGATCTTCATCATCTCCCGATTCTGGAGTTGAGTCATTGTCTAAGTCACTCCACGATCCTCCAGCTACAAGGCCTTTGTCTTTCTTCTGTGGCCTTTTGTTGCCTTTGTATTCCATCTTAGAATGTGATTTCTTTTTGAGTTCTTCTCTGAGAGGTTTATTGCAGTTAGAAATGAAGTTGTCCGGTTTCTTGCAATTGTAGCATAAGTCATTCATTTGCTCCTGGCTGTTGTAGTTGCTTACTTTCTTTGGCTTGCTGGTGTTGCCTTGTCGCATGAACCTTCTTAGTCTTTTCACCAGCATTGCAAGGTCCTCATTGTAAGACCCCGAATTTTATGAAATAAAAGTATTCAATTTTTTTAAAAATTACTATTCACGAGTTACTATTCATGAGTTACTATTCACGAGTTACTATTCACGAGTACTATTCACGAAGCATGATAATTTTTTCGTAAGAAGGCACTACTCAATAATTGCTACAGTAATTACTGTTCAATATTTTATTTTATTGATTCAATAATTACTACGTTGATATTTTATATTATTATTGTTTCAATAATTGTCATGGCACAGTATTTCTCATTATCAGATCAATAATTCATATTATTTGAATAATATTATTAGATAACATTATTGGCAATGTCTAAAAGTTCTGTTAAGGAGAGGTTTGGTCACCTAATTGCGCGCCAGTAAGGAGAAATCCTTATTGGAAAGCCCCCTCTTTCCTAGGAACTTCCTGGTTGTCATTATTGTGATTTTGTAATATTATTTATGAATAATTAATTATTGATTTATATGATAAGAAAAATTTTTATTTATGTGGATATAGATGGAGAAAATTTTTAATGTAACAATTATTGAAAATTGATATTTTAACTTTTTCGATAAAATAATTTATTTAAATATATTATTATATTTTAATTATATAATAATGGTGATATTTTTACAATGAATGTGTGATATATGAATAAATGAGGAGGAATAGTATTTTTGTTACTATAAATACTAAACACATGTTAAACATGTTGGTGGACAAGTTTTTAACTGAAATTTGATTAAAGGCCGCAAAATCGTCCGTATGTAGATTTCGGTCAATTTCTATTTGGAATTTGGAAAAGCTTTCTTCTACAAAGTTGTAGAGAATTAAATTTTCTATGGAATGGACATAAGATTTTAATTTTTCTGATAAAATGGCTATTTATTATGAATTATTGAAGTTCTGGAATATTGGGTCTTAATTAATTTTGTTACAAAAATTGTTTAAAACATGTTTTTCATTTTTGGTGAGTTGGTGGGCCCCACTAACATGTGTGAATTGCTGAATTCAGATTGTAAGGTGTGCGTATTAAATATAAATTTAAATATTATTATTTTATTAAATTTTCTACTTTGTTGTTCTAAGCATTTTCCTATAAATAGTTGCTTAGGTTAGAATTGAAAATCACACCAGAAACTGAAGTTTTCTCTCTCTATATTATCGAACGTATTTTTGTGAGTATTTAGATATCCTGAGTGTTGATGTACGGTGCAAGTTCGTTCAGCGTTATTCAATTCAGAAGTACTGCTCTTTTGAGGTAAGGGATATTGTCGTTATTATGTAAGAGATTTTAAGGGTTATTATGTTTTTCAGTTTCGAAATTTTTCTGAAACTTCAAAAATTCTGGAAAATTTTGAAATTATAATTTGATGAGTTTTTTTGATTGTTTCCAAAAATGGCGATTTTTGGATATATAGATTAGGAGTTATGAATTTTATGAGAAAAAACTATTTTAAAAGTAAACCCTTATAACTCCTTGTGGTTAACTCCAAAATTGATGAAATTTTTATTGGGAGTACATCTATATAATATCAATATACCTTGTAAATTTTGGAATTTTTGGACAAAAGTACAATTTATGATAAATGTTTAAATATTCGGCGGTTTTGGCCATATGAAAAATAGTAAATGAATTTTAAAATTCCGAGAAAAATATATGTTCAATATGGGACTATATATGCTAAACCCCATAAAAGAAATATTTTTTAGACTGGTTTGGTATGTTTCATGAAAATAGACTAGTTATGAATAAATGAATTAAATATGTTATGTGAAGTAACAAAATTGGAAAATACGATTTTATGGCTTGAGAATCCTATATAAGGTATATGCAGATTTTTGATGAGGGTGTTAGTTATTGGTGATGAAATTTTATGAGTTTAGAGTTTTAGGATGAATAAATGCATTTATTAGTAAAGTGTAAATAATTAAAATAAAATTGTTTATAAATTTAAGAAATGATTAAAATATTGTGGCAGTATTAATAATATTAGATTATGAGATTATTAAGTGACTTACAACATTTAGATTAAGGTGTTATGAAATCATTGATTTATGAATCTTACTCTTGAGATTAAATCTATATGTTGATTATATTGTTTTTATTATCATATATAACATTCTTATAACCCTAATGATGATATTTCTCTTTGACTTAAGTGTAATGATGGGTAGATTATTGGTATGATCGTAACTATGGGTTCTCTTTGGCCAGTAGTACAAAGTTGAATTGTTGACTAGTATGATCATGACCATTGAATTTATAATTGAATATCTTTAGCTTAAGTACAAAGGTGAATTGATCAACATATATGGTTATAATTATGGTTTATATAAATTCTAAAATGATTACGTATTTCTTTGAGATATGAATATCATTGGCCTGTAGTGCAAAGATCAATTATTGATGAATATATTTGGCCCGTAGTGCAAAGATGACTTGTTATTGAATATCTTTGGCATGTAGTGTAAAGATGAACTGTTGATGAAAATCTTCGGCCCGTGGTGCAAAGATGAATTTATTAGTATGATTATGAACAGGAACTGTGATTTGGTATAACCATGATCTTTGATATTTTAGGTAAAGACAGGTGATGAAAATTATCTTCGTCTTGGATGCGAAGAGGAATTTAGAATCACAATTATGATTATGAGTTATTCATATGATTGTGGAAAGGAACTGTTGATTGATGTTACAGGGATAAAACATTGTTGGTGGACTTTTAACGTGGAGAAGATAATAGACTTTATAGTCTATTTGACTCTTCTAATGGATTGCTCGTTCCGCTGCAACTATGGTTGAAAAGTTTTATTATCTACCATATGTTCTAAATCTCTGATTTATTACTGATTAAGTATATTTATAATGTAATTATCTTTAGTCATGATATTCTTTACTAGTCTAGTTGTGCTCACCATTTTGCTTCACAATTCCTTTCAGGTAACAAGAGTGTAGTTGGGTCGAGCGGGGGTAACAGGGAAATAGAATGGTGGTCTATAGCTGTTGAGGTTCTCCCTAAATAGTATGGAAATAATTTTATTGAGAACTTTAGATAAGTGTGTCGTATTGTATACGTCATTTGATATTTAATTTTGGTGAACCGAATAGGGTGAGGTGAACCCAACTTTGGAAGGGTGTTTTATCACTATCATACAAGATGTCTAATGACATACAACCTCGTGTTATCATAAGACAGGGTTGTGCACATCCACTTGCTGAATATATCTACGAGCACTACCTATATGATCTTGGAGTTTGGTTGAAACATAATGTTCAATTGCAGACGGTGGAGATAGTTATATATCAAGAGAAGACTCACCATTGGAAGGAACATGATAGTAATCTTCTCATTTTTCTTTGGGGTCTATTGGATCAACCAAGGATAATTCTCTGGACATATAATATCTATTATAACTTAGATTTTTGGCCTCCTATGTACGAAGGTTTTCCTTGAGCACTTCCCAAAAATTTTAATTTCTAAAACAGTTATTGACTGTACCTTTATGTAATGTATCAATGTGAGGTGCTGTCCATAGTTGGGACATGAGTCACAGTTGGTATTAAAAATCACAGTATATGTGTTGTTGTATTTTGCACGACAATTGTAGTAATAAAGCTGTAGTTATTTTCTGTACCATGTATTTGGCGACTCAGAATAGGTGGGTTGGAATGGACCTATTTTGGGGGCGTCACAGTTGGTATCAGAGCTTAGGGATATGATCTCTGGCGTAGATCGGGGAATAGAACTAGGAGGGGAGAGGCGAGTAAATCCGTCGCTAGTCTTTGTCCTACCTAAGATGAATTTCTTACTTAAGTTGACAAATTGTGATATATCAATTAACCCTTATTTTGAAGCTGTATTCTAGAATGATATGTGAAATACAGGAGATAAGAAATGGAGAAATCATGAGGACAGAGAAGATAGAATCTAAAATGAAAATAAGGTATTCTCAACTCTTTGAAATACCAGGTATGTAAATTTCAGGGACGAAATTTCATAAGGAGGTGAGATTGTAATACCCCGAATTTTATAAAATAAAAGTATTCAATTTTTTTAATAATTACTATTCACGAGTTACTATTCACGAGTTACTATTCATGAGTTACTATTCACGAGTTACTATTCATGAGTACTATTCACAAAGCATGATAATTTTTTCGTAAGAAGGCACTACTCAATAATTGTTACAGTAATTACTGTTCAATATTTTATTTTATTAATTCAATAATTACTACGTTGATATTTTATATTATTATTGATTCAATAATTGTCATGGCACAGTATTTCCCATTATCAGATCAATAATTCATATTATTTGAATAATATTATTAAATAGCATTATTAGCAATGTCTAGAAAGTTCTGTCAAGAAGAGGTTTGGTCACCTAATTGTGCGCCAGTAAGGAAAAATCCTTATTGGAAAGCCCCATCTTTCCCGGGAACTACCTGGTTGTCATTATTGTGATTCTGTAATATTATTTGTGAATAATTAATTATTGATTTATATGATAAGGAAAATATTTATTTATGTGGATATAGATGGAGAAAATTTTTAATGTAACAATTATTGAAAATTGATATTTTATCTTTTTCGATAAAATAATTTATTTAAATATATTATTATATTTTAATTATATAATAATGGTGATATTTTTACAATGAATGTGTGATATATGAATAAATGAGGAGGAATAGTATTTTTGTTACTATAAATGCTAAACACATGTTAAACATGTTGGTGGACAAGTTTTTTAACTGAAATTTGATTATAGCCCTCAAAATCGTCCGTATGTGGATTTCGGTCAATTTCTGTTTGGAATTTGAAAAAACTTTCTTCTGCAAACTTGTAGAGAATTAAATTTCCTATGGAATGAACATAAAATCTGGATTTTTCTGATAAAAAGGATATTTATTATGAATTATTGAAGTTCTGAAATATTGGGTCTGAATTAATTTTGTTACAAAAATTGTTTAAAACATATTTTTCATTTTTGGTGAGTTGGTGGGCCCCACTAACATGTGTGAATTACTGAATTCAGATTGTAAGGTGTGCGTAGGAAATTTAAATATAAATATTATTATTTTATTAAATTTTCTGCTTTGGTGTTATAAGCATTTTCCTATAAATAGTTGCTTAGGTTAGAATTGAAAATCACACCATAAACTGAAGTTTTCTCTCTCTATATTATCGAGCGTATTTTTGTGAGTATTTAGATATCTTGAGTGTTGCTATACGGTGCAAGTTCGTTCAGCGTTATTCAAGTCAGAAGTACTGCTCTTTTGAGGTAAGGGGTATTGTCGTTATTATATAAGAGATTTTAAGGGTTATTATGCTTTTCAGTTTCAAAATTTTTCAGAACCTTCAAAAATTCTGGAAAATTTTGAAATTATAATTTGATGAGTTTTATTGATTGTGTCCAAAAATGGCCATTTTTGGATGTATAGATTTGGAGTTATGAATTTTATGAGAAAAGACTATTTTAAAAGTAAACCCTTATAACTCCTTATGGTTAACTCCAAAATTGATGAAATTTTTATTGGGAGTACATCTATATAATATCAGTATACCCTGTAAATTTTGGAATTTTTGGACAAAAGTACAATTTATGATAAATGTTTAAATATTCGGCGGTTTTGACCATATGAAAAATAGTAAATGAATTTTAAAATTCCGAGAAAAATATATGTTCAATATGGGACTATATTATGCTAAACCCCATAAAAGAAATATTTTTTAGACTGGTTTGGTATGTTTCATGAAAATAGACTAGTTATGAATAAATAAATTAAATATGTTACATGAAGTAACAAAATTGGAAAATAAAATTTTATGGCTTGAGAATCCTATATAAGGTATATGCAGATTTTTGATGAGGGTGTTGGTTATTGGTGATGAAATTTTATGAGTTTGGAGTTTTAGGATGATTAAATGCATTTATTAGTAAAGTGTAAACAATTAAAATAAAATTGTTTATAAATTTAAAAAATGATTAAAATATTATGGTAGTATTAATAATATTAGATTATGAGATTATTAAGTGATTTACAACATTTAGATTAAGGTGTTATGAAATCATTGATTTATGAATCTTACTCTTGAGATTAAATCTATATGTTGATTATATTGTTTTTATTATCATATATAACATTCTTATAACCATAATGATGATATTTCTCTTTGACTTAAGTGTAATGATGGGTAGATTATTGGTATGATCGTGACTATGGGTTCTCTTTGGCCAGTATTGTAAAGTTGAATTGTTGACTAGTACGATCATGACCATTGAATTTATAATTGAATATCTTTAGCTTAAGTACAAAGGTGAATTGATCAACATATATGGTTATAATTATGGCTTATATAAATTCTGAAATGATTATGTATTTCTTTGAGATATGAATATTTTTGGCCTGTAGTGCAAAGATCAATTATTGATGAATATATTTGGCCCGTAGTGCAAAGATGACTTGTTATTGAATATCTTTGGCATGTAGTGTAAAGATGAACTGTTGATGAATATCTTCAGCCCGTGGTGCAAAGATGTATTTATTAGTATGATTATGAACAGGAACTGTGATTTGGTATAACCATGATCTTTGATATTTCAGGTAAAGACAGGTGATGAAAATTATCTTCGTCTTGGATGCGAAGAGAAATTTAGAATCACAATTATGATTATGAGTTATTCATATGATTGTGGAAAGGAACTGTTGATTGATGTTACAGGGATAAAACATTGTTGGTGGACTTTTAATGTGGAGAAGATAATAGACTTTATAGTCTATTTGACTCTTCTAATAGATTGCTCGTTCCGCTGCAACTATGGTTGAAAAGTTTTATTATCTACAATATGTTCTAAATCTCTGATTTATTACTGATGAAGTCTATTGATAATGTAATTATCTTTAGTCATGATATTCTTTACTAGTCTAGTTGTGCTCACCTTTTTGCTTCACAATTCCTTTCAGGTAACAAGAGTGTAGTTGGGTCGAGCGGGGATAATAGGAAAATAGAACGGTGGTCTATAGCTTGTTGAGGTTCTCCCTAAATAGTATGGAAATAATTTTATTGATAACTTTAGATAAGTGTGTCGTATTGTATACGTCATTTGATATTTAATTTTAGTGAACCGAATAGGGTGAGGTGAACCCAACTTTGGAAAGGTGTTTTATCACTATCATACAAGATGTCTAATGACATACAACCTCGTATTATCGTAAGACAGGGTTGTGCACATCCACTTGCTGAGTATATCTACGAGCACTACCTATATGATCTTGGAGTTTGGTTGAAACATAATGTTCAATTGCAGACGGTGGAGATAGTTATATATCAAGAGAAGACTCATCATTGGAAGGAACATGATAGTAATCTTCTCGTTTTTCTTTGGGGTCTATTGGATCAACCAAGGATAATTCTATGGACATATGATATCTATCATAACTTAGATTCTTGGCCTCCTATGTACGAAGGTTTCCTTGAGCACTTCCCAAAGATTTTAATTTCTAAAATAGTTATTGACTGTACCTTTATGTAATGTATCAATGTGAAGTGTTGTCCATAGTTGGGACATGAGTCACAGTTGGTATTAAAACTCACAGTATATGTGTTATTGTATTTTGCACGACAATTATAGTAATAAAGTTGTAGTTATTTTCTGTACCATGTATTTGGCGACTCAGAATAGGTTGGTTGGAATGGACTTATTTTGGGGGCGTCACAGTTAGTATCAGAGCTTAGGGCTATGATCTCTGGCGGAGATCGGGGAATAGAACTAGGAGGGGAGAGACGAGTAAATTCTTCGCTAGTGTGTGTCCTACCTAAGCTGAATTTTCTTACTTAAGTTGACAAATTGTGATATATCAATTGACCCTTGTTTTGAAGCTGTATTCTAGAATGATATGTAAAATACAGGAGATGAGCAATGGAGAAATCATGAGGACAGGGAAGATGGAATCTGAAATGAAAATAAGGTATTCTCAACTCTTTGAAATACCAGGTATGTAAATTTCCGGGATGAAATTTCATAAGGAGGGGAGATTGTAAGACCCCGAATTTTATAAAATAAAAGTATTCAATTTTTTTAATAATTACTATTCACGAGTTACTATTTGTGAGTTATTATTCACGAGTTACTATTCACGAGTACTATTCACGAAGCATGATAATTTCTTCGTAAGAAGGCACTACTCAATAATTGTTACAGTAATTACTGTTAAATATTTTATTTTATTGATTCAATAATTACTACGTTGATATTTTATATTATTATTGTTTCAATAATTGTCATGGCACAGTATTTCTCATTATCAGATCAATAATTCATATTATTTGAATAATATTATTAGATAACATTATTGGCAATGTCTAAAATTTCTGTCAAGGAGGGGTTTGGTCACCTAATTGCGCGCCAGTAAGGAGAAATCCTTATTGGAAAGCCCCCTCTTTCTTGGGAACTTCCTGGTTGTCATTATTGTGATTCTGTAATATTATTTGTGAATAATTAATTATTGATTCATATGATAAGAAAAATATTTATTTATGTGAATATAGATGGAGAAAATTTTTAATGTAACAATTATTGAAAATTGATATTTTATCTTTTTCGATAAAATAATTTATTTAAATATATTATTATATTTTAATTATATAATAATGGTGATATTTTTACAATGAATGTGTGATATATGAATAAATGAGGAGGAATAGTATTTTTGTTACTATAAATGCTAAACACATGTTAAACATGTTGGTGGACAAGTTTTTTAACTGAAATTTGATTATAGGCCGCAAAATCGTCCGTATGTAGATTTCGGTCAATTTCTGTTTGGAATTTGGAAAAGCTTTCTTCTACAAAGTTGTAGAAAATTAAATTTCCTATGGAATGGACATAAGATTTGAATTTTTCTGATAAAATGGCTATTTATTATGAATTATTGAAGTTCTGGAATATTGGGTCTTAATTAATTTTGTTACAAAAATTGTTTAAAACATGTTTTTCATTTTTGGTGAGTTGGTAGGGCCCCAATAACATGTGTGAATTACTGAATTCAGATTGTAAGGTGTGCGTATTAAATATAAATTTAAATATTATTATTTTATTAAATTTTCTACTTTGTTGTTCTACGCATTTTCCTATAAATAGTTGCTTAGTTAGATTTGAAAATCACACTAGAAACTGAAGTTTTCTCTCTCTATATTATCGAGCGTATTTTTGTGAGTATTTAGATATCCTAAGTGTTGCTGTACGGTGCAAGTTCGTTCAGCGTTATTCAAGTCAGAAGTACTGCTCTTTTGAGGTAAGGGATATTGTCATTATTATGTAAGAGATTTTAAGGGTTATTATGTTTTTCAGTTTCTAAATTTTTCTGAACCTTCAAAAATTCTTGAAAATTTTGAAATGATAATTTGATGAGTTTTATTGATTGTTTCCAAAAATGGCGATTTTTGGATTTATAGATTAGGAGTTATGAATTTTATGAGAAAAGACTATTTTAAAAGTAAACCCTTATAACTCCTTGTGGTTAACTCCAAAATTGATGAAATTTTTATTTGGAGTACATTAATATAATATCAATATACCCTGTAAATTTCGGAATTTTTGGACAAAAGTACAATTTATGATAAATGTTTAAATATTCGGCGGTTTTAGCCATATGAAAAATAGTAAATGAATTTTAAAATTTCGAGAAAAATATATGTTCAATATGGGACTATATTATGCTAAACCCCATAAAAGAAATATTTTTTAGACTGGTTTGGTATGTTTCATGAAAATAGACTAGTTATGAATAAATGAATTAAATATGTTATGTGAAGTAACAAAATTGGAAAATACGATTTTATGGCTTGAGAATCATATATAAGGTATATGCAGATTTTTGATGAGGGTGTTGGTTATTGGTGATGAAATTTTATGAGTTTAGAGTTTTAGGATGATTAAATGCATTTATTAGTAAAGTGTAAACAATTAAAATAAAATTGTTTATAAATTTAAGAAATGATTAAAATATTGTGGTAGTATTAATAATATTAGATTATGAGATTATTAAGTGATTTACAACATTTAGATTAAGGTGTTATGAAATCATTGATTTATGAATCTTACTTTTAAGATTAAATCTATATGTTGATTATATTGTTTTTATTATCATATATAACATTCTTATAACCCTAATGATGATATTTCTCTTTGACTTAAGTGTAATGATGGGTAGATTATTGGTATGATCGTGACTATGGGTTCTCTTTGGCCAGTAGTGCAAAGTTGAATTGTTGACTAGTACGATCATGATCATTGAATTTATAATTGAATATCTTTAGCTTAAGTACAAAGGTGAATTGATCAACATATATGGTTATAATTATGGTTTATATAAATTCTGAAATGATTATGTATTTCTTTGAGATATGAATATTTTTGGCCTATAGTACAAAGATCAATTATTGATGAATATATTTAGCCCGTAGTACAAAGATGACTTGTTATTGAATATATTTGGCATGTAGTGTAAAGATGAACTGTTGATGAAAATCTTCGGCCCGTGGTGCAAAGATGAATGTATTAGTATGATTATGAACAGGAACTGTGATTTGGTATAACCATGATCTTTGATATTTTAGGTAAAGGCAGGTGATGAAAATTATCTTCGTCTTGGATGCGAAGAGGAATTTAGAATCACAATTATGATTATGAGTTATTTATATGATTGTGGAAAGGAACTGTTGATTGATGTTACATGGATAAAATATTGTTGGTGGACTTTTAACGTGGAGAAGATAATAGACTTTATTGTAAGACCCCGAATTTTATGAAATAAAAGTATTCAATTTTTCTTATAATTACAATTCAGTAAATGGTTAAATTGATAAATGTTAAAGTTAATGGTGATATTTGAATTTTTTTTATCAAAATATGTAAGTGGTTATAAAATATTCTTTCTGTCGGGAATATTCATTTGGTCGTGGAATATTCTTTCTGTTGGGGAATATTCGTACGACGGCGCAACCATTTGTGGGCACCATAACAGAATTACTGTCAGATGAAGAAAACAACAAATTAAAGTTTTTATAAATATCGGCATAGTGGTTACCATTAACACTGTTGAAATACCCGGTGGATAAAGTAAAGTAATACGCGTTGTTGTACAGTAGCACAAGGTATTGCACAGTATTTTTGAATTATTGATTCTTACGTAAGAAAGCACTACTGAATAATTGTTACAGTAATTACTGTTCAGTATTATATTTTATTGATTCAATAATTGTTGCGTTGATATTTTATATTACTGTTATTTCAATAATTGTCACTACATAGTATTTTCCATTATCAGAGCAATAATTCATATTATCTGAATAATATTATTAGATAACATTATTCGTAATGTCTAGAAAGTTCTGTCTAATGAGAGGTTTGGTCACCTAATTGCGCGTCAGTAAGGAGAAATTCTTATTGGAAAGCCCCCACTTTCTTGGGAACTGTCTGGTTGCCATTATTGTGATTCTGTAATATTATTTGTGAATAATTAATTATTGATTTATATGATGAGAAAAATATTCATTTTATGTGGATATAGATGGAGAAAATTTTTAAAGTGACAATTGTTGAAAATCGATATTTTATCTTTTCTGATAAAATAATATTTTATTATATTATTATAATATAATAATGATGATATTTTTACAATGAATGTGGGATATATGAGTATATGAGGAGGAAGAGTATTTTTATTGCAAAAGTTATTTAAAATAGGTTAAACATGTCTGTTGGCTCATTTCTTGACTGAAATTTGATTATAGCTTGTAAAATCACCCGTTTATGGATTTCGGTCAATTTTTGTTTAGAATTTGAAAAAACTTTCTTCTGCAAAGTTGTAGAGAATTGAATTTCCTATAAAAAGTCGCGAAATTCGAATTTTCTGATAAAACGGCTATTTATTATGAATTATTGAAGTTTAGGGTTAATTAATTATTATTATTTGGAGTATTAAATAAATTAATTAAAAAAAACATTTTTAATGTTTTGTCACATGGTGGCTGATGTCTTGGACCAAATTAGTGGGCGTAGGAAATTTGAAAAAATAATATTATTAATTTATTAAATTTTCTGCTTTGGTGTTCTAAGTATTTTCCTATAAATAGGGGCTTAGGTTAGAATTGAAAAACACACCAGAAACTGAAGTTTTCTCTCTATTTTTCTCTCTATTATATCGAGCGTATTTTGTGAGTATTTTAGTACTTTGAGTATTGCTATACGGTGAAAGTTCTTTAAGCACTATATCCAATATTCCAGTCAGAAATACTATTCTTTCTGAGGTAAGGGAGGTTATTTTCTTCTAAAATGATATTATTTCTTTAATATCATTATGCCAGAATGTTGGTTGAAAATTTTTATCAAATTTGGAACTTTTTCGTGTCGGGGTTACTATTCATGAGTTACTATTCATGAGTACTATTCACGAAGCGTGATGATGTTTTTTGTGAAATTTCTATCTTTTGGTGTCGAAGTTACTATTCACGTATACGGCACTATTCACGAATACGGCACTATTCACCGAAAAATGAAATTTCTTCTTTTTGTCCAAAATATCTATTTTGGATACTAGCTTTGATTGTATTCATGTTTTGATCATTCTTGAATTTTACCCCACTCTGATTATTTATGAAGTAATTTTGAATGAGAATTGTTTAAAGTACGAATACTTAATATTTGTTATTTTGCTTCACTGGATTCATTTTTTTTAAAATATTTTTCATCATCCTTAGTCCTAAATGATGATATAACTGAATATCTTTGGCCTGTAGTGCAAAGATGAATGATTTTTGATGAATATTTTTGGCCCGTAGTGCAAAGATGAACAGGTGTTTAGATGAATATAACCAACTGATGAATATCTTTAGCCTGTAGTGCAGAGATGACTTGTTAATGAATATCTTTGACCTGTAGTGCAAAGATGACTTGTTGATGTATATCTTTGGTCGTAGTGCAAAGATGAATTTATTAGTAGGATTATGAACATGAACTGTGATTTGGTATAACTATAATCTTTAATGTTTCAGGTGATGAAAATTATCTTTGTCCTGGATAAGGAAAAGAATTTAGAACTACAATTACGATTATGAGTTATACATGTGATTGTGGACAGGAATTGTTGATTGATGTTACAAGGATAAAACATTGTTGGTGGACTTTTAACATGGAGAAGATAATAGACTCTATGGTCTATTTGACTCTTCTAATGGATTGCTCGTTCCGCTGCAACTATGGTTGAAAAGTTTTATCATCTACCATATGTTCTAAATCTCTGATTTATTACTGTTGAAGGCTATTGATAATTTATTTATCTTTAGTTATGATATTCTTTACTGAGCTAGTTGTGCTCACCCTTTTGTTTCACAATTCCTTTCAGGTAATAAAAGTGTAGCTGGGTCAAGCGGGGGATAACAAGGGAATAGAACGGTGGTCTATAGATGTTGAGGGTGAGGTGAATTTAACTTGAAAGGGTGTTTTGCCACTACCATACAAGATGTCTAATGACATACAACCTCGTGTCATCATAAGACAGGGTTGTGCTCATCCATTTGCTGAGTATATTTACAAGCACTACCTATATAATCTTGGTGTTTGTTTAGAGTTTAATTCCCAATTAGAGACAGTGGAGATAATGATATATCAAGAGAAAACTCATCATTTGGAAGAATATGATAGTAATCTTCTCGTTTTTCTTTGGGGTCTATTGGGTCAACCAAGGATAATTCTGTGGCCATATGATATCTATCATAACCTAGACGTATGGCCTCCCATGTACGAAGGTTTCCTTGAGCACTTCCCAAAGATTTTAATCCCTAAAATAATTTTCGACTATACCTTTATGTAAGGTGTCATTATGAGGTGCTGTCCACGGTTAGGACATGAGTCACAGTTGGTATATATTTGTATTTAAACTCATAGTTTAAGTGTTGTTGTATTTTGCACGACAATTGTTGTAATAAAGTTGTAGTTATTTTCTGTACCATGTATTTGGCGACTCAGAATGGGTTGGATGGAATAGAGGAATAGACCTGTTTTGGGGGCGTCACATTATAGTCTATTTGACTCTTCTAATGAATTGCTCGTTCCGCTATAACTATGGTTGAAAAGTTTTATTATCTACCATATGTTCTAAATCTCTAATTTATTACTGATGAAGTCTATTGATAATGTAATTATCTTTAGTCATGATATTCTTTACTGGCTAGTTGTGCTCACCCTTTTGCTTCACAATTTCTTTCAGGTAACAAAAGTGTAGCTGGGTCGAGCGGGGGTAATAGAGAAATAGAACGGTGGTCTATAGCTGTTTAGGTTCTCCCTAAATAGTATGAAAATAATTTTATTGAGAACTTTAGATAAGTGTGTCGTATTGTATACGTCATTTGATATTTAATTTTGGTGAACTGAATAGGGTGAGGTGAACCCAACTTTGGAAGGGTGTTTTGTCACTATCATACAAGATGTCTAATGACATACAACCTTGTGTTATCATAAGACATGGTTGTGCACATCCACTTTCTGAGTATATCTACGAGCACTACCTATATGATCTTGGAGTTTGGTTGAAACATAATGTTCAATTATAGACGGTGGAGATAGTTATATATCAATAGAAGACTCACCATTGGAAGGAACATGATAGTAATCTTCTCGTTTTTCTTTGGGGTCTATTGGATCAACCAAGGATAATTCTCTAGACATATGATATCTATCATAACTTAGATTCTTGGCCTCCTATGTATGAAGGTTTCCTTGAGCACTTCCCAAAGATTTTAATTTCTAAAACAGTTATTGACTGTACCTTTATGTAATGTATCAATATGAGGTGTTGTCCATAGTTGGGACATGAGTCACAGTTGGTATTAAAACTCACAGTATATGTGTTGTTGTATTTTGCACGACAATTGTAGTAATAATGTTGTAGTTATTTTCTGTACCATGTATTTGGCGACTCAGAATAGGTTGGGTGGAATGGACCTATTTTGGGGGCGTCACACTCATCATCATCTTCATCGTAGTCAGAATCAACTTCAGTGCTGACTTTGGAGGTGTTATCAGTTGTTTTGAGAGAAACACCTTTATCTTTCTTTCTTCCCTCCTTCAGACAGGGTTTCTGCTCGTTGAGTCAGCTCCAGTTCGTATGTGAGAAGGTTGCCATACAACTGTTGGACAATCATTTCATGTAGATTCTTCGATTCTCTAATTGCAGTGGTTTTGGCATCCCACTTGTTTGGCAAGGCTCTCATGAACTTTATGATTAGATCTTTATTTGGATAGATCTTTCCGTAGGCTCGAAGAGAGTTAAGCAGAACATTAAATCTTTCGTAGGTAGCAGTAACGTTCTCTCCTTGAACGTGAGCAAACATCTCATATTGCTGAGTCAATAGAGTTGTTTGTTTTCTCTGACTTCTTCTGTTCCTTCATGCATAATGAGTAGTGCTTCCCAAACCTCCTTTGTTGTTTTGTTGTTGACCACGTTTTCAAACATATCATCTTCTAAGGATTGGAACAAGATATTTTTGGCCTTTTTATCTAGTTGGACATCTCTCTTCTCGTTCTCTGTCCATTCTCCTTTGACCTTGATCTGTACTCTGTCTGGGTCATCTGTAGTTGGTGCAAGCTTTGTAGGAACATAGGGCCCATTCTGAACAGTTTCAAATAGATCTTCATCTATTGAATCCATGTAAGCTTGCATCCTAACCTTCCAGTTAGCAAATTTATCTTTGTTGCACATAGGTGGCTTGCTGCCTCCTCCAGTCTTTGATTCGCTTGGTAAGTGTGCCATTAGATCTACTCAAGCTTTGTAGGCTATATTATAGAACCTGTTCTGATATCAATTGTTAGTTCCCGGAGGCACAATAGATATCTAGAAGGGGGGTTGAATAGATAATTAAAAACTTTTCTTTTAAACTAGTTAGTATGATTGTGATTAATGCACAACGAAATGAGTATATGATAAACCTTCTTTTAGATATCTTGAATTAATGAGAGTGAGACAGTTATAACAGTTATAACAGTTATAGCAGTTATAATGTACACAGTAGTTTTAAGTGGTTCAGAGCACTTAAAGCTCCTAATCCACTCTTTTACTCCTTGAGTAGGAAATCCACTAAGGATGTCTGTTACACTTCTTGCATCTCATAGATTCCTTCTAGACCAGCAGTCTAGGCACTTCTTAGTTCACTCTTGAACTCTTCAAGTTCAGCAGATTTGGTTCTTTACAGTTCACTTAGAACTCTTCAAGTTCGTCAGACTTGGAACTTCTCACTTCAGTTGATTGGTTGTTGTTGAGATCGTGATTGGTGCTACTCAGTTGCTATTAAGCACTTGTTTGAAAGAACTGAGTAGCTGAGCAAGCTTTCTCTTTTTCTCAGATCGTAGAGTTGAGCGTTGAGTTTTTTTGTACGTTTTTGTTCAAATGCTTGCTTATCTTTCTCATCTGTCTTTGTTCTGTATATATGTGATCTCTTTAAATCTATCCGTTGAAGTCATCTGATGAGCCATTAAATGCGTTTGACATTTCTGAGCTTTGATGGAGACTTTTCTGCACATCTTCTAAATTGCAATCTGGCCCACTGACACAGCAGACTGTTTTCTCACCTAACACCTGAAAAGGTATTTTCCTCTGTTCAATGGTCCTTTTCTTAGCTTCTTAAATACGTTTCTTTTGATTAATACTAAGGATATCTTTTGTACCGTTGGGACTGGTGAGAGCTTCAATGTTCAAAATCCATTCCACATTTGTTGGAATTTGTTTTCAAACAAGAGATAGGGCTCGACGCTTCTAACACAAGACAGATGATACTCTACGATGCATATCGTGGTGTCTTGTCATATTTGTGCTTGGTCTGAATAGAAAACTACGATTTCTTTCAATAGTTTTGCATACTACAATCATCACTTATTCGTTTTGCAGACTCTACGTTTCCGAATGCACACTACGATCTCAGACTTAGCTTCGACAAACGTCTGGACCACTCTACGATTACTGGAGAGGTCCTTCAAGGCAAATATACTAATCATCTCAGCACTACGATCCTGCCTTAGCTTCTGCATTGTGTTGATCAGCCGGATAGACTACGATTCTCTTCAAAGCCTATCTATTTCTTTCTAGTCATAGATCAACCTAACATATTTGATCTCTTTCTCTTTACAAGTGAACGTTAAAGGCTAAGATCAACCTAACAATTTTGATCTATCACTAAGTCCTTGTACATATATTTCTCGAAGGACTTTACACATAATCATGAGCATTTACATTAAACATCAAATCACAATATGTATTCTTCCAACAAATATTATTTCCTTCGTACACACGCTCTCTCTCTCTCTCTCTCTCTATATATATATATATATATATATATATATATATATATATACTAGCTGAGTCCCGTGCCTCCGGCACTATATGGACAATATGATTTATCTCAAATTTTGAACGACCAAAATAATTTATTGAGTGTGCGGGAAATTTAAAGTCATTTGTATTTTATTAAATTATTATTAGATTATTAGATAGATAGATGTATTTTATTAGATAGATGTATGAACGGTGGGATTTATCCCAAACTTTGGACGGCCCAGATGATTTATTAAGTGAGCGGGAAATTCAAAATCATTTGTATTTTATTAGATAGATATATTAAAATAAGTATTAATTAATGACATATTATATGAGACAAAAATTTAAAACTCCTTTATAAGAGCAGATATTTATTTTTTAAATTTAATTGTAAAAGTATACTACTATAATCTAATAATTCAATATACACTCTTACGAATTACGATATTAAAAGATTAATAATCAATTAGAAAAGAGACGAGAACCGGTTCACACACTCAGTCAATGCTATAATAAGTACTGTAGTTATTATTTTTTTGGAGAATGATTGGTAACAAATATTTATTATGCATCGTAATAGGATAAATACCATTACTAGCGTCAATAATAAGGATAAATAGTAATAATAATAATAATTTTTAAAAATGTAAAATTTTTAAAAAAGATTATATAAATTATAAAAATAATTTTATATGAAGCTGATGTGTATTTAAAAAAAATATTTTTATTATTTTATTAATTTAAATTATTTGAGTAAGAATAAATTTGACAAATCATTTTTTATTCTCCATTAAAATAAAAAAACAAATTATTATTATTTAAAAATTATTATTATATTATTTTGAAATTATTATTAATATTATTATTATTATTGAAAATTATTATTATTATTAGTATTTTATTATTATTTTGAAATTATTATTATTATTATTATTTTTATTAGTTTTAGAATTATTCAGGTGAAGTAGTTAATAGTTTTGGTGGTTTGTGCTATAATAATCTGTCTCCTTGCATTTCCTGTGCTCTATGTAAGCAAAAAATAGGGCCAGATTGAACAGTCAGTTTTTCCGTCCGTTTTTTCGGACGGAAATTTTAAGTAATGACCATTTTATAATTTTTGAGAGTACAATTATTCGATTGTAACAAAAAAAAATTCGATAACCACAATGAAAACCGAATTCCAATATAATAATCAAAAAGTGATTTATCCCAATAAACTTATCATGAAGTTCAATTTAAAACGAATCCCACATTCATATGCCAAACTTTTATTATAGACTTTAATAAATCACCGGATGATTACACTCGCATACCAAACTTATGTACTTCTATTTTGGTCTCCCAAAAAATATTTACTTTTACCAAATATTAAACCCGTGACCAAAAAATCATTACTTTAAAAAGGCAATCCACGTTAGGAAGGTGATATTGGAACAGATAATAGTGTAGGTCCTGAAATTTCAAGTTAGTGCTCTCTCAATTCTAAAGCTCATTTGCAATATTTATAAATACTAAAAACGTATTTTTATTTATTTTAATAACTGTAAATAATAAAGAAATTATGATGCGAGTACATTGTGTCATTTATATGGCTAACAATAAAAAATAAAATAAAATAACTCTTTTATAGCATAAAGAAATTTGTCAAATAGGACCCTTGAAATAGAGGGGTGCCAGTTTTGGTTTTGGAAGGCAAGCCAATACGAAATGGAGTAGAGGATAGAAAGTATTTTTTTTGGGCCGTCCATAGCAATTAGGACCGGAACGTGGTGGAGTATAAATTTTTTTACCATGTTCCGTTGGCCCAGCCCGAATACGAATTGAACCAATCCATAACAAAACGCCCAAAGGTTTCAAGTTTCAGCTTTCATAGTCGGACTGGGACTGAGACTGGGACTGGGACTGGGACTGTGACTGGTGTTTAATCAATCAGAAGTTTCTCTCTCTTCTCAGGTTTAATCTGACTCGTCCTACTGTAAGATCTATTTCATTCCTATTTTGTGCGATTGATCTTTGTTTTGTATAATATAATGATGAATTCAATTGTCTTAGTTTTCGTTTTTTTGATTTGATTAGATTTTACCAGAGAAATGGATGGCGATATACCCAATATAAAGAAATGGAATGTATTGTATCCTGTTTATATAAATTCAAAGAAAACGATAGCAGAAGGTAGGCGAATTAATGCAACCAAAGCCTGTGAGAACCCTACTTGTACTGAGATTGGCGATTGTTGCAGCCACCTGAAAATCCCTTTTGCAGTTGAGGTAGATTTGTTTAATCATAAAAGAAAATTACTGGATTTTATGATTCTGTATACATGTATCTATGCTGGTATTCTTTGTTGTGTTATGAATATATGATTGTAATCTGGTACTCTTTATTTGGAAAGATCGATAAGGCTTATCCCCGCGATTTTATGCAAAGAGGGAGAGTGAGGTTTTTACTGAAGAGGGAAGACGGAACTTTATACAATCCAGCAATCTCTTCTAGTAAGCATTTGCCTTTCCCCCTGTTTATTCAACATGAATGAATGCATTATTTGATAAATGAACTTTCTTTTGCATGTTATGAATTGTTTTCCATTATGAGCAATAAGTTCGCATCAGTACATTGGGCATACTATTTACTAGTGGAATAAGCATGTTGTTTAACATCATAAATTACTAGTTTTGTATATTTTTCACTACAATAATATTGTGTGTTCCTAACTTGCTAAGTTATTAATGTTTTGTTTTAGTAGGTATTTTATGTCATCTTTGTAGCTTCTATTTTCAAATCATGACTCGTAATGTCTTTTAATCTTTTTGTCATGCAAGTAGCTAACAAACTAAGTAGTGGAAAAAAACAAGAGGGAAGATCATCAAACTCTTCAGCCCATGTCATTTATTGCGTGGGTGAGGCGGCAAGCTAATCAAGTTTGATTGTCCCACATATATAGATAACTATGCTGCCTTTTTTTTGTATTGGTGCAATGGGTGGGCAAAACACTAAAAATTGCCAAATCTAGGTGAGGTAAACGTCAGCACATTATTAGCCATAGAGACGCAGTAGGTTCGGTGACCATTAGAACACCCAAAGTTCTTTTCATGCCTGTCTTGACAAGCTAATCTTCTCCCCTGGTTTTCAGTTCGGTCTTATTTCCTGAATTTAATGGGGTTTGGTAATAAGGGGTTTCTGTGGAAGGTGGGGATCGAAGGAAAGTTGCTTTCTTTTCTTCGACAGTGGCTTGGGGAAGATTTTGACTTGTGATAATGTTTGAAAAGGGGAAGATTTGTTGTGAATAGATGATTTATGTGTAGAAATGATTGGGAATCGAGAGATCACTTGTTATTGCATTGCAAGTTGATTAGGGAAATTTAAGCAATGTTATTGTTGATATATGGATTAACGTGGGTTACGTCAAACAGCCAAAGCCAATTGCTAATTTTCTTCATGCTTGGGGGGGGGGGGGGGGGCGGGGGCGGGGGGTGGGGGGAGATTTAAGATGCTAAGGAGGTTGAGAACAAATTGTGTTATGCTTCCTCATGCTTGTTGTATACGAGCAAATTGGGTTATGCTTCCTCATGCTCTGTCGTGGATGTTATAGTGCAAAAGGAATACTTTGAGGATATTGAAAAATCTCTGTCCATGTTAGACCATTTACTAAGGTTTTAAAACCCGGTCCGGACCGCCAGTCGGACCGGTAAAAACCAGACCATTCAATGGTCCGGTTTGGACCATTGAACCTGTTTTGATAGAAAACCGCTAAGAACCGGTGAATCGGTAGTCCAACCGGTTAACCCAGTGAACCGGCGACCGGTTACTGCTTAAAGATAAAAAAAATTAGTCATGTTTACCTTTATTTCTCAACGCCTCCTCTCTCTTTAATACTCTCATCTCAGTTCTCTCTCGATGGGTTTCAAAATTTTACAATATTGTGTATTTGTGACGAAATCGCTTTCGTTTCTCTTCGATTAAGGCATGTTTTGGATAATCTAAAGTGTTCTGGAGCAATTTTCTTAAAATAATGAATTAATGATTTTCAGAAACTAGGGCTTCTAAAATAAAAGATGTGTGCTAACTGGTATGTGATGTTTTACATGTTAATGCTTGATTTTTGTTAATTTTTTTCAAATCTAGTATTTTATACGATTAAGTCATGTTTTAGAAAATATCAAATGTGTTTATTTTTTACTTTGTTTAACCGATTGAAGTTAATCTTTCAATCTCTTATGGGTTCACTGTGAAATTAATATCAATTAATTATCTTTTATCTAAAATCATTTTATCTGGTTAAAGTTTGTTAAAACGATCTCAGTGTTTAATCTCTTAAACATGCAAAAGATTTGATAGTGAAACCATGATATTTGTTGAGGTATGTGAAAATTTTGTCTTCACAAGTACTCATATTGCATATGAGAGCTTATCTGAACATCAGAAAAGGAAGATGAGCAATCTAAAAGCTAATTTATTCAATTATTTCAAGCCTTAAGAGAGGGATTCAATGATAAAGGAGAAACTCTTGGCTCAACTAGACTATGATTGCTAGTGCTCAACTCAGGAATAGCCAGGATGCTCACAAGATAAGTTTCTTAATCTTTTCAAATTTATCACTTCTAATTCTTACTATGTACATGACTGATATGTGGTAGCACTTCTAATACTTATTACGTGGATTATAAATGTTACTTTTGTCACTTAGATTGTCTATATATGTTGAAGTAATTTGTAACCCCTGCTTTCAATTTTTAAAATTGATTGAAAGTTTTCTTGTGGCTAGTTAAAATGCATATTGATGGGACTAAATTTGATATGTACAAGCATATTTACAGTTAGTTGTTTATGATTCCTAATAGTTGGGCTATATAATATAGCCAGTAGATTGTTCTTGGTTTTTTATGGAAAATATTAATAACTTCCCACCAAGTTCTCTGTTTCTCTTTGTTTTTCTCCTTCTATCTTACTCCCTTTATCTGTCACAAATTAACATACCATTTGGTATCAGAGTCAGGTTCCGACTATGGATACCCGGGGAAAGTCTAATGCTGAATTCCGTAATGACGTAAACGAGACATTAGCCGAACATGAATCTCATTTTGATCAACTCCAAAACAGTATTGATCAGCTGCATGCCTCCATGCAAACAGTCATCACAGAGCTTCATGCCTTGCGTTTACCTCGACATCAAGGTCCTCCTCAACCTCATCCTCACCCTCCTGATACTAACCCGTTTGCTGTGGGAGAAACCTCTTATGCCAATCGTGACCATGTTCATCAACAACTTAAGCTTTCCTTTCCAAAGTTCAGCGGTGATGATCCCACAGGTTGGATTTACAAGGCGGAGCAATATTTTGAGTTCAACAATGTACCTCATGACCAACGAGTCTAGTTGGCATCCTTTCATCTCGAAGACATTGCTCTTCAATGGCATCGGTGGTTGATTAAGTTCCGTGGTCCTCTCACTTGGGCTGACCTCACTCGAGCGGTTCTTCTTCGTTTTGGACCCACGGAGTACGACGACCCATCTGAGGCTGTCACTCGCCTTCGTCAAACCACAACTGTTGCTGCCTACCAGGAAGCTTTTGAACGACTATCACATCGCGTGGATGGCTTACCTGAAGCCTTCTTCATTAGTTGCTTCATTGCGGGGTTACGAGATGACGTTCGGCTCGACGTTAAAATTAAACATCCAACCTCCTTAACCGAGGCAATTGGCGTTGCACGATTAATTGAGGAACGGAATCAGTTGCAGCGACGAGTCACTCCATCATCACGTCCTTCGTCCATCACTGTTCCATCCAAGGCAACGACCAATCCAGTGGCTGGGTTGCTTGGACCTCCACCCACCATGCGTCCATCGGTACCCTTAAATTCGACACCATTACGGCGTATCATGAACCAAGAAGCTAAGGAACGGCGGGAGAAAGGCTTGTGCTATTATTGTGATGAAAAGTTTATTCCGGGCCACCGTTGCAAATCTCCCCAGTTTTTCATGATAGAGGACTCAATGCATCATGAACTGGAGGAGAAAGAGGATACCAACCAAGGAACAGAAGACAAAGCACCCATCCCAGAAATCTCATTCCATGCAATTGCGGGAACAAATCATCCACAAACCATCAGGGTATCCGGCAAGTTGACGAACAAGGAGGTTACAGTGTTGATCGATGGTGGAAGCAATCACAACTTTATCGACCAAGCCATTGTGTCAAAACATGGCCTACCAATAAAAAAAATGAGAAATTGCAGGTAACCGTGGCCAATAGAGAGAAGATAGAATGCGTTGGGCTTTGTCCGTCTCTCACGATCGTCATCCAAGGACACTCCGTCACAGCGGATTACTACATACTTCCAGTCGCAGTTTGTTTGGTAGTCCTAGGCGTTCAATGGTTAGCTACTTTGGGACCAATAGAGATCGACTACAAGAAGCTTACGATGACTTTCCAAAAAGGAGGGATCCCATGCACCCTTCATGGAATGAAACAGATGGGGTTAGAAGCCTTATCACAGGAGTTTAATAATTTGTATGGCACTGGGAATCTATTTGCCATTATTCCAACGGGTGCCCACGCCCACTAGGAATCACACCCACCAGATTTGGCCCACCTATTATCAACCTTCTCTCACGTGTTCAAGAATCCTACTGAACTACCCCCACAACGCACATGTGACCACCGAATCACATTACAACCCGACGCCAAACCAATTAACGTAAGGCCGTATCGGTATCCCTATTATCAGAAGGATGAGATTGAAAGGATGGTGAAAGAACTACTACGACAAGGGCTTATACGACCTAGTCATAGCCCTTACTCGTCCCCTGTGTTATTGGTGCGCAAAGCTGATGGAGAATGGAGGTTCTGTATCGATTACAGAGCTTTGAACAATTTAACAGTGAAAGACAAGTACCCGATCCCAATAATTGATGAACTCTTGGATGAACTCCATGGTGCAAGGTATTTTCAAAACTTGATCTCCGATCTGGCTATCACCAAATTAGGGTGCAGGAAGAAGATATTCCAAAGACAACCTTTAGAACTCATGAAGGGCACTATGAGTTTGTTGTGATGCCTTTTGGTCTCACCAATGCATCGGCAACCTTCCAAAGCCTTATGAACGACGTCTTCCGACCCTATATGCGACAATTCATTTTAGTTTTTTTTGATGATATTTTGGTGTACTCCAAATCCTGGGAAGAGCATCTGTCTCACCTTCGCACAGTCTTAGAAATTTTGTCATCAAACCACTTGTTTGCAAAAGAATCGAAATGCAGGTTTGGTGTGACCTCTGTGGATTATCTGGGAAACGTTATTTCTGAGCAAGGCGTCCAAGTCGACCCAACCAAAATAATAACTGTACAAAATTGGCCAAGACCAACGAACACCAAAGGAGTAAGAGGATTTTTGGGTTTGGTGGGATACTATCGAAAATTCATCCGACACTTTGCTAGCATCGCAGCACCCCTCAATCAACTGTTGACAAAAGATGGCTTCCAATGGCATGAAGCAGCAGAAGAGGCATTCAGAGATTGAAACAAGCATTGACAACTACCCCAGTTCTCAACCTTCCCGACTTTACACAAAGTTTCGAAATTGAGCGTGATGCTTGTGGGACTGACATTGGCGCAGTGCTTACCCAAAATAACAGACCCATTACTTATTTTAGTGAAGCACTAAAAGAATCGTCACTATCTCTGTCCACATACAAAAAGGAAATGTTGGCCATCGTGAAATCAGTGAAAAAGTGGCGACCATACATGCTTGGAAAGCCCTTCATTGTGCGTACAGACCACAAAAGCTTGAAATACCTCTTAGAGCAGCGCATCACTACTCCGGCTCAGACTAGGTGGCTTCCAAAAATCATGGGCTATGAATATACAATTGGGTACAAGAAAGGGGCTGACAATAAAGCTGCGGACTCATTATCCAGGTTAGTGGAATTTCAATGTTTGTCCATTTCAAGTTCTAGAGCTGATTGGTGGACCCAACTTAAAAGATGAAGTGGCCCGGGATCCTTTTTATTTGGATTTGAAATTAAATACTGCGTTCTCTCAACGTGATGGTGTATGGTTGAAACGAGGAAGGATTTATTTGAATCCCAATTCACCACTATTTCAAGATATTGTATCTGAGTGTCATTCCTCACCTTCTGGTGGTCACTTCGGTTTCCATAAGACACTCTCACGTCTCAAAAAAAATTTCTCTTGGTTGCACATGCAACGTACTATCAAAGAATTTTTGCAACGTTGTGAGACGTGTCAACGTTACAAAACTGATACTATGAAGCCCGCAGGACTTCTACATCCACTACAGATTCCGGATCGTATATGGACCGACATCTCTATGGATTTTATAGAGGGATTGCCTCCATCTAATGGCCACACAATTATTATGGTAGTTGTTGATCGCCTGTCGAAATATGCCCATTTCATCCCAATGAAACATCCTTTTACAGCAGCTGTGGTCGCTAAGGTATTCGTTGCTAATGTAGTACGTCTACATGGGGTTCCCAAGACCATTATTAGTGACAGAGACAAAGTGTTCACAAGTTCTTTTTGGCGTGCTTTATTTCAGCTTCAAGGGTCTAAGCTTTGCATGAGCTCTAGTTACCATCCACAGTCCGACGGTCAAACGGAGGTAATAAATCGTATTTTAGAGCAATATCTGCGATGCTTTGCAGGGGAACAACCACGAAAATGGGTGGAATGGGTACCCTGGGCTGAATTCAGCTATAATACATCCGTTCACTCTTCTACCAAGATGACACCTTTTGAAGCTGTTTATGTGGTTCCTCCACCAAATTTCTTGTCATATGTTCCAGGCACTTCACCAGTACAGGGCAGTGGATGACTACTTAAGAGACAGAGATACCATTCTTCGTGAGTTACGTTTGAATCTCTCTCGAGCTCAAGAACGAATGAAAAACCATGCATGACCAACACCGCCGAGAAGTGACCTTTGAAGTCGGAGATTATGTGTATTTAAAACTCCAACCTTACCGTCAAACAACGGTAGCGTTTCGCAGTTCTTTGAAGTTGTCTCCACGGTATTTTGGTCCATATGAAGTTATTAACAGAGTGGGTCCGGTAGCCTATCGTCTTGCCTTGCCTTGCCATCGGGGTCACTGATTCATAACGTGTTTCACGTGAGTATGTTGCGCAAACATTTGGGACCAGTATCTACTGTATTTACTCAACTTCCGCCGATGACTGAGGAGTCCATCATCCTTCCACAACCTGAAACCGTGCTTGATCGTCGTACAGTACAAAAAACCACTATCGTCCTAAAGCTGAAATTTTGGTTAAGTGGAAGGGGGCACCGATTGAAGATGCCACGTGGGAAGATGCCAGGCGCTTGTCTCGAACCTATCTCGATTTTCCTTGCGGACAAGGAAATTTTAGGGGGGAGGATTGATATGTACAAGCATATTTACAGTTGGTATGTAGGAAGTGCAACAGTACGTGGGTGTGTGGGGGGATGTTTCCTGATTCTTAGAGTAGTGTGGTAGTATTTCCTATTTCCTAGTTAGTTGTTTATGATTCCTAATAGTTGGGCTATATAATATAGCCAGTAGATTGTTCTTGGTTTTTTATGCAGAATATTAATAACTTCCACCAAGTTCTCTGTTTCTCTTGTTTTTCTCCCTCTATCTTAATCCCTCTATCTGTCACAAATTAACATATCATTTTTCTACATCACAGTACAACTGCAAACGTCTTGATCAAAGTAACTGGGCTTTTTTCCCCGTCTCATTAGATACAAGAGTAAAACTCATTATCCATAAGCATACCCTGAATTATATTCATAAGTTCTATTAAAAGCAAGGAACTAGCACTAGTAGTTCTACATTCGTTGAAGGAGATGGATAGAATGGTTCTTTGCACTAGCAGTTCAAAATACATAGAATGGTTCTCTGTACTAGCAGTTCTAAATATATTTAATTATTTATTACATATTAATGACGTCACTGGATCAATAATGGTTCGACCACTGATTGGACCAGTGACCCTGTGACAATCTTAGATTTCAGAAAATATTAAAATAAGAATTTGATGAAATAAATTTTATTTTGATATTATTTGTTTGCATGAAGGTACATGTGCAATGTGGTGTGTATATTTGTGGTAAATGTAAATATAATAATATTTATATGTTTATTTTGTCTGAACAAATTGTTCAAAAGAAATTTGAATAGAGAAGGTAAATAAATAGATGAGTATACAAAAATTTATTGTATACATTAAAAGATATTAAAATAATTTATAAAGATAAGTTATTTTAATAGAGGTAATTATCACACTAAATATTATTTTTATTTGTGTGATAAATATTATATAAAATGTGGATACTATGTAAAACATAATATTATGTTATTACATGTAATCATTTGAGGTTTACTTGAAATTTAGTTATTTGAACAAATAGCAAGTTGGGCCTGGGAAATCAAATAATAATAGGAGCTTAAGTATTGGCTAAGGAAAATATAGCAAGTGCTGGTGGGCTGAGATGATGAGTAAGACAAGTTAAGCAGGAGCTATCATCATTTGGGAAAAACTTGGTTTGCCTGGCTTACAACACAACAACTTTACATATTAGTCAAAGTAAAATAAGAATTTGGGAGTATAACTGGATTCTTCCTTTTTCTTCATTCGGTCTCTCTCTCTCTCTATATATTTTCTCCTCACAGCTCCTTTTTCCTGTTAAGTTACACTGCTGAACCCCGTCTCTCATGGTACAACTTCATGTGGTTTGGGTATGGTATGAATTGAAGCCTAGGAAGAATTACTAAAGAAATACAACCGAGCATCAAGGTAATCCAATTTACATATTCTATAACTTGTAATTATGGAATTAGCTAACAGTACTGTAATTGGTATATGAAAGAATGGGTAAAGGAATAGTGTATGGAAATTATGTTATTACATATTGAATATACGAGAATCAAGAATTAAGAGTTTAGAAAGGTTAGTAAACTAGTTAGTTTGCTAATTCATTGACTATACCTAAATTTGGTTATGTATTAAACTGTTATGGCTTGATTTAGAGCAAAGGAGGTTAGGTTGGTTGTGTGGTGATATAATGATGCTAGAATGGGTTAATAACCATAAACAAATGGCTATGAAAATCTGAAAATTAAGAGATGCACACTAACTGTTTGATAAAATTCCCAAATAAGGTTTCCAAGCTCAAAAACGAATAATTACCTGGGGCTTGGAACTAGAAGACATTTGAATAGGTGTTATGAGGTTTCCTAAGTCCATTAGTGGAACCAAAACAAGTTTGAAAAGCAATGGAATGGAATGGAATGAAATTAAATCAAATGAAATTTCCTTAAAAAGGGTATGAACACTGAGTTTTGAGCTTTAAGTTAGGTGTCTTAATAATGTTGTTAGAGACCAAACTTGGATGAAAAATGTACCTTATAGCAAGGTCTCGAAGTAGGAACAAGTTTTAAGTCATTTGGACTTGTATAACAAAAGTTACGTTAACCGTTAGGAGGCTTGAAGAAACAAAATTCGAAAAGTTAGAGGACTGCTGACCCTAAATGAAAATTTGGGGATAGCTAGACGTTTCAGAAAATTATGGGCTTTTGGGGAAGTGTAGTACACTAAATAAGCTTTCTATATACTCTGGGATAGACTAATTCCGACTTCGGAGCAAGAAGTTATGACATTTCAAAGTAGTTGCATTAAGTCTGTCTATCAAATTCGCAGCAGTCCCCTTGCACGAATTTTCTAGAATTCTGTGTTTAGAATTTGGAAATGGTCAAAGAATGAAAGTTGTAGCCTCGGAAGTTAACTTCGCATGGGCTCAAGAATCGCTCAAAATAGTTTTGAAACGACAAAGTTATGACTGTTTTAGTGAGAGAGGATAAAGCTGGGAAAAAGTAAAAAAACTGTTATGACAGTATTTTTTGAGATTGTTTTGGGCTGCTTGTAACATCCGGAATGAACGTCTAATATTTTTAAAAATAGTCTTATATATCATGTTTATCCTATTCAAAAATGGACGTAATCCGACTTGGGAGCTAGGAATTAAAATTGCTCAAAGTGACTAAGACGGGGAGGGAGCTGCTACATTTCAGCAGCGGCAGAACGCTGCAGGGCAATGCTTGGGGGGGGGGGGGGGCTCTTTTGAGCTCTCAGTTGATGCGTGCATCTACCCAAAGTATTTGGTGATTATATTTCTTAATAGGTGGGTATATCACCTCTATAATGTCCAAAATTTAGAGTAACCAGACGAATAAGTTGGGATATAAAAATCCGTGAAATGAGGGTAAAGGAGAAGGGGCTGCTGCCCATTGGCAGCAGCGAGCAGCTGCTATATTAGCGTTGGCGAGCCATTTTTGGCTTCGTGGTTTAGTTCGATAGTTTACCTATAAAGCTTAATTTCTAAACTTCTAAATAGACGGGTGTATAGAATCTGTAACATATTCAAATTCAATATAATTGAATTAGTAATATAATGGATGAAAGTTAAGCTTGGGACTGTTAAGCCAAGCAAGGGGCTGTTTTGGCATTATATTGGAACGCGTTAGTGCACGGAAATGAAACTATAAATTATTACGGAAGCTATAAGTTATCCATACAAGTTATAATTACACTCAAAGCATAGAATACTGTTACGAATTTACTTTGTAAATCTGAGTTATGTAAAAGAAGTATGGAATACCCACATATTAAGTTACAAGGGGTTATAAACTGAAATTGTGATGTATTCACATACTAAAATCACGTTGAATTCTATCAAAGCGAAAAATGATTTAAGCCTTTAGATGTAAAATATTTACACATTAAAAGTGTGAAAGGCCTTATTTGGCATTGAAAGATTAAAATGAATTGAGTTTCTGATTAAACCAATATTGGTTTTGGAGCAAGAGTAAATAATATTGGTTTTTATAAACTAATAATTATTAATGATGAATATACATGCATGTTTTGTAACATATTTAATTATCTAATATGTGTGCATGTAAATATAATTCTGTAGGAATTATGGAGAAACTCTAAATTAAATTTTACGCTAATCTCCAAGCAAGACAATTTTTTCAATTCTGTTATGTTTGTGGATTGAATGTGATTATGTGGTGAGTTACATACCATGCTTCATGAATTGTTAAAGTCAAAATATGACTAAGTTAATTGGGTTACGAAACTCAATTTATATATGATAGCACATGTTGTATGCTGTAACTCGATAATTAGAAATGTATAATGCATGAATATATGCATTGCAAAGAATTATTGATGCGTGTAGGTTATGTATAGTAAAGACAATATGTTGCATGTGGTGAACATAGAGTTGTGTACTATGTGAAACATGAGAGACTGTTAGATTTGTTGGGCTGTCGAGCTCAATCTTGCAAACACAAAAATTTTGCAGATTAACGATGTTATGCAATATTACTTGCTATATAGATGATGAAGGTTCAATGATGTACGAAATGAATACATTCCCTTGAATTAGAAATGATATAAAGCTATGATTGATGATTTTGATCTATGTAACTGACAGCTAAGTGTAGTTTAATATTCAATAATGAATATTTGTTTTAGATGTATTGCAATGAATACTTTATAAAAATAAAGTGATATAGTGACATTACTATATAAGAAAAAAATCATATTGAGTTGTATATATTCATATAACTCTGGTGAAATGAATCATAAAATAAATATGATTTTGAGATAAGGGAATCGTAAATGTTGTGATTCGGGGAACGAAAGAAAGAAAGATAAAAAAGTTTTTAATTATCCGCATTTTTAGTTATTATTTCATCTTAATATGATATAAAGCTGAGTCAAGATAGTATTTAACGCACAAGATCGGGATGAAGAATAGTCCCGACTTTGGGGTTGTTACATACCCATCCACCTGGTACCTCTTCCGGTTCGATGAACTGTCCGAATTTTAAAACCTTGCCATTTACTATATTTTTAGGCAGCTTGTGGTCTACCCAAGTTCTCCCATTTCTCTCATTGACTTCTTCAACAAGTTTAGTTTTGTTTGACATTTTTTTAAAGTACGGGTGTATGAGTGTTTACTTGTACAAGGGGCTCGAACTTTTATATGTATCAAGTCGCACTTTTTTGGATCCGCTTGCTTCTTGTGTACTTTGCATGTATTGGGATGGCATCCCTTTTGGCGTCCCTTTGTTTATAATATAATAGATCTATACTTATCAAAAGAAGAAAAAGAAGAAGAAAAACTTTCGTCTCTCCATGGATGTTCATGTATATTCCCATAACCCATTCAAGAGTTACCTGATCTTGAAGATTAGATTACGATGAGAATCTTCCCCCTTTTGACCTTTAAAAGGTTGGAAGTGTACTTCATGTTTGGATAGTCATCATTCAGCCTTACTTGTTGTATGAGATTCATTCGTTGAGTACAACAATTTTGATTTATCTGATTTATTCCAAATGATACATGCTACAAAGTCTTCCTCACTTAGTTGTCCGATAATATAAATATCATCATATTTACTTTAAGGGAGGTACATGTCTGGGTTCTTTCCTTACACTTTAAATTAAAGTTGAGCTGATAAGGAAATTTGTATTTATCTTGTGTGATCAGTTTTTGTGCCTGTTGAAAATTATACGGTAGGAGAACTAACAATGTATATCAATGTTCTAAAAGGCGGGAGGCGGCCGAGGGGCCTAGCGCTTAGGTGGGGCATAGACGAGATTTTTTATTTTAAGCTAATTTTAATATTTTATCTTACATTTATCCAAACAAAACAATAATATAAAGCAAAACAGTCTATAATAAAGATAGTAAAGACCTTTGCTTAAAGTTTAAACACATTCATATTGCCAATGTCAAAGTTCAAACACAAACATGCAATTGTTCAAAGTTTAAACACAAACAAATAATCAAAAAATACAAACTAATAGTTCTCATTTCCATATCCCTCTAAAGGTCTTTGGGTAGTTATTAAAATAAAAAAAACCTCTCCACCTTGGCCCCGCATTTCTCGCCTAGTCCCAGTCTAATTCCCTAGAGGAATTTTTTCGCCGCCTTGGGACTAGGTCAGGCCTAGGGGGGCCTAGCGCCTAGGCTGTTTTTTAGAACACTGATGTACATGTAGGATAGAAACACTAAACAAATTACATAACAATGAGCAGTCGTCAATATGATTGGGTTCTGTTAGTGGCTTGTTAATCAGAAATTATTTCAGTAATATTTGTGATCAAGCAAGTGTAGCAGTGTTGTTTGTGTAATTTTCTCAACCTGCAATATATAAACTGCAGATCCCATATTATGTTGGTCAAACTTTACATCTTTTGTATAGACAATCCCAGTTTGATACTCTTTATGATCTGAGAACATTTAAGGGAAACACTATTTCGGTATTGATGTTTTAGCTTCTCCTACTTGCACCAAGTCAATGCTGTCAAGACTCGCATTATAAATCCATGAAAGTAGCTATTTAGAAGAACTTCATTCCTTGGTAGGCTTCTGCAGTAAATAAGGTTATGAATTTTCAGAGGAAATCAGTTCTCAATTATTCTTTAGTCTGCTTTAGTATATTAGACATGCATACCTTTGTGCATCCCTGAAGTTTATCTATATGAAGTAGTTTATTTATGCTGTGTCATAATATTGCAGGGAAACAGCTGATGCTCCATGTTGCAGAGTTGGTCCCCAAACACCCAGGAAGGAATAAGAAACAGGAGCCTGCACCCACCTCAACTGCGGGTCCTTCAAAATCTGGGAAGGGTGGCAAAAAGAAGAGATAGCTTTAACAAAATCAAATGCACCAGTTTAGATTAGCTGAAGAATGCATTACAAACCATTGATCTGTAATGTTGTTCATTTTGAGACGCATAATTTCCTAAAGAGCATGTGTTTTTCTCATATTCAATGAACACAACTGTTTGCAATACTACAAGTCTACAATACATGAACTGTGTTTTAGCTATAGTTTTGTGATTGTGCCAGTAGTTAATCTAGGAAGCACTATTTCCACGCGTTTTTTTATATTTTCATATGGTTCCTCTCACTTGGAAGTGAGACCCAATTTACTCTTATGTGAGAGAGGAGTATGTAGAAATACTTGTCAAAATATCAATTCCCTTGATCTATAATGCTTGTCAAAATTCTGAGAAGTTGAGAAGGATTATGAATGTAAATTTTGGCAACAATTATTTGTTCAAATAAATAAAGCTCGTCTCTTAAGCACTGTTCTCAGTAGGAGAAAAATCCTTTTATTTTCTTTAGGTTGTATGAAGATATCGATCATGACACTTGACTTATAGACGTACTTCAGTTTGTTAGGAAGCAATGGTGTGGCAAAAGATGTAATCAAAATATCAATTTGCAACATAACTTGGCCAGTTGGAACTTCGAATCTCATTATATTTATAGAAAGCTAAATATAAATTATGGGCAAGCAAGAAACAATGTTATTTAACTCATTCCCAAGGCTACACAAACCACAAAACTACAACTTCAATGTGTATATAACAGATCTCCCCAACTATCTAACAGAAAAACTACTAATAACAAAGTTTCACAAATCAATGACTACATATTGTGAAAGTAAAAGCTGGAGCAACTTCAATAATAATAATAAAAAAGATTGTATTGTCGCTTAGAAAAATATTATTGATACACCCATCGTGAAGCATCCAACAGCCACCCAAGGGCTCAATCGTTCACCTGTAACAAATATGAAAAGAAGTCGGCCTGAATATATAATGTTTAAGAAATTGATTTAAACATGTTATTCATTTCACTAATTCATAAGATATATATGGGTGGAAGTCTGCCTGTCTTTTAACAATGGTTCAATTATTATCTTTAATAAGTTGGCAGTAGCCAATTGTCAGGGAAAACTTGAATTTTCAACTTCACAACAATGTTGGCCATAGATTATGATAATAATTGAACCATTGTTAAAAGACAGACAGACTTCCATTTACATGAAACCAGTAATGGTGGATCAAATTAATGCATAAAAAGACAACAAAGCGATATTCTCATTTATAATGGGGTACTCCATTAGCGAAGATTGTAATAGTACCTATTCTTGCTGCCTTCCAAAAGAAACCCCTAAATCTGCCAAAACACCAATAAGAATGCCACTTGAGTCGAAGGTTATTCATCTAAGTAAATAAATAACTTTATGACTGAAGAAACTCTACAGATAACCCATAGAATCAAACCAGAAAACAGAAATAAGGGAGAAATGACAGAGACTCGAGGAATAACCACAAGGTTGTTATTTGGGGGCAAAATTTACCTTACCTATCACAAAAAAAAAATAAAAATTACAGCTGACACACATTTCAAATCCTGGTGCAGACTTATAACTCTTTCGTTTCAATTTATTTAAGCTAATTAATTACTTTTATTATTGTTCTTTTTATGTACTGCAAGGTGTCACTCTTACTCAGCAAAGAGAAGAAAAAAAACTAAAAGTGTCGCTCCCTCCCATATGTTATAATTCCTTTCAAACCAAATAGTTGCTTATGGCTTAATAAGATAGCACAAATTATTTTAACTATGACAACTGCGCATGAGTGATGAGTCCTTTCTGAACTCGATGGTTTTGCCGGATGGGGCTCAAACTGCCATCTGTTTGCATGACCAAAATTATGCCACTCCACTACAATATATGACCTTAATATATGCTAATTATGTTTTAACCAATCATTCTTTGTTGCATGCGTACCATAACCAATCATTCATTTACTTCTGATTTTAACTTTCACATCTAATCCTCAGTCCTTTTCTCCATTTGGCAAACATGTACAAAATTTGGGGATACAATTAAGTCAGAGCTACTCTAAATACTACATCTCCATGACTCCATCTATCCATGTAAGAGGATTTCAAAAGCTTCACCACTCATGATCTCTTCTCCATGTACTTGCTAATATTCTATCCTCCAGAAACCGCTAAATGTCTCAAAGAAATCACATGCTTTTTATAACCAAATAAATATAATAACCAAAAGGATTCTTGTTCTCTCCCAATTCTTAATCTGACCAGTCTATGATTAATTTGGCAGATATTTATTTAATAAACATTTCAGCTTGCAGTTATTATCATAATCATTTTTTTGGATAAGTTTCCTGAGTATGTCAGTAATCTTAACTTTGGCAGCAACTTCTTCCACCAAATCAGATCAAATTAAGAAACGAAAACACACACAAACATAGAAAAATCATGTATATAGAGGGGGAGAGATAGAACACCAGCAGGTTTAGGAAGAAGATAACCCAATCCCAATGGGTCCTGCATACCCGGTTTTCTGCTCAAGGAAGGTGGGAAATTGCATCTTCAAGAAGGTACAGGTGCAAATTACCAGCAGCACCACCGTCAGAAATGAATGGAAATTAAACAGCGCCGACTGCCAATAAAAAAAAATTCAACCCCCAAAAAGAAAATAAATGTTAATACCTCAAACTGGATCGACATCCTGACCTTAATGAAATAAGAGTAGAAAATAACAGAATTTTCATACTATGCTTTAGCTTACCATATTTCTGGATTCTCCACCGAACTGACTGGGCTATATATATCTCCTTCCTCAGATTCAGGAGAGAGAAACTGAAAAAGGATCAAGCTTTTCTTAGTTTTCTACTAAACTTTAAAACTAAGAAAGCATCTTATATACGACGTCGTTTTTCTCTCGGAGTATATATATTAGCTAGGACATGGTTATAGTATCTATGCATCCAAACAGGCATCTAGTGGGATTAACAAAAAAACTAATAACATAGCATAGCAACACATTTCCATATTCCCGCCAGTGGAAATCTTCATCGCTCTTAGCTTTTGCGACCATACAATTTTGAAATCGGAGCTCCAGAAAGAGGTGAAGTCTATTTCAAGGTATTGCAATATTATTAAGTGAAATAGTTTTTTTGCACGGAAATTTCTGAATATCTACCCTCTCAGTTAACATAATAGTTACATCGAGGGAGATTATGCATAATTTTCTAGTTGGAGATATCTGAAATTCTTAGTTTTGCATATAGATTGTGCTTTGACTGGTTTACAATCAGCTTTAACTATTTATTTTACTAGAGGAATCAAGGTAATTTCTGATAATTCCATCTGTTCTAGAGAAATTTGAATTATACGACTATCATGATTAGATGAAGAAAAGATTATATGTTCAATTTCCATTGGAATTTATATGATCTGTTTGATTAAGATGCAGAAAAATATTGTCTCACACGTTTGCTTTACTGTTTTCATATATTTATTACTTGAATATGAGTGAGCATGTACTTCGGTCTGTGCTGTATGATGATTGTTAGAAGCTTTTTGGATAGCGGATTTGTAAAGCTAGATTATGTTTTCAGGTCCGGTGAAACTTTGAAATTCCGGTTAACATTGGGGATCCTCAGGGAGATCAAAAACCTGTGCCTAATTTGTGCTCTCAAGTAACACATATGATAGTCACTAACAGAACTGGCTCAATGCATCGACGGAAGTTTAAGGGCAACTCGATTTCTGCTGGTATTACTTCTTTTTCTTTTTTAAAATAAATTTTAGTACAGCTTTTGAGTTTTAGTATTTTGATTCACTCTCTTTGCATTATTATGTTGTTTACAATTCAGTTTGTTTCCCCACTTTAAAAGATAGGAAAACTGATTCGAGGATAAATAAAGCATCATCGAAGAATCTTAGCCCATCACAAAAAATATCAGAGGTTAGTTGATTCAAATGGATCATCTATTCATGCTTTATTTGCAAAATGAATACTTTCCTCTCTTTTCAATTTGCTTCTACGCAGTAGGTTCAGAATATTTTCTGACAGGAGAATCAGGTGATGTGATTTCTGTCTGAAATCACAAAACTCTAATCTCATACGGACATCTTGATCCTCTTATCCTGGTAGTGTACACTTGATAAGCACATGTGCTTATCTAGGTATCATGTATGCCTTTGTCGTTTTATCAGACATGACATGGATACATACTTATTCTTGGAAGTCCTAGTCTTAAGTATACTTGTAAAAAATTTATAGCATGGTGTGTCAATGATCGTATAGCCCACTATATCTATAAAGGAATATGTACTATCTCAGAGTTTAAGAAAAGTGAAATCAACAAGTATGGTGCTTCACCAAGTTGTCCTGATGCACCAAGAACCATCACAACAGGTTAATTTGTAAAATGAGCTGTTATACCTGTAATGTTAACAACTTCTTATGACTGAGTTCCTTTTGTAATTTTTCTTTTCTTTTCAATGAGTTAGGTACCATTTTTTTGGGTACAAAACAGGTTTTAATCTAATTGGCCAGCTTGTAAATATCTGATTGATATCTACCATCGACAGGACTTTCTTTATCTTCCTTGGATCTAGTGTCGCTTGTTCTTTTCTTGTCTTTTACTTTTTCTTGGTTATCACTACATTTTCTTCTTTTTTTATCTTTTAGAGTGGCAGGTCCTGTACACTACTCAATTAACCAAAAAGGAGAAGAAATTTCATGATGGTTTTTTAAAACTAGCAATTTGTGGAGCACAAAGGAAGCATGTTAATCTCTATACCGTCTATCATGCAACCAACCAGTAACTGTGTTATATTTTGGTGTCGATCTTCCCTACATACTTGACCTAGTGAAGTAGCTTAGGCTATGTCTCAACATTCGTTAATTGTCTATGGTTGAATTACACTTTTTGTGGCAAGTGCATTTGTATATCCTTACCTAAATTGGAAACAAAAGGAAATAGGGAAATTATACCATCTCTCTTGGTATTTCGATAAATTATAAGCTGATTTGGAACACGTGTGTGTGTGTGTGTGGGAGAGAGAGAATAAATTGTTAAAATGTATTGATTAGAACTTTAGCTTCCTAATGTCTTAGGTTCAAGTATTTCCGTTTGCATATGGTTTCTCCATTATGTTGTAATAATTTGCAATGCATTGTATTGCCCCGTGGTTTGTTACCCCACATGCAAGCAGGGGGTCACACGTTAGTGGAATTTCAAAGCATGATATACATTTTGGCTGTGTTACTCGGACCATAATGCAATAGTGAATTTTTTCTGTAGTCATTTATTATAAAACCTTTTGATATAAACTCATTATTCTAATGTTGTTTTTTCACAGAAAAAACACATGGTAATAATCCTTTTTTTGGGTCACTGATCAGGTCATGTTGTATGATGAAACCAGGAGACTCCTTGATAGCAAGTTCCTTAAAATGAATGAAATGATTAGGTCAGGTGAATCACTAATGCTTGAAGGCCATTTGGTGGATATTGGAGAACTTGAAGGGGACCATGACCCTCTGATTTACTCGAATGTTCAAGAGAGAAATGTCAATGAAATTGAAAAAGAAATACCGGATGTACAAGTCAAGAAACTACACAGAAAAATAATCCTATGGGTTTGTTTGTTCTGCCTATCTGAATACTGATTCGTATTTTGGTGTAGTTCTAGTTCTACTAGATGCATGAGAGGGCTGTTAACTTTGGTTAGCCTTACCTATTGCTTTGGCATCATTACATTTGTCCCATTGTCATGCTAAATGTTCATGTTTATCCCTCACCCAACCAAAAAAAAAAAGAAAAAAAAAACATCCCAGTTTGTAAAACAAAGAATATGATGTCTAACTAATTAACGCGGGATTAACAGCTGGCAAGACATAAAAGGCTGGTATAGTATAATCTGCCTTCTAGTTTGTGCTGCAATTGCTTTCGAGTCAAACTTTTTGAAAGCTTATTACACTTTCGATGCTTGCCGATTTTAGAAATAAGTATGGAAAAAGACAATTTGTCAATGATCTTATATCCTAGCATACCGATGTATTTTGATTTTTTGGTATTGCAGAATTCAAGAGAAGAGAAATCAGTGAGCAGGATGCTTCACCAAGTTGTCCTGATACATCAAGCACTAGTGGAATGGGTTAGTTTGTGCATCTACTGTTGCATTTGTAATCATCACAACTACTTTATAGTATTTTGAAGTTCTTGTACTTTACCTTCTCTTCTTCGCCTCTTCTCCCTTCTATTTTCCGCTAGTGGTACATAACAGGTTAATCAATTGTAAGATGGACACTATTTGATAAACAATTTAACACAAACAATATGACTTTTTTTCATTTTCCTTGAATCAATTGCACTTCATTTTATTTCTCTCTTTCCTTTTATAAGCTAACATTTCCTTTCCTTTCTTTTTGTTGCAATTAAGAATGGGCGGTCTTGTACACTACTCAATTAACTCAAAAGGCCAAGAAGTTTCATGATGGCATATTAAAACTTGCACATTGTGGATCACAAAGAAGACAGGTTGATATTTGCACTTCTATAAGTCCTGCCAACCAACTCCTATTATGTCTTTTTAGTGTCCAATTTCCATACAGAATTTTCCATATTATCAGTTAGCTAAGGTGTGCTTAACATTCCCTGAGTTTTTATTAAACAACTCTTTGGGTGTTAAATTAATGAAAAGGAGAAAAGGGGAATTGTGTCAGGTATGTAATAATTTTTAAGCTGCCTTCAAATATTAAATATGTATGAAAACTTTAAGTGCAGCGTGGAAACCTACCAAGTGTTTGAATTGCATAGTGAAGATTTTTTAACTTTATAAGTTGAAGAGATTCACTTTTATTCGTGGGTTTCGAGTAGAAGAGGAAACTTAGAGGCACAGAGAAGGTGGTGTGCCTTTAATTCATAATATTATTATGCTAATGGTGCTTCAGACATCAATAAGTATTCCCTTCTTCTTCCCCACCTCTTATCGCTTCAAGAGATTCTGCCTCAGCATGCTCACACAAGTTGCTTATAGTAATGCTGTAGGTAGAAATCAGTCAAAGCTTATGGTGCTTGGTGCATTTTCCCCCCTTTGTTTGTGTTATTTAAGTACATGAAACTAACTCTTTCAATCCTTTTTGACAGTGTAGATAACTCAGAAAAAATATTACTATTGTTAATTTGTTATTGTTGGCTGGAAAAGCACATATATGCTCACAATTCCTTTATCAGGTCTTTCTGTATGATGCAAGCAGAAGACTCCTAGATAGCAGGTTCCTTAAAAGCAATGAAATGATTAGTTCTGCTGAATCATTGAAGTGGATGGTCATTTGGTGGAGATAGGAGAATGTGAAGGAGACCAAAAGCCTCTAAAGGAATCCAATCCTCAAGGAAAAAATTGCATAGCGGTTGGAGAAACAAAGGTGTTGCATGAACAAGTGAAGAGCCATGCTAACTATCCTGTTGGTTCGTCCACCTCTTCTAACTGATTTGAATTCCGGTGAAGCATGTCGTACTGTCGTACTATGCTATTTGACTAAGTAGCTGCTTAATATTCGGCTTAATATTTTAGTGTTGTTCTAATACATTAGAATGCAGAATGGGACGCTATGTACACTACTCAAATAACTCAGAAAAGCAAAAAGTACCACTGTGGGATACTCAGACTTTCCTCTAGTGGTTCCTACAAAATGCAGGTTAGTTAATGCAAATTGTTTACTCTAGTGGTCCCTGCAACAATTGTTTCTTTAAGCAACTTTTTGGATTGTAAAGGTGCAACTGGTGCCACACCATAATTTTCCAAAATTTTTGCACTTACACTGTGAAATGCTATGAACTAGAAAAATTTCAGGAGTAGTGTTGGGGTACCAGATGGGGTATCAAATTGATGTGTCATTATTACATTGGTTTCAATAACTATCACATTTATTACATAATCAATAACCATGATGTGGTCAACCAATGTAATAATAACATACAATTTGGTAAGCCATGTCGTGACACTTGGCATTATTCAAATTTTAGTCACCTGAGGAGCATAGTTGAAGGCGCCTTAAAAAAGCTACTTTATAATTGTTGTATATTTTGCAAATATGCAACTTATAATTAATTCATCTATAAAGTGATTTTCACACTATTTTACAATGGTCATGAAACCATATTGTTACGAACTTTATCTGAGCTTAAGTTCTGATTTATATGGTAACTTTAGAAAAACTCCATTCAAATTATAACTTTCATGTTATTATACCATAAACCAATTTATTTGCATGTGTATTTTACTGTGAAGTTCGAATACACAAGTTTCTTTCCTTTTGCTACATAATATATGCAATCAACATCAATTCCTAGTGTTAGTTTTTGCATTTTAATGATTCAAAGTTTGTTAATATAAGTATATGCCTTATCTTTTAACTGAGGGATAGGATAATTTTTTCTTGCATCGAATGGCCTTCTGCTATGCGGGCCTATAGGTGTATTTCCGTTATAGAACTGTGATGAAGAGTGGACAGTTGCACTTTTTTTTCCGTCAGTGATACTTCGTGAAAGTGGATCTTGTTCCACCCTGTTATATTATATCCTCTCTTTTCAATTAATAATTTTTTAATAAAAAAATATCTTTATCTCATGATGTAAAACAGTTGAAATAATTTTTGAGTTTCGTAGTTGAGCTGATAGCTGATGTAAAACCACTTTTGTAGTATAGCCTTTATTGAATATGTTGATTGGCCATTATTTACCCTGAGATTTTGTTTCCATGGACACTCAGTTATCTCATATTTTATGTCAATAAATGAAGGCATTGCTAATATACCTGGTTACTCAGCAAGACAGATGATGACTCATGATTTAGATAGAGTGGCCAAATCCAATTAATCTCCTCTAACTCTAGGAGTTGTTGTAAACTTGAGAAGCTGATGCTCTAGTTACCAGATTTAATTTCCTGATATTGCAAAAAACTTATGAAGTATAGTTGTCAAGAATAAAATGGAAGAATTCTCTCTGCTATCTCCATTTTATTTTCTGGCTGTCATTATTTAGTTTTCAAAGAAAGGAATCTCCAAGTATAGTCTACTGTTTCTTTTTAGTGAACTGATTCTGTGAAGTATGTCAGGTTACTTGCTGAAGATGGAACCTCTTTAAGTCGTAGATACGTCAAGCTATCGGAACATCTGAATGCTGGAAGTACATGTGAACTTTCTAATTATTTGGTGGAGGTTGGTGAGCTGCATAAACATTCTGATGGTATAAACCCTTCTAAGAAGTAAATTTAATTGTTATATTGTTATTTTAACTTTTAATTACTAAATATGATGTAGAATTCTGAAATTTTCACGCCTCTTTAATGTCATCATGTTTGGTGCTTATTAGGGCCCTGATATTCCCTTTTGAATGTATTGGTTTGGTTGTGTAGAGCATCTTCAAAAACATACATCTGTATGGAAAGATAAAGATTCATGCATCAGAAGCTCTAGGACTGAAATATGCATAACTGACCCTCCAGTTTATACCTTTTTTACAAATCCCTTCCTCAAACTTTTTTTTGGCATAGCTCACCCTCCAATTTGTACAAGTGCTAAAAACGGGACCCCATTAACGTTTATGTTGAAAAAAAGTAACGGGGCGTTATGATTTTGGACAGAATGTGCAATAATGAGGTAATAATATAATAATTACACAAAATTTTGGACAGAATGTGCAATAATGAGGTAATAATATAATAATTAGACAAAAAAAATTAAAAGATAAACAACCACTCACCCCCCCTTTCCAATTAGCACATCCAAATCCTAAAAATAAGAAGTATCATCTTTCTCGTTCTCCCGCATCTCGGTGGTAATCACTTTGTTCGCCTGATCCACCATTATTGTCAAAAGAGCAATTAATTTGATGACTGTAAAAAGTGAAATCTTGGTTAAATTCATTTTGAATTTCTACTATAATTATGATATAGCATGATTAGCATTGCTGCCAACTCTTTTATGGCATTAAGGAAGCCCAAGGGTTAGCTTTTTGCTGCTATTTGATAAGCTTACTGAATTCGAAAAGAAGATCATGGAACAAGATAAAAACCCTTCTTATTAATCTGCATGTTTTTCTCTTATTTAGTTGTGAACCAACTCTACTACTTATACTATCGGTTAGCAAGGTACCAAACTAACTAGAGTTACAACTGGCTTTTAACTATGATGAAAAGGTTGTTACATCTGAAATGATCTCATGTGTTGACACTCCATCATGTAATACTTGGTCCAGCTGTCATAGCTAAGGCATTGCTAATTTTAGCTTGCATAACTGGAACTACTTCTTTATGGTTTTTTGATCCATCATGGTGTGCTGTAGATAAGCCATCTTGATAAGCTACTGATACAACATGTGCAGCTGATGATGCTGTATATGTGCTATTATTCCCCCCACAAGTTGGAGGTGCACAAGGATTGTGTAACGCCAACTTGAAAGAGAGATACCAACGAGGAACTTTGCCTAATGGCTTAGTGAGCAGATCTGCTAACTGCTCTTTAGAAGCAATTTTAGTAGGAGTAATTAACCCAGATTGCACTTTTTCCCGAACAAAATGACAATCGATTTCGATATGCTTTGTTCGAGCATGATACACTGGATTTGCAGCGATGTCAATAGCTGCTTTATTGTCACAATAAAGAATAGTAGGAGCAGATAAATTAACTTGCAAGTTTTTGAGAAGATTATGCAGCCATACTTCACAAGTTGTCATAGCCAAGGCTCTATACTCTGCCTCGGCTGTGGTGTGAGAAGTAACACTTTGCTTCTTGGATTGTCAGGAAATGAGAGAAGAACCAAGAAGCAAACAATAACCAGTGACAGACCTTCGAGAGGTAGGACAACTACCCCAGTCACTATCACAATAACCCATTAACACAAAATCATTTGTGGAAGAAAATAGTAGTCCTTGACCAGCAGTACATTTGAGGTACCTGAGAACCCTTTGAGCTGTAGCTAGATGCTTTTGCCTTGGATTTTGCATGAATTGGCTTAGCAGATGAACTGAGTAATTGATATTTGGCCTGGAAAAGGTAAGATAAAGAAGCTTACCAACCCAACTTTGATAAACTGAAGGATCTAGAAGCAATGGTCCTGATGTTGCATTGTTATGGAGTTTGGTGTGTTGATCTAGGGGAATAGTAAGTGGTTTAGCATCCAACAAACCAACTGAAGCTAATAAGTCTAGAATGAATTTCCTTTGACTGATAAAAATACCTTTATCATTTCGAGTGACCTTTAATCCGAGATAGTATTTAATTTCTCCCAAATCCTTGATACTAAACTTTGTATCAAGCATTGTTTTAAGAAAACTCAACTGGTGAGAATCATTGCCCGTGACTAATATATCATCCATATATATAACAACAGCTGTGAAAAGAGAGCCTTTGGCATAAGTGAAGAGACTATAATCAGCCAAAGACTGAGTGTAACCAGCCATTAATAAACTATGAGTGAGTTTTGAAAACCATTGTCTCGAAGATTGCTTCAAGCCATACAAGGATTTTTGAAGCTTACAAACCAGTTGAGGTGAAGAAGGAGATGTGATATACCCCTGAGGTAAATCCATATAAACCTCCTCAAGGAGATCACCATGCAAAAACGCATTGTTAACATCCATTTGAGACACCTTCCATTTTCTGGCAGCAACAATAGTTAGTAAGCATTTAACTGTGACCATCTTAGCTACAGGAGCAAAAGTATCATGGTAATCCACTCCTTCAGATTGGGTATACCCTTTAGCAACTAGCCTTGCTTTAAACCTCTCTATTTCTCCAAAGGCCTTATACTTAACCTTATACACCCATTTGCAACCCACAGTTAACCAGCCTGGAGGTAAAGGAACCAATTTCCATGTGTGATTGCTTTCTAAAGCATCAAGTTCTCTATTCATTGCTGCAATCCACTGTGGATCCTTTACAGCTTGATAAAAATGAGTAGGTTCTTTGACAGTGGAAAGGGTAGCAACGAATTTTAAATGTGAAGGATCAAATGAATGATATGAAATAAAATTAGCAATACTGTGTTTGTGCAAAGGAAAGAGAGTAGAAGCATTATGATATCCACTGGTAGTAGAAAGCAGGCTAGTAGGCTTACTATCAACATTATAATCATTCCACCATTTGGGTCTGGTTTTCATCCTAGTAGACACTTTAGGCTGTATAGGCAAAGTGTCAGTAGAAGAATTTGTAATAGATGAAGTAGATGCAGGGGATGAAATAGAGGCTTCAGGATGTATGGGAGATATAGACTCCGGTGAAGAAGAACCAAGTTCAGAGACTATCAAAGGAGAATCAGTGGGATTATGATTGCAGACATTTGGTGATGGGAAAAGAGAATTAGTGTGATTATGAGAAGATGAAGATTGATCATCAGTATTTAACCAAGGAATAACACAGTTAGGATCTTGGGAGGTATTAGGTTGTGCAGTAAGGAATGGAAAAACATTTTCATGGAAAATAATATCTCTAGAAATGAAAATTTGATGATGGATTAAATTTAAGACTTTATAACTTTTATGTCCCGCAGGATAACCTAGGAAGACTCCTCTTATTGCCCGAGGTGCAAATTTATCAGTAGGATGGATGGAAAAGCATACACAAGACAACCAAAAACTCTAAGAGAGGTATAAGAAGGAACCTTATGAAACAAAACTTCATGAAGGGATTTGTTGTGTAAAACAAGTGTGGGCAATTTATTGATGATATATGTAGCTGTAAGTAAACATTCCCCTCAATAATATATAGGTATTCCTGACTGAAATCTCAGAGCCCTAGCTACTTCTAACAAATGCCTGTGTTTTCTTTCTACCCTAGCATTTTGCTGAGGATTGTTCACACAAGTGCTTTGGTGTAAGATGCCAGAAGTAGTCAAGAAAGGAGAAACATCTCTATTAAAGAATTCAGTCCCATTATCACTCCTCATGATTTTAACATGTTTTCCAAACTGTGTATAAGCATAAGCAAGAAAATCAGTAAGAAGTTTATGAACATGTTGCTCAGTTGGAATAAGAAAGGTCCAGCTAGCCCTAGAATAATCATCAACTATAGTTAAAAAATATTTGCATCCATGTTGTGTCTGGATAGAATATGGACCCCATACATCCACATGAAGCAATTCAAACAAAGAAGTAGTAAAACTAGTACTTGCATTAGGAAATGGCAGTTTACATTGTTTGGCAAGTGGACAAACAGGACAAGATTTATTCCTTGAAGCAGAAACATCATGACTAACATCATCAGTATGACTAAGAACTTAATGGGAAGCATGACCTAATCTTATATGCCAAATAGCACTTAATTTGTCTTTAGACTCAGTAAGTAATACAGTAGAATTAGAAACTGGATGTGGAAAAAGAGAAGTGGAATGAGGTAGTTGTTAAGTGATATAGCCCTCTTTGCTCTCTACCAATTGCCAATGGCATCATCTGATTCTGGACCTGAAAAATGCATTGGTGTAGATAAAAGGTAACCAAGCAAGAAGAATTAGATGTCAATTTACTTATGGATAACACATTATTATCGAAACTTGGCACAAACAAGACATGCTTAAGTGTTAATTCAGGTGTTAAAGTCACACAACCAAGAGTTGACACTTGAATGGTGTTTCCAGTAGGTAATAGAAAGTGCACAGGCGTAGTAAGATGAACAACAGAATGCATTAAAGATAAACTGCTACACAGATGGTCTGTAGCAGCAGTATCTATGATCCAAGTGGCAGGTTTAGTAATATTTCCGGATGAAGATAACATAACTGAAACCATACCTGCAACATGCATATGATTGTCTGGAAATTTGTTTTGTCATCATGAGATTCATCATATGATTCATGTGATTGAGCTGAGATTGAAATTGTTCAAATTGATATGGAGAATGAGAATGCACTCCAAAATCATTCTCACTTGAAGAATCTCCAGTAACTTACGTAGCTTTGGAAATAGGCCTGAAGTTGGATCCATTGGGAATAGGTGGTTTGCCCATTTTCTTCCTTTTGGGTGGATATCCATTCAACTTAAAACAAGTCTCCTTATATTGTCCTTCACCATGACAATAAGAACACTTTATAGGAGCTTTAAACTTTTGTTGTGCATTTGCTGAGTTATGATAAAATTGCTGGTTAGAAAAAGATGGCACAGAAGTATTGACATCAAAACCAGTGGAATGGACATTTGAACCATTGCATTTTTCTCCACTTTGAACACTCATTACTGAAGAATTACTAGAGATATGAGGACTGGCATCATCATGTGTGACAGGAATATATTCTTGCCTTTGTTTCTCATCTTGCTTGATGAGAGAAAAGGCCCTAGTAATGGATGGTAAAGGATCCATCATCAAAATTTGACCCCTAGCTGTGGCATAGCTGTCATGTAACCCCATTAAAAATTGGAGTAGCTTCCTTCTCTGCTCTCTTTCCTCCCGCACCTTATGAGCCCCACAAACACAGGAAATAACAGGTTCTAGAATACCATACTCATCCCACAAATTCTTCAGTTTATGATAATAAATTTCCACCGATTTGTCTGTTGTTCAAGCATATGAGTATCTTTCAGAATTTTATAGATTTTATGACAATTGATGCTCAAAAACCTCTCATGTAATTCATTCCACACACTTGTAGCTGAACTCACAAAATTCATCCCATCACTAATTTCATCCGAGACACAATTGAGAATCCAAGTAATCACCATATCATTTACTCTTTCATATTGTGCTAGAATAGGAGAATGTTCTGTAGGTTTTGGGAAATTACCATTGACTATAACCAATTTATTCTTTGCAGATAAAGCAATCTGCATAGATCTCTTCCAAGGACCAAAGTTATCAGTCTCAGTGAGCTTCTTAGAGATTAAAATCAATCTAGGATGATCATTGTTATGCAAAAACAGAGGATGACTATTTGATTCAATTGAAGTCATTTTTAACATTATTGTTGTTGCTTGAAACTTGATTAACAACAGATGTAGAAACTTGATTATTAAGCACAACATTAGCATAATTCGGTTGTGTATTACCAGACGACAAGATAGAAAAAAAAATTTAATCACGATTCAATGAATTGTAATTAAATGAAATTGTAATTACAAATTGTAGAAGATCCAAATGATTGAGATCAGAATGATTATTTGATCAAATAAAGATCAAATAAATAGAAAATGCAACGAATCAGAGAAAAAAAAAACTTATCTGCGGAAGCGAAACCAGAAACCAGAAACTTACTGCTCTGATACCATGATAAGCTTACTGAATTTGAAAAGAAGATCATGGAACAAGATAAAAACCCTTCTTATTATTCTGCATGTTTTTCTCTTATTTAGTTGTGAACCAACTCTACTACTTATACTATCGGTTAACAAGGTACCGAACTAACTAGATTTACAACTGGCTTTTAACTATGGTTAAAAGGTTGTTACATCTGAAATGATCTCATGTGTTGACACTCCATCATGTAATACTTGGTCCAGCTGTCATAGCTAAGGCATTGCTAATTTTAGCTTGCATAACTGGAACTACTTTTATGTTTTTTGATCCATCATGGTGTGCTTCAGATAAGCCATCTTGATAAGCTACTGATACAACATGTGCAGCTGATGATTCTGTATATGTGCTATTACTATTATTCTCTCATTTTTAGCCCACTCTTTAAAATGAGAAAAGGTTATCTCATATAACTGACAAATGATAGATTTGGTTGAACTATCTAGAGTTTGATGCTTAATGTTCTGGTATGCCCTTAAACTAACATATTGGCTTGGATGTCTAGCAGAACTTCAAAGTAATGCTTCACCATGGAAAGATCCGATTCGACTGTCAGAAGCTCTCAAGCTGAAAATAGCAAAACAAGTATGGAAACTTTTACAAAAAAATCGCTACGTGATGGTATGTAAGCGTCATTTGGTGTCACAAAATATTAGAGTATAACTCAAAAAAGTATATGTTTGCCTCTCTCTCTATATATGCATTAATGTCTTGTCTATGAAGCTCTTTATAGTCCCTTTTTGACGTACGAATATGGGCAACGTACAAGTTTGGGTCTGGTGACTCTGGCCTGACCCTCATTATTACTGTATTACAGTGTAGGAAGCTTATTCGAAGTTCTCTGAAAAAGAAAGAAATTCATTGCAGTTACTTTTCAATTTGATATATTATAGGAGTATAAAATAATTATATGTTTTTGGCATTTTACTCATGCTGCCTCGAGTAAATCCCTCAAGGCGTGGTGTCTTTTAAAAGAATTGTAGTGGCAGTACATTGGTTATGTCTGAGCATTGTTAGTTTTGTAGTATACTACATATGGAGAAATTGCAACTTTTTGGTGTCTTCTGCAGCCCATGCAATCTTGTCCATTCTCAAAAAACCCGCAACTCAAGAGGGTATTGTTTCCTTGAGAGAATCCGTAGGGTGTGCCATGCTTCACAAACTTCAGATTTTGCTCATTTTGGTATCCAGAATGAAGTACAGGGACAACGTGTGGAAGGCTCCCATAGTCAGAGCAGTGTAGTGGATGATAATAAGAATCAGGAAGCAATCATCACATATAACTACAATGGTGATAATATAAATCCTTCGGACAATATAGGAGCCACAACCAAAGATTATTACTTAATCCAGTCTTTCTTTGGGGTATGTATGTACTTATTATGCTTGAAAAATACCATATTTATAATATTATAAAAGTACATACACAGCTACACCTTTGAAAATTTGCAATGCTTAGGTTCATAATTGTTTGGTCTGAACATGCAAGATCAGAAGGTTATAGGTCATGAAAAATTGTATATTGATCCCTTTTATTTTGTTGTTCCTCAAGTTAGGAATCTTTAGTAGGAGCACACATGCTTTCTTTGGAAATAAAATCATTTCCAATGTGTCATGGAAACTGAAAACCCCCTTGTTTCCTAATCCATTGAAAATTTTAAGAATGACACCATTTTTAGGTGATAAGTGACTAGACTTCTAAGTAGAGTTGTAAACGGATATTTTTAGATGCAAATACAGGTATATCCGTCCGTATCTGTATTCAAAAATAAATTTCAATATTCGTATTCGTATTTGTATCTGACAGATCGACAGATAATATTCGAATATGAATATTATCCAAATCCATTTTGTACAATATAATATGAATAAATATATCAAATATACAAATATCGGTATCTATATCCGCATCCGTTCAAAATAAAATATTAAAAGTTTCAATTTATTTCTTAATTCTTGCACAATGTTAAATTAATAACCGAAAAAATATTCACTTAGTCAACTAATAATTAGAAATGATGTATAATCAACCAAATAAAATAATAAAACTAGATAAAATATCCATATGTATAAAATAGTCTAAAAGATGTATAATCAATTGATGTTAATACTTTCACATATTGTATACCGATATTAAATAAGAGATTAACACATATATATGTACGTGTATGTATATATACAAATATATTTAACAATATATACATATATATATTGATATCACGGATACAGATATTAACGGTGTATATATCCGTATTCGTATCCGTTTTTGATGGATACAAATATAGATAATATTCTCGCTTTGACACGGACACAGATAATATCCGCTTTGACGAGAATATGAATTCGAATTTTTGGAGCGATACTCCATTTACAACCATACTTCTAACTTCTAATATAGTGATAGCAGAGGATATAAGTGTGACATCGTTAACAAAATGTAATGATTTTCTATGGGATGTTAAACTTTTTTGAGCCAATCCTGCTTGTGCTGCTAAATTTACTAAAAGGTGATGCAAAATATGCTTGTACTGTGTATACAGGAAACTTTAATTGATCAACTTCTGTTATCAATTTATTTCGGATCAGGGGCATCAAACATCTCAAGACCCGTGTTTGACTTAGAGTTCAGTGATAGTAGCAGGAGAAGTCCCACCTCTTCCATTCTCGATCCCCAAGTTATAAATGCTCATTCTGATTGCCAAACACCAACTGCATCATTGCCACATGATGGATCAAGTGGAAATAAAGAAATAAAAAATATCCCTGAATTAATATCTTCCAAAGGCAAATTTTACCTTAGTTGTATGTACATGTAAAAGCTAGTTATTTAATTTCCTAAATGTATTATATTAACTGTAAATGGTATATGCAGCAGCATCTAGCTTCAGTTACAGTCAATCGTTCAATGAAGTGTACCCTGCAAAGTCATCCCAGGTTTGGGTCTTAATGCTTCTTAGCTTCTTAGTTGTTTCCCTTCGATGTGTGGTTGTTTACATGCCATACAAGTCTGCTCTTCATGTCTAGACGCTTATGATACTAACATACAGTGAAGAGGGATCTGTTTCCCAATCCTAACCAAAGAAAGAATACAAAATGAGAGAACATAGGGAAAGGAATAAAAGGAGGAAAAGTTCCAGTAGAATTCCTAATGGATAGAACTATTTGTAACCAGCCCCTTTTGCGAGTTATGTGTGCCAGGGGGAGTCTGAAATTGAGATGCATGATTTGTTTTATATTTTATTTTTAATGTGATATTTAGTTAGATTTCTTATATCCATCTCAGATGTAGACTTTAAATCTTGTTGTCAAGTTCAGGAATGTCTTCCATTCCTCGTTAATATAATTTTTACGATACTGCTCAGTTCTGATAATATATATATATATATATATATATACACCACGGATCCAGTCCGGTCTCCCGGACTGGACTTAAAATACGGACCCCAAAATTTTTTTTTTTTTTGCTTTTTTTTTTTTGAAACAACTAAAAAAAAAAAAAAAAAAATTTATGGAACTGAAATTTTTCCATAATAAAGTGTTTTGGGCGTGTTTTTAACACCTACCCCAACCAATGTATGTACAGTCTGCCCAGACTGTACAGACATATTTCGTTATAGGCATCCAAATCACGCCCAAAACACTGTATTATGGAAAAATTTCAGTTCCATAAATTTATTTTTTTTTTTTTTTAGTTGTTTCAAAAAAAAAAAGCAAAAAAAAAAAAAAAAAAAAAAAAGGTCCGGATTTTATAAAATCCGGGAGTCCGGACCTGATCCGGACTCTATATATATATATATATATATATATATATATAGAGTCCGGATCTGCCGCGGACTCTATTGACGGACTAGCAAACGGACTAAAGAAAAAAGAAACACGCGGGTCAAAAAAGGGGAAAACAATATGAAGCAAAGACCCGGTCTCTCTCACTCTTCCCTTTCTCTCTCAAAGCGACCTTTCCCTCCCCCTCTCTCAAAGCGAGCAGAAGACTCCCTCACTCGCGTTTCAGCCAATAGTCGAAGCTTCACATTCAGAAGACTCCCTCTCGCAAACCCAATCTTCTAATTCTCTCTTCCCATATGAAATTTGCGATTCTCCGAACTCCTTTCCCCGATTCTCTCTCAAAGCCCCTTTCAATTGCCGGTTTGAATCTTGGGTTTGCAACATAGAAGCATCAAATCATCCTACTGATCCTGAAGCAGACGAGGTAACATTGTTGCTCTTCACAGTGCCTCTAAAATCAGTATATCAAGGTAGCATAACTATGTTGCAAAGTATAAACTGCTTCCTGTATATATACTTTCTACTTTGTTTATTTTTATTTTTATTTTTGGGCATTACTTATATCTGTACTAATTTGCATTTTATTTGTTTTTTGCTGTGTTTATACTGTGACAAAAGGAAACAAGAGTACAAGACTAAGTATGCTAACTTCAGTTAATATTTGAGTAGCACTTGCCTTTTTAACCTTTTTACATACACTGAAAAATTGTGGTAATGATATATTATAACCACTTGAATGATTGTTAGCATTAATCCCTTATATAAGACCAAAATTGTTTTGTCGTTACCTACTAGAATGTCATTATAGCCATGGTGTTTATTCATTGTGTTATACAATCTTCTACATTTTAAATTAATTTGTGTTCTGATCTATGTAAGTTCAAATGGATGGACTTCATATATGGGTTTGAAGATGAAACAACATCGTATTGCATTGTAAAGTACGCGGTGACTTTTGCTTAATGCAATGCTGTTTTCATTTTGTATATCTAAATGCGGTTGCTCTGTTTGAGATTTCATGTTTAGAGTTCTTAATTGATTGACTGTTTTCCTATTTTCGGCATTTATTTAGAGATTTACAATTTTGCAGATGGACGCCGTATGGAACAACCAAGTGCATTATCTGCAAGTAGCAGGTACACCAAGATGGCAAGTACTGTCATACTTGTGCTTACACTAAAGGTATTAGTTTACTTCTAAACTACTACTTGAGCACATACATTAAGTTACACAGAAATTTATACTTGTTTGCTGATATTGATTTGTTATCTGTAATCAACTTTCCTCATTTGTATTGGATACTGAAAAGTGCATTATTACTATCACTTTTTTGGCAGTTCTGAGAAACTAGAAGATTCAAATGGAAGCAATGCTGAGATTTTGGAATGGACCTTCTTCCTGTTTTAATTCAGGTTATATCCTGATGTTGCTGGGCTACTGCTGCTGTTGCTGTTATTTGATTCATTTGTAATCATGTTATCTTAGCACTCTTTATGTCTTTCGTGTCAATCTTTAATTTTGGATTTCTAGTTATGTAAGGAGGTCTTTCGTGTCAATCTTTAATTTTGGATTTCTAGTTGTGCAAGGAAATTACGTACTTGAATAGTGGCTTTTCATAGTATTAATGGTTATGCTATTAAACAAAGTTGTAATGTCCGTTTGTTTAGTTCGAAAGATTTATACAGGTGGTTCGGAAAAAGCAACTAAACAAATTTACTATAATATTTTTGTGATTAGCAGTACTGCGCCAGCTGCTAAGATACAACTCCACCTGCATCTATGGCTGAAATAGAGATAAAATAGCAATAACCAAGGGGAAAATAATTATCTCCCATTTACAATTATCTTAGGCTGAAACCTAAGATTCTTCTCTTTAAAAATGAATACCTAGAAAAAGATAAATATAGATAGTTTATTTAGATAGTACTGCCAATTCCTCCACATGAAATGAATACCAAAGAATGTTTTCTTAAAGGCATCTTAAAGAATGAAGCAAAGTTCCTTAATTTAAAGTACTATTACTGTGAAACCAACATAGTAGGAAATCTCATTCAATACCTATAAATCCACCAATCTCATACATAACGTGTTGGTTAAATAATAAAAATTATCAAAATTACAACCGATTTAATAACATAAACAACACCACCGCATACATAACATTAACAATTATGACAAATCGTTGAGTTAGTTGCAATTGACGCATTTCAATCTTCACCATCGCGTATTCGTTGGAGTCGTTAGTATTCGTTGGATGAGTTGTTACATTTAAACGCTCGGATGTGTCCATCTGCAACCTCCCTTGATTATGCAACACTCGAACATATTCGTCACACCAGCTGATGAAATTACCACATTGCTGCATATTTTGGGGACAATAAATTTATTCACTTGTGTAAAAGGAACAAATATACAAAAATTGCAATACAATCAAACACAAAATAGTCGAGAAATAATTCTATACAATATTACTTTAGACAAGAAAGATTATTTTATAGATGTAGACGAGAGTGTTAGGCCTAAAGACTAGTAATCCTCTACTAAATAAAACAAAGAAAAGAAAGTGCAGGAATAAAACAAACTTGTTAATGTGCAACATGCTGACTATTGTTATGAACAAATATGTTATCCAAAGTTTCATAAGCCCCAAGTGTTAGTCAATGTTGGCCCAAAAAACTGACTATACATGTATTCAATAAAGGTGACAGTGTCAGAGTATGACATACATTGCAAGACAAGTTCATAATTTAATTGACCATTTTGATCAACAATATATCTATTATTTTGCTTTATTCAAGGTAGTCTCTCTTTTCGGCATCTTACATCTCACTCATTTTCCAGCATTTTGTACTACACATATACATAGATCAGGAGTGAACATCATCAATAAAAGGGAGTATTCTACAGAGCCAATGTATCTCAATCCCAAACAATTGAAGTTCAAAGAGTTAGTGAGAGAGAGAAGCTCATTCCAGTATACTCTTAAGAGTTTTGTATATACCCAATTGTGCTAATTATCCTGCAAGGATTATTTGGTGTATTTGGGGTTTGGATCGAGTGTTTGAGGTTCTACCCCTTCTGTATTCATAATTTCTCATAGTGAATACTTTTGACATCTTCGCCCATGGATTAAGCCTCACGCCAAACCACGTAAAATTTCCCATCTCAGTGTCTGATTAATTTCTATTTTACCACCAAATATTCTCCTGACCATTTAACTCCAATAATACTGATCCGCTCAATTCGATAATAGGAACATACCAAAAAATTCCAAAACAATCAAACACAAAATAACATAAAAAACGAGAAAAAAATTAAGAGCCAAAAGCAGGGATTAAAGAACTATAACTTCCAAATCAAATTCACATTATAATATCAAAAAACTTAGAAAATTATGATTGGAATTAGAAATACAAACCTAATCCAAGATAGCTAAATATATAGAGCAATTGCAATTATGCAATTTCACAATATATGCACATCACGTACAGTACATACAAGCTAGATAGGGAAGAAAAGACTTTTTCAAATTTCTTGCCTGTGGCTACTACGGCTTTGTGTGGTGGGGCTTGTAAACAGAGAACAAAATCACCAATACACTTCCCCAAAAACAAACCCTAGATCTTTGTAGCAAAACAAACCCCAAAACAGAAATTACAAAATTAAGTAGCAATCTATACCTTCCGATTCTCTTTGTAGGAACCTTCCGCTTCCGATTTGCAACAGAACCTGTTCGAATTCCTTCTTGCCTTCCGATTTGCTTCATGCTCGCTTTGAGAGAGGGGGAGGGAAAGGTCGCTTTGAGAGAGGGAAGAGTGAGAGAGACCAGGGTCTTTGCTTCATACTGTTTTTCCCTTTTTTGACCCGCGTGTTTCTTTTTTTCTTTAGTTCGTTTGCTAGTCTGTCAATAGAGTCCGCGGCAGATCCGGACTCTCTCTCTCTTATATATATATATATATATATATATATATATTTCCTATATGCAATTCTTTCGGTGTAGGCTTGTGCAGATGACATTGGAATCGGTTCAAGATGTAATGAAGCTTCAGACCCTTGTGATGTTGAATGGAAGAGTCCCAACAAGCATGTAACTGACAAATTACCGAGTTTTGATCTTGGATTCTGAATAAGGTGTGTACCTTACTTCTGCCAATCTCAATACCATTAACTGTGGTATTTTGTGTTGGTTTAGATTTCTAAGTAAGCCTCTTTATGTTTCTTGAAACTAATGCCCAAACTAGGCCACTATTCATAGTTTTGAGTTTACTAGTTTTGGTTAATTCTTGCCAATTTCATTTCTAGCCTACTTTGGTTCATTCCAACACTTGAATTATATCTAGTTAGGACTAGTTCTAGCATTCATTTAGGTTTACTAAGCATAGATTGGGTTTTGACCCTACAAACCGAGCTTTTTCAAGCTTTTACACACTAACTTCTCAAGTTATTATATACATTAGCATTCCAACGCTTGGAATAGCCTAGCATAACTCTAACTTATTTGTCTAAGGTGTCCAAACTGAGTTCTAGGCCAAATGGAAAAATCTCAAATTTTCATACTTAGACAAATTTGCAAAAACTGCAGTTTTAGTGATTTTCCATCTAGTTTGGTGATTTGTTTAAACTTCTTGGTTAAGCCAAGAGCTTAACCACTTGGCCCTACTTCTAGACCATACTTTAAGGTATTTTAATCAAGGTTTAGGTTTCTTGTTCATGCCCATTAAGCTTCCCAAAACAGGGCTCAAACTTAGCAGTTTTCTTACTTTGTTTACAAAACTGTTTTTGAACTCTTTCCAAAGTTTTATAGTTTTGGCCACTAGGATAGTCTAGGCATGTCTAGTTAAGTTATTTAAGGATATTTTTAGCATCACCACACCTTATTTAATCATCTAGCCCATTTTGACCTATCACCTTTAGGCTTGAAAAAGAGATCTTAAATTGGTATTCTTGCTAGATTTAGTCATGACCATGTTTGTGAATCATTACTAGCATGTATGAGAAACTTTATATAAGCTCATAACAATCCCTTACGTTCAGGTACTATGAATTGCCCAAAAAAGTCCTCTTTTGGCTTTAAAAATGTGATTTTTAACAAGTCCCATGCTCAAAATGGTTTAGGCTTGGTTCCTTTAGTTTGTGTAACTTTCTCATGTCCTATTATGACTATTGAAACTTTTGTATGGGGTCCAGGTATGGCGGTTCATTATTTTAGTGTTCATTGTTCTGTAAAGCTTATTTTCATTTCTTTTTAAGCATGAAATTACACAACTCACTTTTTTGTAGTCCTTAACTAACTTAGGGAACCATTTTTACATGTTATTTATAGGCAATGTATGTATACCTCACTGTCTAACAATATATGTTACACAAATTGGCCATAACAGTCCCTTATAGGCACAGTTTTGGCTACCAAATCTCCAACAATCCACAATAGAACACATATGGTCTTTAAGCATTCCTATAAACCTTAAATCACCATGAAAACTCATAAACACATACTCTAGTATATTTGAAAACTGAGCTCAATCTCTCCATACCCAAAACAACCTTTATCTAAGCATTATACGCATGAATTAGCACCATTTCCCCAAAACAGTTCCCAACATTCAAGTATATGCATTATTACAACATGAACCTACAATATACTATATGTTCATGGTTTAAAACATTAATGCAAGATTTCTAGCTTTAGTTCAAAGCAGCCCATTATAGGTTCTTTAAATTCTACAAGAAAGCCTGGTTTGACAACCTAGTTAACAAAATAGCATGGTTGTGCAATACATGAGTTTTGACTAACCTTTTTTATAACATTTAACATGCACAGCTTTGATTTTAAAATCCAAAATAGATGATACTTTAGCTTATAATAAAGACCCAGCAATTGAGCATCTATAGGCATATAAGCGTACCAACTGAAAACCAAATAAAGCTCCCAGCCCATAACCATCATGTTCACTGCTGCTGGTACATGCTGCTGCCACTGGGCAACAGCTCCTTTCACCTTATTCTCCTCCTTCTCGACCTTTTTTGCACCAAGTCTTGGGTATTACATACTAGTATATACCCTTATTACGGAGAAGTATTACTTGGACAGACTTAGAAGTCTAACAGTGCTAATCTAGAGCATCAAGGGAAGCCCCAATTAATGTTATACATAGCTGTTGCTGCTGTCGTGGGCAGCAATTGGGATCTTTATTTCATGCCATCTGTTGATTATATCACGTTCAAATAACCTAATGTTTTGATGATGACTTGTTCATTGGTACTAAATTCTTTATTGTGAATTTCAGGAGAATTGCTTGATGGATTATTCAAGAAGATTAAAGGCAGATTTGGGTCTTAAGAAAAATAAGTAAGGTCATTGCAAATATTTAATTTTTCAATACAAGGCTCTAGGACATTTTATGTGTGCATTAAAATGTGAATTAAATGTGCATGTCTAAAATATGTTATTCATTGCTATTTGTTATTAAGAGAACTTCTCTTATTTTGTTAGCATGCATGCGTAAAAATTTTGTCCAAATAAATTGAGTTTTATGTGCTGGTAACTTAAAAGGTGTTTGTGCCGACTGAGGTGTGATCATTATCTGTTAGAAGTTTAATTGCACATATCTTGGTAAATAGTATTATATATGGCGGTAGAGTTTTAATTAGCACATACCTTGGAAATAGGAAATCATGATTATCCTTGAAGAGTTGGAATTTGTTACGTTACTATCATGATAACAGTTGGCCGCAGACTTTATGGGAATTAAAAAGTCTTGAAGTACTTGTTTTATCTGACTTACTCAATTTTGGATTATTATTGAAAGAGTACAACACATCTTTGTAACTACCGAAGATAATTGATTTTTGATATTTCTTAGCCATTAACAGGGAATAATATTGGAATGTTATTTATCTCTTTGAATCTGTTGGTTATAACGGAACAAATTGGCAACGGAAATATTTTCACAACGGTTGTTTTTTTTTGGGCTATAAAAAGAAGAATTGATTTCAGTAGAAAACACAACACTTACATCACTTGAATTATTGCACTTACATACTTGAGAAGTTATTTCATTATTTTCAGTGCAAAATTTCCAGCTGCTGTGCTTTATACTCAGATTAATTATCAGCAATTTTCGCGGGCATAATATTGGTGATATCATTTACTCTTTCTACTTGATCATTGCATTCATTAGTTGAGCCTTGCATCGTTAAATTGTTTATTTGCTTTGATCATTAGACCTCTATTATTGTAATCTTAATTTTTTAGACTAAGTGTTGTCTAAAGGAATTTAATCCAGGTGGATTAAGGTTTGTTTACAAACAGGTTCAAGGAAGCATAGGTGCTTAAGGGGTGCATTGGTGCACAAGGAGCAAGAGTGCTCAAGTGAATTATTGTAATTCAGTTTTATAGAATCTGATTTGTAACAAGAGTCTTTTAAAGAAATAAAAGTGAGTCTCCAATACTAGTTGGTATTGGACGTAGAGTAGGCTATTATTATAGAGGGTAATAGCTGAACCACGTAAAAATCTTGATGTTATTTTAATTGCCTTCTTTAACTTATTTTCACTCAAGATAATCAACTTTGATTAATTTAATTATTTGATTCATCGAAAGAAATTTTGTTATTAACATTTATAAAATCACCAAGATATTTTCTTAAACAAAAGTTTAATTCGGTAAACTATATTCATTCAGCAAGCTGCATTCATTAATATAGTAGGCTATATTCAATAATTTGGTTTAAATTTTAAATTGGTCATAGTTTATATGCACACTTATTCAACACCCCCCCTCTAAGTGTGCCTTGTCTGTATTTCATTTGGTATCAGAGCTTGGCTCTACTTACTTGGTCTTAAAGGTGACTTGTAGGGAAAGATTCTGACTATGGCACAGTTCGGAAACAACAATTAAGAAGGTCAATCAACCAATAGACCTCCTCTACTATATGGAACAGAAAATTACAACTTCTGGAAATTCCGAATGGGGATCTACCTTAAAGAGAATCCTTGGGAATGGTGGGTTGTGGAGAATGGACCAGTTATTCCAAGGAAAGATGACGGTACTCCAAAGACTTTGCTAGAGATGGATTCAACTGAAACCTTCATGGTCTCCTATGATTCAAGGGCTATGAATACTCTACTAAGCGGCATGGTACAGTCCGAGATTGACAAAGTATCCTCATGCAACACAGCTAAGGATATTTGGGACACTCTAGTGGTGAGTCATGAAGGAACATCAAAAGTTCGAGAAGTTAAACTAAGCATGCTCATGCATGATTATGAAATGTTCAAACTCGAGAAAGATGAAACTATAAAGATTGCTCAAGCAAGGTTTCTTGTTCTTCTAAACTCCTTAAAGCTATTAGACAAATCTATTCCACAAAGTGAGATTAATCGTAAGTTACTTCGGGCTATACCCAAGAGGTTTGCGTCTAAAATTACTACTCTTCAAGATTCCTCTACTATATCTACTATGGACACACTAACCCTTTTTGGTGAACTTGAGGAATATGAACATCAGTTAAAGAGATACGACGATGAGAAGGAAACTCCTCGTAGAAAGGTTCTAGCTCTTAATGCAAGAAATGAAGAAGAGCTTGATGATGATTCTGACGAAGAGATAGCAATGATGTCAAGGAGACTCAAAGGACTTCTACAAAGGAAGAATAAACGAAAGAATCTCTTCAACTCAAATAAAGGCAAAGGAAAGCAAATTGAAGAGACGTGTTTTGAATGTGGACGTCCAGGGCACTTCAAGAAGGACTGTTTTCAACTTAAGAATAAAGGAAAAACAGGCTTCAAGGCTAATAAAAGAAACAAGGCACTGGTCACTTGGAGTGATGAAGAAGAATCTGAGGTTGAGGTCAACGCCAAGGATGATCGAGATAGCTCAAGTATGCTTCATGGGAATAGAAGGTATGTCTCAAGGCAAGGGTTCCATCTCAAAAGTGGATTCTTGATAGTGGATGCTCACGTCACATGATTAGTGACAAAACAAAGTTCGTGGAGCTAAAAATCAAGAAGAAAATTGGTACAGTTACATTTGGAGATAATCGAACCTGTGAGATAATCAGAAAAGGTAAAATAGGAAAATGGTAAGGTAAATATTGATAATGTACACCTTGTTGACGGACTTGAATTTAATCTTATTAGTATCAGTTAATTAATGGATAATGGTCACCGAGTCAGTTTTGATAAAGAAAAATGCATTATTTCTCATGGTACTAACAATGTTACTCTAGTTGCACAAAGAGAAAGAAATATATATACTATTGATTTTGAGCAACAGGATGTAGAATTATGTCTTGCATCTGTACAAGATGAGGCTAATTTATGGCACAAAAGGATAGGGACATGTTCACATGGATTTAATCAAGAAATTGTCCTCTAAAAACCTTGTCAAAGGATTGCCGAAGATAAAGTTCGAAAAGAAAGGAGTATGTGTTCCTTGCCAACTTGGAAAACAAGTAAGAACATCATTCAGTGCAAAGAATATGGTATCAACTTCCTCACCTTTACAATTACTTCATCTTGATTTATTTGGCCCAGAAAGGCATGCTAGTATTAATGGTAAATTTTATGCATTTGTAATAGTTGATGATTTTTCTAGATATACATGGGTATTATTTTTAAGAACCAAAGATGAAGCATTTAAAGAGTTTGAGAAATTGATAAGAAATTTAGAGACTAAGTATAGCCTCAAACTTATAAAAATTCGAAGTGATCATGGTACCGAATTTCAAAAGGACTTTATTATATTTTGTGAATCAAAAAGGTATAAGCAATGAGTTTTTCAGCTCCTAGAACTCCTCAACAAAATGGAGTAGTGGAAAGAAAGAATAGAACACTTCAAGAAACAGCTAAAACACTTTTACAAGAAAGCAAACTTCCA